>CM050323.1:90569416-90584974 GCA_027475135.1 Bactrocera correcta
CACTCATTATTTTCATCCTACTATATGGTGCAGAGGCAGAGGCAGAGAGAACTGATGAGTCGACGTTGAGAGTTTCCGAGAGAAAGGTTCTGCGAAAGATTTATGGTCATCTGCGAGTTGGCCACGGCAGATATCGCATTCGATGGAACGATAAGCTGTATGAGATATACAACGACATTGACATAGTTCAGCGAATTAAAATACAGCGGCTACGCTGGCTAGGTCATGTTGGAATGGACGAAAACACTCCAGCTCTGAAAGTATTCGACGCTGTACCCGCTGGGGGAAGCAGAGGAAGACCTCCACTCAGTTGGAAGGACTAGGCTACACTTGGAATATCCAATTGGCGCCGCGTAGTGAAAAGAAGAAACGACTGGCGCGCTGTTGTTGAGTCGACAATGTTTATTGGTTTTATACAATTTGAACGAATCAAGTGGAATTTAAAACTGTGCTATATGGGAAGAAGGTGTGGTTGTTGCTCGATTTCTTCCATATTCACATTGTGACATTATAATATAAGAAGAATGCCACGTATCAAATATTTTCGAAATCGGTCAGTCGGGTTCCTAGAAATGGGTTCTCCCCGAAAAGGGGGCGGTGCCACACCCATTTTCCAATTTTCAAAGCAGCTCCCAAAATGCCTTTTTATATCATTTCGGTGGTAAAATATAATGTCTTTTTCGTGTTTAGTTATTGATTTATCGCGCTTTTAGTATTTTTTAGCAGTATCGTTATATTGAGAGTGGGCGATATTATCCTCTGATTTTATGCATTTTCACACTGCTTTTTAAGATTTGTATTCATGTTTGTTATAGCTTAAGTGGTTTAGGAGATAAACATAGATATATATGTTAAACTTGTTAGAGGACGGGCCATGCTCACTTTTTCAAAAAAATTGTCCTCAGCTACCCCTTGCTACTCCGATCCTCTGTATCAAGTTTATCTCATTTTCGGTTAATAGGAATTTATGGGCGTGGTTACGAAGTTTTTAAGTATCCAACTAATAGTTTGACAGATACCCATTTTTGAAATAATATTGTTTTACTCATTAAAAAATGCAAATACCCATTTTAATGTCCAAATACATTAATTTTCTAAAAATCTGGATGTTCATAAGTAAAATGGCAGTCTTTGTATCATTTAAGCTGATGCGGCTGATGATATGCCTGCGCATTTTCATTCAAAAGAGCTTAGTATATTGCGTTATGTCTTTTAAAACTAATATTAGCAGAGCAAAAGATTGACGTGTACTATGCAAATAATAAAGAGAAGTATTACTTGTGAGCATTCTTATTAGTAATGCACACACTGATGTGCTGATTCCCAAGAAACCAGTAATCTTAGTCGAACGAATGTACGAGACCGTTTTAGTTGAAATAAATGGTAATTAGTTTTTCTGCATGATATTTTGAAAATAGCTCATATAAAGGTTTCGTTTCATCATGCTATTCAGATTCATAAAGGTTTGCAATTGAGCATATTTATCAGCATTTATAGCAAAGATTTTCAACACTTAATCGACAGAAATGCCAAAAAATTAGATACGCGGAAATGCAACAAAATTTGCAAAAAGAAGGAAGACAACCAAGAGTTCAATAACATTTACTCGCCGTCTGACTAGAGAGTCAGCAAATAAATTCGTCACAAAGGCAAAAACCCAATTACCTGCACAACCATATATACTGTGCCCAAAAAAATAATTTGAATTTGAATTTAAACTGCGCGCGTTGAAGGATTTGCAGAATTATTATTTTTTTTTTTTGGTAGGTAATACTGTCCTTCACATTAATGTCAAATTTCATGTCAAAATATTTATTAGTGTTTGAGATACGTGTCGTTTTGTGAGCTGCTAAAAGTGAGCTTTTCGTGTTTTGCGATGTCGAAATTTGTTGAGCAAAGAATTTGCATTAAATTTTGTGCACGGAATCAATTTTCTGCTGCGGATACGTTGAGGATGGTGCAGAAAGCCTTTGGCGATGAGGCTATGTCTTAAAATATGTTTACAAGTGGTATAGTGAGTTCCACGCCGGCCGTGAAGACGAAGAGCATCCAGGGCGACTATCAACCTCAACCGACGAAGCTCACCAAATCTTTTATTTTGGGGTTGAAAAACCGTCGATTAAAAATTAAAGACCTTGCTGATGAAGTTGGCATATCGAAAGGCTCAGCCAATACAATTTTGAAGGATGTTTTGGGCCTTAAGCGCGTCAAGTCTCGACTGGTACCGAAAACATTGAATTTTTTGGAAAAAATGCGGCGCGTTGAAGTGTGTGAAACGATGCTTTCCGACTACCACGGTGTCATGAAATGCATTATAACTGGCGATGAGACTTGGATCTATGCTTACGACCCCAAAACAACCGATCAATCGAGCGAATATCGTCCACAAGAGAGTCGAGACCAAAAAACTCGCGCCAGAGTCGCTCAAAAATTAAGATCATGTTGACTGTTTTCTTCGATTATTCCTTCCAAGCAGTCAAGCAGTCAACAGGGAATATTATTTGAACGTTATGCGTCGTTTGCGTAACGCTATCCGTCTTAAAAGGCCAAATTTGTGAAAAGACAATTCTTGGTTTTTACACCACGATAATGCACCATCCCATACTGCCCTCGTAATTCGGGATCATTTTGCCAAAAACACAACCCATATCGTTCCACAACCACCGCACTCTGGCTGTTCACCAAGCTCAAAAGACCGCTCCGGGGACACCCTTTTTATACGATAGATGAGATTCAAGCCACAGCGAAGACGGAACTGAAGGCCTTCCTAAAAAGTGACTACAACCAGTGTTTCGAAGATTAGAAAATCCGTTGGCATAAGTGCATTGCATCGGCGGGGGATGACTTTGAAGGGGATGAAGTTGATTTGGAAGAAATATAAAGAATTTTTAAAATAAATACAATGTCACCTTTTTTGATCAAAGTAGTATACATATGTGTTATATCTATGTACATTGCCCAAAGGCAGTCATTTTGACCGCTTTCAGGCAATAGAGGCTCTAACTAAGCTCCCGTCTTTCTAGTGTTAAAAGCACATAGATCAATGTAATGCATTGATCAGGGCCCAAATCACATAAGCAAGCAGTATTAGGTTCAATTCGTAAAGTGAAAGGGACATCATTTCCATCTTGATCAAGTTGGATGTTGACCTAAAACCTCTACCATACTTTGCGTCTGGCACTCGCCTGCAATGCGACTTCAAACTGAACTGAGCCAACCACAGTTACCACGAATCTCCCACAGTAAGCACATTGGAGCGAATTCCAAGGTCTTACTGCTCTCTGTGATATCAGATTTAACATTTTTGTTCCATATGCACCACCACTTAGATAAAGGCTTCGTCGTACAACCGTCGCTATTTAACTACTACAAATTTTACGGTGACTCTTTAACCTGCAATTTGTGCCGAGCGCCGCCCTATCAATGCTTGCATTTGGCTGCAGCTTATTCGTCTGTCGGGTGTCAAAGGCAACTACCCAAGCAATTCACTACAACACAGAAATGCTCTCATCGTTTCAATAAGTGAGTTTGTGAAACTATTTTTTTTTTTAAATTTTTTGGGTGGGGAAACTTCCTTGGCATTCAGCACCTTTACCAAACCACAATAGTCACGAAGTACCCTCCGTGCATTTCTGTATTAAATCACCTGTAGTATAATATATATATAAGTTAAGCTTTCTCTCGTTGGGAAAGCTAAAAAAAAACAAAATCGTTTTCGCGTTTTCAACAACGGTGCTGCATGGATGGCAGCGCGACCGCGTTACTTTATTAAATGACATAAAATGTAACTAAAATTAATGCTTAACATAATTTTATACCTAAATTCCGTCTAGCCTGCAGTGTGGTGGCGTGATGCACTTCCAGGAATTGGCTTGTGAAGGTGCATAAGCATTTCGGGTGCGCGTGCCGGAAGTCAAGTCGTTGTTACTGAACCTGCTGCGGCGATTTGCTTAAGTCAGTAAGTTATGTAGTTGTTGCGCAAGTTATGTTGTCGAATTGTTGATAGGTGTTGTATTAACTCTTCCCTCTTAGTTCGATCGTCCGCGATCGGTGTTATTGTTGGGCTGCGATGTTGTAATTTGCAGGAACGGGCCTTTCTGCACGTTTGCAATAAATTCTGCTTCTGAGCTAGGCGAAATGTACATTTTTTGTTTTTCTTTGATAATAAAAAATAAAATTGCGGTAGTGACTACTATAATTAAAACAATTGAAATATCAGAACTTAAGTTAATTATTGAGGATACACTGTTCCCATTCTTTAGTAATTTAAAATTATTTTCATGCTGAAGCTGTTTTATGTACAATGCTTCCATCTTTATTTCTTTATTAATTTCGTTTGTATCATTTATTTTTGTTATTACATTTGGTAATACAAATGTTTCAAATATCCTCAAGTTTACATTGAAATATGTTCTATTAGAAATCTTTATCTCACAATTTTCGAAACTTAATAAAAATGTGCCTTTTTGGCTTATCTTTTGTTTATTATAATTTTGGGTTATATTTGAATTAAAATTTTTAAAATACAAGGGTGCCTGGTAGCACTTCTATTACATCAGGTTTATTGAAATTTTCAAGCTTACAGCTCGCTTCTTTAAACATTAATATATTGCCTATACATGTGTCTTCAATTCTTATAATATTCTTTTCTAAATTATCCTTAATTTCTAATTGGTACATTTTATTGTTCTCGTCTACAAGGATTTCTAAATGGCTAAGTATTACTGATTTATTATTAATGTTTGGGATGGGTTCAAACTTTTTTTTGGATAATGTATTCTGGGAATATTGAGGTATGAGGAGGGATAGGATGATTGTATTTTCCTGGAATAGTACGGCTGTTTTAATGTGGCTGTAACTTTCAAAATTGCTAATATGATTCAGTTCAGTAGGGGTTAGAATGTCCGTTGGCAAGATACCTAATTTAGTTGAATCAGAAAGGTATAGTAGCGGGTCATTATGACTAACTGCAAAAAATAATTTTAACATTGTTTAATATTTTTTTGTGAACGATTTTACCTGACTTAGTTTTAATTGTGGAATTGTAGTTCTGCTCTACAATTTCCTTTCTGTATTTAGAAGATAACTTTGTTCCTATTCTCTTGTCTATTTTTACGAAAATCTCGTCTCCTCTGACGTATTGTTTTAACGGGGTTCGATCTTTATTATGGTACAAAAGGTCGATATTCTGTTTAGTTAATAATTTCCTAGCAGTTTCCTCTCTATCCTTATCTAGTAATTTGGGGTCGCTACAAACTCTTCTGCCAAAGAAAGCTTCTACGGGTTTCTTTGCGGTAGTGGAATGAATTGAATAATTGTATTCTTTTACCGATTTCTCCAGTAATTCGTTAAAAGAATTATGCGTTTTCTCGCTTTGCAAGCAACGCATGATCTCCTGTAAAGTTGAATGAAATCGTTCAACCTGTCCATTTGAGGAGCTGGTGTAAGGGGCTGTTCGAAATATTTGTATGCCGAACTCATTTTCTACCATAAAATTTATTGACTCAGATTTAAATGATCTTTCATTGTCAAATACTACCGTTTCCGGTATGAGGGAAAGTAGTATATCTCTCAGAGGTTGCCTGATATCCTCGGCAGTTTTAGATAGTATGGGTTTCGCGACAGAAAATTTTTGAAAATTTATCTACGGCTGTCAAAATATTTGACCAGGAAACCGTGGAATTGGAGTGGCCTGTATTTGCGGCTTTGGCGGATGCCGTTCGTATTTATTAACTTTGCATGTTTCGCATTTTTTTAAAATTTTTTTTAATTTTATTTGCCATTGCAGGAAAATAATATTTTTCTAGGATCTGCATTCTATTTTCCCTGCAATTCCTATGTGCTCTATTATGGGTGCTAACTACTATTTCTTCTTGCTCTTGTTCATTCGTTATGTCCTTTACCATTATTTGGGTAAACCTAACTTTATATTTGTTAAAGTGTAAGGGATATAATAACTAAATTTTTTCCCATAATATGCTCATCCGTTTTTATGCAATTTATGACGGACGGATTGAGGTATCTTTTTAAAATATCTATCAAATTTTCATCAGTATATTCGGGTTCGGTGATTAGATGGCGATGATACGTTGGAAATATAATTTTGAATTGGTAACTCGAGATTACGTCTTTATTTAAGAATATTTGATTTTTGAATGCGTTAATAGGTGCTTCAACGCTATATATTAAATTGTGGGATGAACTTTCATCCGAATGAGTCGCTGTAGAGAGCGAATTCAATGGTGTATCATGAGGTATTCTAGACAAGGCGTCAGCTACGACGTTACTCTTGCCAGGCCTGTAGTATAACTCATAGTTATATTCTTCAAGGATCGCCTTCCACCGCTTCATTTTACTATTGCTATTCTTGTTGCTTAGCGCATAGGTTAAAGGTTGGTGGTCGGTCGTGATTTTTACCTTGCGTGAACCGTATAGGTAATTTCTAAAGGAGTTTAATGCCCACATTATTGCAAGCATCTCCTTTTCGTTTGTTGCGTAGTGCTCTTCGGCTCTACTCAACGTTCGTGATATAAAGGCTATCGGCTTATCGTTTTGCGATAAAACTGCGCCTATGGCGAAGTTTGAGGCATCAGTAGCCAGTTCAAATTCCTTTTCGAAATCTGGGAAAGCAAGGATAATGTCCTTGGACGTTAGGGAATTTTTAATTTTGATAAAAGACTCGATTGCATTTTTATCGAGGTCAATCTTAATGCTGGCCGATTTGTTTTTAGACGTTCGACCTTCTTAAAAGGGATGTCAAGGGTTTGGCGATTTTTGCGTAATCTCTAACAAATCGCCTGTAATATCCTGACATACCTAGAAAGCTACGGAGTTCTTTTAAATTTTTGGGCTGTGGAAAATTGGAAATTGCCTCCACTTTTGCTGGATTGGTTTTTATGCCATTTGGTGTAATGATGTAACCAAAAAATTCCGTTTCCCTTTTAAAAAAGTTGCATTTATCCAACTGCACCTTCATGTTGGCTTCATCTAGGGTCCTAAAAATTGTTTCAATGTGTCCGAGATGTTCCTCCTCGGTTTTACTAAAGATGATTATATCATCAATATAGACATAACAACATTTCCCGATATATTCTCGCAATATATCGTCTAATGTGCGCTGGAATATTGATGGCGCATTTTTCAGGCCAAAAGGTAAACGCGTGAATTCGTATTTTCCATTGTTTAGGGAAAAACGCGGTTTTTTCAATGTCAGATTTTTTTAGTGGAATCTGGTGAAAACCACTATTTAGATCAAGTACAGAGAAAAAATTGCTGTTGCTCAGCTGGGAGATAACTTCTGTTATCTGGGGGATAGGGTACCTATCCGCAGTCGTGACTGCATTGAGCTTCCTGTAGTCGATGACCATGCGGTACTGTTTGTTTCCCGCTGAATCCGCCTTTTTGGGTACAATCCAAACTGGGGAGTTGTACGGCGACCTTGACGGCCTTATTATACCATCATTTAGGAGTTTTTTTACTTGGTTTTCTACCTCGCCTTTTAGAGCTGCGGGGTATGGGTAGAATTTCGTGTAAACTGGTGAATCACTTGTTGTCCTAATTTGGGCAACAACTTTGGTTGTATATGTAAGTTTCTCATCGGGTTCTGAGAAAAGATTTCTGTAGGAGTTGACAAGGTGATTCATTTTTGTTTTCGTTTGAGGAGCCAACGTTTCCTCTTTTATATTTACTGCATTGACTGCTTTAGAAGGCAGCAGCTTTAATCTTATTGCCTTACCATTTCTTATTTTTATGTAGTTTTTGTTTGTGTAAATTACGGCCTCTAACTCCTTTAGAGTGTCGTTACCTAGTATGCCATCAAAAGTTACTAAAGAAGGCATGAGGTAGAATTTTATCTCCTCATTCATATCAAACAACTTTACTTTTGTATGCTCGCATATTTTTATGGAACCTACAACGGATTTTGCATAGAAGGGCACCTCGTTTGGTATAGGCTTTCCCTTTCAAGTTCGGGTTTTACATAATTCTTGCTTGAACCCGTATCTATTAAAAATTTAAGGATTTTTCCGCTCTCCGCTTTCACTTCAAAATAGGGTAGCGAAGAGCCCATCATGCTAAAAAATTAATGCTCGTTTGTTCAACGATATTCTCATCTTCCGCCTGTTCTGTGGCTAGATGAAAAGTTCTTTGATATTTATTTGGTTGATGATGAGCAGTCGGCTGAGGTCTTTTGCCATAAGCCTGGTTTTGGGTGGGTCTATTCATATAATTTATTCTACGGGAGTGGATGCTTGGGTCTACATCCATCGGTTCTGGCCGCTGTTGGGGTTTGGGTGGTCTAGGGGGGTAATTGCCGTTATGCTGCCCTATTTGACCAGGAAATTGTGGCCGTGGTTGCCAAATAGGTTGGTTTGGGTTGGGAAAATGAGCCAGTTGGGGATAAAATTGTTGTGTTTGCTGCTGCACAAAGTTTCTCCTTGGTGGCAGCTGAGGGGGTTGTCCTTTCCTTGCGTTAGTCGCATGATTTGTGCGAAAAGTTTGGTTTTCTAGTTTCATACACAGATGAAGAGCCTGTGGCAAGTCCGCCCGGGTTTCCCCTATTCCTAAGAGTCTGGGTAAGTCCCCATTTAATCCTCTTATAAATGTATCCAATTCTTTGTCCCTGTATGCCTGTGTCAGGAGGCACAAGGATTCATTAGTCATTTTGAGGCATCCTAACTTGTTTAAAATCAGCGAAAGGTGTGTATACACCTGCTGGTAGAATTCAGGGACAGGTCTGTTCCCTTGTATCAATGTCGTCATTTGGTACTCGAGAGTGGACAAGTCTCTCTTGTCCCCATAATGCATCGTTAGACATTTTGATATGGCCTGCCAATCAAGCGGCGTGTTGTAAGATTCTAAGGCGATGTCGGCGTTGCCAAAATACTTTGGTTGTCCTTTCAATGGCTCGTATATGGCCAAAATTCGATCAACACCTTTCTTCCAGGAGTTGTATTCTCCTGGCTGTCCCGAAAAATCCTTAAGGGATTTAACTATGTCAGGAATTTTTTCTAATTCCCCTAAATTGTTCCTATGTCTATCCTCGATTTGTTGGTCTACTACTTGCGACGGAGGGGGGTTAAGTACTGACTGTACTACCTGTGGTCCTTGTTGTCTAAGTATGTCTGTGGCAATTGTCGATATTAGCCTAGTTAAATCATCTACTGATAACTGAGCAGATTGTGGGGGGGGGACAGAAGTTTAGGATGAGGAAAGAATTG
Source organism: Bactrocera correcta (assembly GCA_027475135.1). Lineage (NCBI taxonomy): Eukaryota > Metazoa > Arthropoda > Insecta > Diptera > Tephritidae > Bactrocera > Bactrocera correcta. Next base: position 90,578,635 of record CM050323.1, read on the forward strand.
GTGGACGAACTAGGTTATTGGGATTTGCCATTTTTTCAAAATACTATGTATATAATTATAAATATATTTAGAAATAATAAAAAAAATAGCACCGACTCACTGCTTGAAGCGCTGGTTTTGTACTTGTATTTTCTTCCTTCGTTACGGATTCTGTAGTTAAAACTGTTGTAACTTCTGTTGATGGAGGTGATAGTGTGATTATAATGCTCAATAGGATTTTGGGAGCAGGACTACTTCGATATAGAATTTCACGCTGCTCACAGAACATGTTTTATAGTTCACTTTTTGATTTTTCTCTTCTATTAACTTGTTTCACAGTTTTTTTCTTTCGCACATTCAATGCTCAATAGGATTTGGTAGCAGCACTATTTTGATGTAGAATCTCACGCTGCTCACAGAACTTGCTTTATAGTTCACTTCTTATTGAAAGTCAAATATTTTTTCTTTCCTTTGTTCGTTTAAGGATAGATTTTTCTCACAGTTTTTTTTTGCACATTCACTTCTTATTTTACCCTTGATCGTTTAGGGATATTGTTTATATAGATTTTTCTTCTTTATTGTCCAACACTTTATTACAGTATTTTTTTGTTATTATTCTAGTTTAAAATTTTTTTATATCCGCGATCTTAGGCCGACACGTAATGTCTCCTTTTTGCCTAAGCTACTAAGGAACCGATCGATCGACACTTTTTGTTTTTAGCAAAGTAGCTTTACGCCTAACTTTTTAGCTAAGTTTACGCTCCTTTGCATCTAAGTTGTCCTTGCACTTTACGTGACTTTTTAGTACAAGCAGCTTTACGCTTGCTTGCAATTCGCTCGGGCGCCAGTTAAGCTTTCTCTCGTTGAGAAAGCTAAAAAAAAACAAATAAGTTTTCGCGTTTTTAACAACGGTGCTGCATGGATGGCAGCGCGACCGCGTTACTTTATTAAATGACATAAAATGTAACTAAAATTAATGCTTAACATAATTTTATACCTAAATTCCGTCTAGCCTGCAGTGTGGTGGCGTGATGCACTTCCAGGAATTGGCTTGTGAAGGTGCATAAGCATTTCGGGTGCGCGTGCCGGAAGTCAAGTCGTTGTTACTGAACCTGCTGCGGCGATTTGCTTAAGTCAGTAAGTTATGTAGTTGTTGCGCAAGTTATGTTGTCGAATTGTTGATAGGTGTTGTATTAACTTATATATATTTATATGTATAGACATAAACGTGTATATGGTATATGCTTACAGCTTAAATAAAAAAAAAATGCTTAAATAAAAATATGTGAACAAGGCAAATAACTTAAAATACACATATTGGTAAATAAACACTTTTACGACTTAGTACACCCGCAAATAACATGAACTTCCAAACATACTTGTTGACTGAGCACCTAACAACAGACGTTTAAGGGAACCAAAGGCAGCGCTTTTTTGGGAAATTTTCGGTAATTTCCACGTTGACGTTGATCACAACCACAAATAAGCTTGCAGAGCCTCATCAGCTGCAAATATAATATATCGGTTGGAAATGTTGTAATCCCTTGACAGAAATCAATGTTACATTATACATCGCCAAGGAGAACAGAACCCCAAAAAAACAACAAATTATTTAGTGAATACGCGCAAGATAATTTAGCGTTGGCTAACTTTTTAGTTATAAGTACTTATCCGCGATTTAATATAATATTATTTAGTTAATAAATGGATATGTAAATAGGGAAGCAATTATTAAGCCATTTCATTTTCAAGTAAACGGAATTGGTTTGAATTATAAATCATGTAAGTGTTACAAAGATGTTTTGCATAGAATTTTAAGGTATTGTAAAGGAAAGATCTTGTACAAGAATTGGTATGAAGGAGTAATTAAGTTTGTAAAGAATAAAATTTTGCTTAATGAAGCTTGGTGTTAAACCCATTGGCTAATCTATCGGAAGATTGTGTCTTACGCTATTTCACTAATTACACTGGAAAAAAAAAATCCACTTGTTTTTTGTAACATGAACAAAACAAATTGTTCATTATGTAAAAAATGTCACAAATTAAAGAGTAGCTACAGATTTCTTCTATCACCCCGATAGATATGTTATTGTTATATTATTTTATTAACCAAAGAGTATCTCAAAACTTAAAACTTATTTATTGTCGATATTTTTCGGCGATATTTTTTTTTTGGAGTATTCCTTAACAATGTCCAACAATAATCGGCAAGCACGCTGGTACTCCACTAGCCTTGGTACCGTTTCTCCATAGCAGAAATGTCTTGGTGAAACCGTTCCCCATATTAGTTACTTAAGTTTTTGGGAAAAAAACTCAAATGGGATTCCAAGTTTTAAGGGACATGTTGCAACCCATTTTTTATAGACCGTCATCCGAGGCTTTTTGTTCCTTTTTATTGGTATGTTTTTTGAGGTGGCGGTTCCAACACCTAGCGCACAACCCTGCGTAGGGGATGTTTCGCCTTCTCACTTTAGCTCGCTTTCAAACGAATGTTCTTAAGCTACCCAGAGGATACTTGGTCAAAAACCGGAAGTCGTGAGCTGCTTGAGTCATATGTAAAAGAATCGTTTCTGATCACTCCCAATTAAATGGCGATCAGAGAACTTTTCTCACTTGCGAGAACTTCTATACATGACTTTATCCTCCAGGGGGATGGGATAGATACCGAGAGTTGAAGAGGAAAGCGAGACGCATTTGCAGAAAGAAAAAGAAAGATGCCGAAATGTGTGAGTACGAAGAGCTAGATAAGCTAGCTAACAGGGGTAATGCTCAAAAATTCTACGAAAAACTGCGGCGGCTAACAGAAGGTTTCAAGACCGGGGCATACTCTTGTAGAACTTCCAAAGGTGATCTAGTCACCGATGCCCAGAACATACTTAAATAATGGATGGAACACTTCTCCGACCCGCTGAATGGCAGTGAACGACAACGCCAGAAGAAGGCGTACCCGATTCCCCAATGGGTTACGATGGAACAGACGTTCCATTGCCCGGCCATGAAGAAGTTCGAATAGCAATTACCCGCCTGAAGAACAACTACCGTGGGATTAGTCTCCTTAACATCGGGTATAAGGTTCTATCGAGAGTATTGTGTGAAAGATTAAAGCCCACCGTCAACAAACTGATTGGCTTTTGTCCAAGCAAATAAACAACCGATCAGATATTCACCATGCGGCAAATCTTGGAAAAGACCTGTGAAAGGAGAATCGACACACGCCACCTCTTCGCCGATTTCAAAGCTGCTTTCGACAGCACGAAAAGGAGATGCCTTTTTCGAGCTGCAGAACTTAATCGAGCGGGCACAATCTTTTGTAAGAGTATACAGCTGCTGGCCTATGCCGCTGATGTTGATATCATCGGCCTCAACACCCATGCCGTTAGTTCTGCTTTCTTCAGCCTAGACAAGGAAGCGAAGCAAATGGGTCTGGCAGTGAACGAGGGCAAGACGAAATATCTCGTGTCATCAAACAAACAGTCATCGCACTCGCGACTTGGCTCTCACGTCACTGTTGACAGTCATAACTTTGAAGTCGTAGAAATTTTCGTCTATTTTGGAACCAGCGTAAACACCACTACTTAGGACTGCGTAGGCAATTGAGAAGCAAAGTCCTCTCTCGACGAAAGCCAAAATCTAAACGTCACTCATTATTCTCATCCTACTATATGGTGCAGAGGTAGAGGCAGAAAGAACTGATGAGTGGACGTTGCGAGTTTCCGAAAGAAAGGTTCTGCGAAAGATTTTTGGTTATTTGCGCATTGGCCACGGCGAATATCGCATTCGATAAAACGATGAGCTGTATGAGATATACGACGACATTGGCATAGTTCCAAATGGACGAAAACTCTCCAACTCTTAAAGTATTGGACGCAGTACCAGCCGATAGGAAGAAGAAGACCTCCACTCCGTTGGAAGGGCTGGATGGAGAAGGACCTGGTTTCGCTTGGAATCTCCAATTGGCGGCAGCATGCGAAAAGAAGAAACTACTGGCGCGCAGTTGTTAACTCGGCTATAATCGCGTAAGCGATGTCTACGACAGTAAGGAAGAAGTAGTACAGTCACAAAATCTTTGTAATTGCCAGCTTTCGCATTTCCACAAAAAATTGTAGCAACGCTTTTAAAGGCACTCAAGGCTCATATTTCAATTTCATTGAGCATTTCTTCAAATGTTTTATCTTTTATTAGTTCTTGACTCTTTTAAGTTTCAGATATAAAAATCCTCTTCCATTTCTGTCCATTGCCTTAACAAAATTCTTTATGATACCCAATCAAAAAAACAAAGGAGGTAATAAAACCTTTTTGGGATAAACTAGAAGTTCAGTGGTAACGTTTTTCTTTGTTCCGGAGTGAGTGCGTTACATACTGGCCATTCCTTCTGTACATAATGACAGGGCACAGATGGATATTTGTTACCGTTATGAACCTATACCGTCTTTGGATTAAGTTTAGAGGAATCAATGAATAGGCGCCAATCATGTGGATCATATTTCTGACCTATTGCATTAAATAAAAGGTTAACTTCTGAACAGTATGCTAGATCCCTTCTTGAAGCAAGCAATTTGTGATGTATTTCTGCCTTTTTCTATAAAAAGTAATATTTGTGTACACCACTTTGGAAAAAGTTCCAACCTCTCAATGTGAATGCTTAAAATTTGGAAGGCGATTTTGAACGGCTGAGATCTCGAACTAAGTCATTAAGTTTAGACTACAAGATTATGGTGCTTTTGAAATAGGAAGTTGTTCACTGTGTTTGATAGGTCTTAAAACTGATAGCAAACTACGGTACTTAAATGCATGTTTAGACTTCGGTTCAATACCTTTAATAATCCGTAAAGCAAAAATAGCAATATGTAACATTGTATTCCAAACCATTGTCACTGCAAATGTTTACGATTTGACCCATACTTTAACACAAACTTTAACACCAAAATTCAGTTTTCACCACAAGCGGAGTAGAATTACGTTTTTGCGACTGTTGGCACTATTTACGCACTGCCTAAGCATTGTTGCTAAAAATCTTAAACAGCAATTTCAAAAACGTAAAGGAATGTGATCTCGAAAACGTATTGCCATCCAAACATAGAACACGTAACCGATTCGGCCACCGTTAGTCTACTGATAAATTTTGTAAAATAAAATGATAGTAAGATACGCTGTTTACTTCAAACAAGCAGGCGGAACCGGTCTAAAACAGATAAATCCCTGTTCGTATGAAAATACGAAATTATGAATATAATGAAATTTTGTGTATTGTTAAATTTAAAGCCGCAGGTTACAGAACATCTGTGGGTGAAAAAAAAAATATGTTTTCAGATTTGACTTCAGGATATTAAACTGCATTAGAAAGACCTAAGAATTTTCATGTCGCAATGTATGTATCTATCGTTTCTGGGGATTTTAAATAGAAATTTAAAGCACTCTTTGTGTGTTAAATCATTGCTTGTCTTAGAAGGCGGTACCTAGCTTAACCCTCTCATGCCCGACGCTACCTATGGACAACATTGTACTTATGCTTTTATAACTTCCGTTATTCTTATTATTTTCGATAACGGTTTTTTTTTGTGCAGTATACTAAGGTTTTGTATATGCATAAACCAAGCATCAAATAAAAAGTTGAATAAACCAATTTTTTGTTATAAGTGATTTTTATAACTAAATACAGGTAAGAGATTACAATAAAATAAAAATAGGCAAAAAATTAACTATAATATTAATTCTCTGAGTTTTGTCAGACACGACATTGCCTTTTTGAATCTAGCGACTGACATTTAATGGATTGGAAGTGAAGTTATTGCATTTTAGGTGTCAGTATGATTGAGTTATCGGTGCGAAAATGAGTTTCGAACAAACAACCAACATTACATGATTGCCTATACCGCAATAGAGTGCACGAGTGGTTTCAGCGTTTTCAAAGTGGTTGTGATATAAATGACGATCAACATGTGGGCCAATCAAAATCCGTGATCACCGGAAATTCTATTGAAACTGTGCGTGAATTTTTCAAAAATCAGCCGAAATAATCATTCAAATTCTTGGAAACGGAATTGAGCATCTCCAAGACATCGATTTCTTACATTTTGACCGAACATTTGGGCTTACGAAAGACGTGTGCACGGTTTGTTCCGCAGAAATTGACTGACGACCAAAAATTCCTCAGAATCCAACATTCGAAGGACATCCTTGTGACTGATTATTTAACCAAAAATCACATTTTAACCATTAACCACTCCCCGTATTCACCTGATATGGCACCATGCGACTTCTTCCTTTTCGGAAAAATGAATTTGCCCATGAAAGGATTTCGTTATGCAGACATAGAGGCCATTCAAAAGGCTTGCACGGACATACAGGTGGCCATACCGGC
>CM050323.1:90585974-91097632 GCA_027475135.1 Bactrocera correcta
ATGGACGATGACAACATCTGATGAGTCGACGCTACGACTGCGGTCGATGGAACTATGAACTGTATGAAATATATGACGACATTGACATAATTCAACGAAGACAGTGGCTATGCTGGCTAGGTCATGTCATCCGATTGGATTAAAATACTCCAGCTCTAAAAGTATTCGACGCAGTACCCGACGGGGGAAGTTGAGGAAGAGGAAGACCTCCACTCCGTTGGAAGGACCAAGTGGAGAAGGACCTGGCTTCGGTTGGGATATCCAATTGGCGCCACGTAGCGAAAAAAAGAAACGACTTGCGCTCTGTTGTTGACTCGGCTATAATCGCGTAAGCGGTGCCAACGCCAATTAAGAAGAAGTATGCAGCTCTAAAGTAATCTAGTACTAACTTTTAATACTTTTTTTTCAATAAAATGCGAATATGGCAAACCTGGTTTTGCGAAGAAACATCAAATCAACAATTGCAGTACTCGCTGGGGAAAGCAGCGGAAGTGGAAAAACTAGCTGGAAAAGGATCTGGCTACACTTGTAACAAAACCATTTGTTGTATATAATATTGTTTTTGTTTTCCTAAATAAATGTTGTATGAAAAACAATACGTCACGGGTAACGCTGTACACTGGTATGAACTAATCGGCGATGCAATGACAAGAATTGCAAATTTGCTACAATTCCATAAAGAAAACTCAATAAGCAATTTATGTTTATTGGTCGTGTGATGATTTTAAAGGGAGACAAACTGGAATTAGAACAATGTTGAGCTATAAAAAGACAGACGAAAGGCGCCAATAGCTCTCAATGTTTCCTAGAAGTAGATATGTATGTATATACGAGAGTGTTTGACACCACTTCTATTGACCGCTTGAGGTAAACATGACACAAAACCTTCGTCACAAACTTTCAACTTACCCTGCAGGCAACACAAAAAATAAGGTGCCACAAATCTGTGTGGAAGCATAACTTACTTGTTTTTAAGCCGTGCTGGTGAAGTCAGGGGTCGAATCGTTACATCCGTGAACGTATCTCTCGTCACGTAAAAGGCTGAATTTCGTATTATGATATACGTGATCGTAACGCTTTTATCGTAATGTGGCATGATGACATACGTGAACGAGTATCCAATCCTTCGAATCGTTGTTCCAACGCAAACTACCAATCGTAATAGATAAATTTATGGAAATGTGAGCAAAATTTTCTTTAGTTTTAAGTTTTCTATAATTTTTAGGAATAAAAAACATAAAAAGAAACCAATGTATGGAATTAAAAAATAAAAAAAAAAAGATTTATTTATAAGAACAAAATTTTTGTATTTTACTTGACAATAAAAATAAAACTACTTACAAGGTTAAGGACATATACATTTTTGAATTAAATTTATTTATTTGGTCTCTTAACGTTTGGTCGATTGCGGTGAAACGGTTCGCTACCCCGTTGTTCGTTTTTTTTGTGTGATAAGAATCGCAATTTTGAGGGTCGTAACTTATTGTAAATTTTATCCAAATGTTATGTAATGCTTCACAAACGTTAGCAAATCTTCCTATTTTGTGCGGTGATACTTTCTCTCTTGCCATATCCTACAAAACTTTACCGTCTTTTTAAGATTCCAATGCTTTGCTCAACGATACGTCTACAAAGAAAATTTTATTAATGAGGATTCGAAATTTTTTTTATACCTACGCTAATGCTACGATCTCCTAGCTATATCCGCACTATTCACCACTATGTCCACCACTTTCTATAGAGCTCAAATAAAAAAATAAAGTTGGATTCATTTTGATATTTAATTAGCTTTTGTTAGTTTATTGAAAATTTCGCAACACTTTTGACAGTTCCACATCTATTGTGACCTAAAAGCACGATCCAAAGCAACGTGGAATTTAAAAACTATTGTGAATTGAAAATACATTACGATCCGTTTGCTATCGTATGTCATAATGCCAATCACCGCATACGATTGACGTATCACGTAATTTTCTTTCTCATGTTTGCCGTTCCGTGCACGGATGTAACGATTCGACCCCAGACTTAATCAAAGCGGAGATGAAAGCTTTTGGTCTGGCGTCCTCGAGTCACTTGCGAAAATAGGAATAAAGATTTATGTTAATAACTTTTGCATTTTGAATGCGATTGTGTAGTGTTCATTAGGGTGTCCGTTATTTACCAAATTGATTATTTTTGATGAGACGCCCCCTAAACTTTTAGTTTTCCATCTAAAAAAAAAACAACAGACCATAAAAAGCCCTCAACTTTCATCATAAACCTTGCCCCAAACACGATACATTTCCCATTGAAATTGCATGGGATTTTGCCACTTTTTACGAATATTTTTTTTTCTCTGGAACTTTCTGGTTTGTAGGAATAAAAAAGTCATATTCTTGTACAGAATTGAATGCTCTACAAAAAAAGTCGACAATTTTTCGATATACTCACTCCTTTAAAAGTTATTCAAGGTTAAAGTAAACTTCCGAGTAATTTCTGAAATTTTCGAACTTGGTGTACTCTGCGTGCGGCAATTGCTTTTAGTTTTTGGAAACCATAAAATAGCAATTAATAATGGAAGCGAGTGTGGTCAAGATTAAATATTTTCAAAGCTCTTATTATACTTTGAGTTTTATTCGTATACATCCCAAGTAAATCATTGGACTAGGATCCTTAATGAAGAACAGAGTCCCAAGAAATAGGCCGCCCCTGAAACACTTTGGAGAATAAATATATACAAGTACATACTATGCTTATATTCAAAGAACTCCCTAAATATTAATTTGTGTGGGTTTGATCGCTTTTCATGCCCATTAAGAATAAGATTCAATCACAGTGATGATTGGCTCATTTTGTCTGAACATCAGCATTAATATTAAAAATGTTATGAAATAAGCCATGGTAATAAAATAGTATTAGTGTATGAAATAAGATATGCCCTGTAAGGTAATTTTTGGCCTAATTCTATTTTACGTTAGGCACATCTTCGAATAAATGTGTTATTTGCTATCGTGGAAGATGGAGGATGGAGTCATGCGTAGAAGTTCACGCAAGTGGGGAAAGTTCTTGATCGCCATTCACTTGGGAGTGGCCAGAAACGATTCTTTTACATATGACTCAAGCAGCTCACGACTTCCGGCCTTTGACCAAGTATCCTCTGGGTAGCCTAAGAACATCCGTTTGAAGGCGAGCTAAAGTGAGAAGGCAAAACATCCCCTGCATAGAGTTATGCGCTGGGTTTGGGACCCGCCACGTAAAAAACACCCCCAGTGAAAAATAAACAACGGCCTCGGAGGCGTAACCCCCTTTTGATGACGACCATGGAAAACGAAATAAGGACTACGAATTGAGGGCATGAACCTGAAATGTCCGGTCCAGCTGGTTGATGTCCTCGTGAAAATAACGGCTGACATCACCGCCGTGCATGAAATACGGTGGACGGGACAAGGACAAAGACGAGTAGGTCCTTGTTGCATTCACTGCAGTGGCCATATAAAGGAGCGTAAGTTTGGTGTGGGATTCATGGTGGGAGAGAGACTCCGTCGGCGAGTACTATCATTCAGTCTGGTGAATGAACGTCTAGCCACAATCCGCATCAAAGCGAGGTTCTTCAACATATCACTGATTTGCGCAGACGCCCCGACGGTAGAGAAGGACGATTTGACCAAAGATGCCTTCTATGAGCGCTTGGGGCACACCTATGAGCGCTGCCCCCGCCTCGATGTTCAAATTGTGCTTGGCGACTTTAACGCCAGGGTGGGCAAAGAAGGTATCTTTGGTACGACGGTCGGTAAAATCAGCCTCCACGAGGAAACATCTCCAAATGGGTTGAGGCTGATCGTCTTCGCCGGGGCCCGAAATATGGTTATCGGCAGTACTAGATTCCAGCAATCTAGCTGTCTCCGGATCGAAAAGTCACCAACCAGAGCGATTATGTTGTGATAGATGGAAGACACGCCTCCAGTGTTTTACATGTGCGAGTGCTCCGAGGTCCCGACATCAACTCGGACCAATATCTTGTTGCAGCCAAGATTCGCACCCGCCGCTGTGCAGAAAAAAACGCACGCCAACAAACACAAGGAAGGTTCGACGTCGAGAAGCTGCAATCACAGCAGACAGCTGAACGATTTTCTACACGGCTTGCACTCCTGCTATCTGAGAGCACTCGTCAACAACTCGGTATAAGGGAACTGTGGGACGATATTTCAAGCTCCTTACGTACAGCTGCAACCGAAACCATTGGTTTTCGGAAAACGCAAAAGAACAGCTGGCACGACGAGGAGTGCCGTGTGCGGGATGGGATAGATACCAAGACTTGAAGAAGGAAACGAGACGCATTTGCAGACAGAAAAAGAGAGAGGTCGAAGTGCGTGAGTACGAAGAGCTTGATAAGCTGGCCGACAGGGGTAATGCTCGAAAAATCTACGAAAAAATGCGGCGGCTTAGAGAAGGTTTCAAGCCCGGTGCATTATCACCAAATGTGATCTAGTCACCGATGCCCAGAGCATACTTCAATTATGGAGGGAGCACTTCTCCAGCCTGCTAAATGGCAGGGAACGTACAACGCCAAGAGGAGGCGAACCCGATTCCCCAATCGAAGACACTGTAGCAGACGTTCCATTGTCCGACCATGAAGAAGTTCGAATAGCAATTACCCGCCTGAAGAACAACAAAGCGGCGGGGGCCGATGGATTGCCGGCCGAGCTTTTCAAACACGGCGGCGAAGCGCTGTTAAGGAGCATGCATCAGCTTCTTTGTAAAGTATGGTCGGACGAAAGCATGCCCAACAATTGGGATTTAAGTGTACTACTACCAACTACCAACTACCGTGGGATAACCCTCCTCGACATCGAGTATAAGGTTCTATCGAGCGTATTGTGTGAAAGATTAAAGCCCACCGTCAACAAACTGATTGGACCTTATCAGTGTGGCTGGAAAATCGACACACACAACCTCTTTGTCGATTTCAAAGCTGCTTTCGACAGCACGAAAAGGTGCTGACTTTATGCCGCGATGTCTGAATTTGGTATCCCCGCAAAACTAATACGGCTGTGTAAACTGGCGTTGAGCAGCACCAAAAGCTCCGTCAGAATCGGGAAGCTAGTCTCCGAGCCGTTCGATACCAAACGAGGTTTCAAACAAGGCGACTCCTTATCGTGCGACTTCTTTAATCTACTGCTGGAGAAAATAGTTCGAGCTGCAGAACTTAATCGAGCAGGTACAATCTTTTATAAGAGTGTACAGCTACTAGCGTATGCCGCTGATATTGATATCATTGGCCTCAACACCCGCGCCGTTAGTTCTGCTTTCTCCAGGCTGGACAAGGAAGCAACGCAAATGGGTCTGGCAGTAAACGAGGGCAAGACGAAATATCTCCTGTCATCAAATAAACAGTCGTTGCACTCGCGACTTGGCACTCACGTCACTGTTGACAGTCATAAATTTAAAGTTGTAGATAATTTCGTCTATTTAGGAACCAGTATTAACAATACCAGCAATGTCAGCCTGGAAATCCAATGCAGGATTACTCTTGCCAACAGATGCTGCTGCGGACTGAGTGGCCAATTGAAAAGTAAAGTCATCTGTCGAGGAACAAAAACCAAACTCTATAAGTTGCTCATAGTTCCCGTCTTGCTATATGGTGCAGAGACTTGGACGATGACAACAACCGATGAGACAGCGGCTACGCTGGTTCGGTCCTGTTGCCCGTATGGACGAAAACACTCCAACTCTGAAAGTATTCGACGCAGTACCCGGCGGGGAAGTAGAGGAAGAGGAAGACCTCCACTCCGTTGGAATAACCAAGTGGAGAGGGACCTGGCTTCGGTTGGGATATCCAATTGGCGCCACGTAGCGAAAAGAAGAAACGACTGACGCGCTGTTGTTGACTCGGCTAAAATCGTGTAAGCGTTGTCAACGCCAATTAAGAAGAAGAAGAAGTTGGACAAAGTGGCGAAGTAGTGAACGAGGGCAAGACGAAATATATCCTGTCGTCAAACAAATAGTGGTCACACTCGCGTCTAGGCTCCCACGTCTATGTTGACAACCTTAGCTTTAAATTAGATAATTTCATCTGTCTTAGAAATAGCATCAAAACCATCAAAATAATCTGCCTTGAAATCTAATGCAGAATCACTCTTGCATACAGGTGCTACTTTGGACTAAGTAGGCAATTAAAAAGTAAAGTCCTTATAAGTAGAAGAATAAGAGGGAGAAAGGTCTGCTGTTATGATTTCTTCATGGATTGCTGTTGAATTTTTCTTTTTAATGATGATGGCTATAAGCCAATGAAAATTTCAAATCTGTTCAATTCACACTTAATCCTACAGTTCATAAATAATCGATGGTTATCGAATAGACTTTTCTAATAACGATCTAACACTCAAAGTAGTATACGAATTTTGCACAGATACATATGTAAAATTCTTTGTGTGGTTTTCAGTTTTTTGATAAATCTTATAGCTGTTGGAGCAGACTAAATCAAGCTGAGCACAAATATTGCATACTGAAAATGAGCGAAATCGGCTATCGCATCGAGATATCACGCAACGTTATGTTACGAAACGTTCTGATTTTTAATGCCAGATGTGCAGATGTCCGATGGTCTTCCAATTAACATTTCAACCACTGCCTCACTTCTTTATTTTGAACTATTTCAAATAGTTCGCTCGTTCCACACTCAGCACTGTTTTAAAAATAGTTTTGGGTGCTTTGGAGTGAGCTCTAAAAGTGAAGCAAAACTAAACTTAATCCGACAGCACCATCGACAGCCAACTCATGCTTTAATGCGACTTTTTCAACGAGCAGAAAGACGAATGTGTTACAACGCAAGCCGCGGAATTTATTTTTCTACTTTAGGAGGATGAGCATTCCTTTCAATGACTCAAAATGCACTAGTGTGTAAAAGTCTGAACTAATTATTGTAGTTAAATTTAGCGCCAACACAAGAGATGAATGCTAAATGCGTTCACACTTTTTGTTGCAAAATTATATGTGAGTACACGTGTATATTGGATCTTCTTCTTTGCATTATTTCACGGTTTTAATACAACAGCCAAACAGCTGTCACAATATTGATGCAAAAAACTATCCATGCAACAGAAAAAAGTTAAAAACGTCTTAGAAGGTGAAGAAATCCAAAAAGAAGTAGTTAAGTATAGAAACAAGGGTTATCGATGGTTCCTAAAGGGGTTTGCTTTCATTAAATTCTTCATTTATAATTGACATTGCATAATATTATAGAATTGTTATTTGTTGTCATATTTTGATATAATCGGTCCATATTTTATTTCTAAGGCAAAATAAAGAGAATTTCATGGAATACTAAAAGGTTTACCGTAGCGGCGAACGGAGGAAATATACTTTGAGATGACTATAAATATGGTATATACCAGAGGAATATACTTGAAGATATAAAGAGGTAGTATGTGATGTATGGGCGATTAAGTAAAATAATGTTTCATGCTGTAACTACAACTTTTCATTTGAAGTACACCAGCCAGAAAGCATTGTAATAATAAGGTGGCACTGGATATTTTACAACTAAGATTATTTAATCCAAGTACCCGTAATTAACCATTATGACAATGAGTGATATGCCTTTTCATTTTGGCACATTTCAAATATCAATTCATAAAATACTCATACACATTAAATTTTCTTAACTCGTTAACTTCTATGTAAGTAAGATGTGTTAATGTCCTTCATGCTCTTCAGCGCGGAATTTTGTATTAAACCATGTAAATGCTGTCAAGTTATTTGTATTTCCTGAATTGTTTCCTTAGCTACGCAACAGTGAAAGTATTGAGCGTTTTGTCATTTTACTGCGGCTAGAAGTTTTATTTTGTATGGATTGGTGGCAGAGTCAACAGAACGCGCATCAGGTCTAATACTTGTGTAGATTGCGATGTCTAAGGTAGTCATTACTTTACATTTTATGTACTGAACAAGGTAACTTCGGACACTCTTTTAAATACGAGTATACATATATTCTTATGTGATGATTTGTCAAAAAAGTCTTGCCGTATTTTTATTGCATCAATTCGTGTGGCACCCATACATCGAGCTTCATAGTGACTCCAAGCTTCTTCAAATGGTTTATAACGGCAGCGATTTTATCGCAATTTTAGCCGACAGGCCTTCCGAAGCGTGGCGCATCTTCGACCACCTCTACACAAGAACGAAAACGTTGAAACCATCGTTGTGCGGTGGAAATGGAAACTGTATCGGGCCCATAAACTGCACAAATTTTATTGGCGTCTTGAGATGCATTTTTGCCTTTATCGTAGTAGTACTGTAAAATATGCCGTATTTTCTCTTTATTTTCCCTCCATGTTTGCGACGCTATAACTCACGAACGTCTTAAAAGAAACGACAATCAATTAAACATGTGTTAGCGCGTGAAATGAGCTTTCCAAAAAGGTATAGCATGACCCGATGCGACGAATAAAACTAGAACTACGAGCATTCAGGCTAACTAGCGATAATACCGCAAGACTTTTTTGACAACCTAATATATAAGAGATCAGCATGTCGAGCTGAGTTGATTTAACCATGTACCTCTAACCGTCCTCCTGTCTGTATATTTGCGAGCTAGTTTTTGCGATATCCATCTGAAATTTTACAAACGTCTTTTTCTCGAAAAAGCTGTCCATTTTTCGAAACTACCGATATCACTATAGCCTTGCAAACTAAATAATCAGAGTCAAGTGAAGAGTAAAGGGAAAGCAGTTGAAGTATCCTAAATCATACTTTATATAGCTTTCTTTATAATTATATGTAAGGACGTTTTCTTATTTATATGGTTTAAAAGGGCCAAAACACTAAATTTTACCAAATATTTTTTAGAAATTATCTTCGAAAACATTCAATCACTGTTTTGTCTGTCTGTCTGCATATTTCGATATGAGACATGATCTTTTCCTCAAGCTTATTCAAATTCTTGTCCGATAATGTTCAGAGTAATTTTGATCTCAAAGATCGAAGGTTGTGTAATTTGTCCTAAATAGTTACTTTTCTAGAACTAAAGTTGCTTTAAAAAGCGACGTTGTCTGTCCGTCCAGTGCACGCTGTTGAACTTAATAAAAATCAGATATTTTTTTTAAACTTATTCCAAAAAATTAAGTGTTCTCTTCTGTCTGGAAAAAAACTTAAAAATGGGTGGAGGCCATCGTCTTCTATAGTCTCATGTGTCATCTCTTAAGCTTACATTTTACGCAGCTCAATTTTTCTCAGACACTAATTAAGTAAATTCTCTTAGATTTGTGTCTGAAAATGTTGAAATCGGTAGATCTGTCCGAACCGGACTGTTGTAACTCAAAAGTTTAAAATCGTATATATCGGTGTAAAAATGAATGATTGGCCACCCTCTTTTTGGTGAAATTCCATATCTTGGCACCCGACAATCCGATTTCGACAAAATTTAGTACGTGGCATTGTTTTCATATTTTTATGTCACGTTGTGAAAATGAACGAAATCGGACAAAAACCATGCCTACTTCCTGTACAACACAATTTAAAATTCCAATTGATTGGCTCTATTTCTAGTACACAAATCAAGAAGAAGTATAACGCGATAAAACTTTGCACGAATAATGCCTTTTTTGTATGCTTCCTTATGACAAGAAATTGTTCAAATCCAACCAAAACTGTTCCAGCCCCTAGGTACCGAATATGTGAACCTCAGTACCTATAGTTAAGAAAATAGTAGTTGTAATTATGTGTATCCAAAATGCCCTGAATCCTCATATACCTAGTACAAAGCCCAATATTTGAGTTATCTCAATGAAAATCTCATAACATAGTTTACTCATAACAGTATATCATTGTGTCTAAAATGGATTTTCGAACATCCGGCTGATTTTGTATAATGATTTTG
Organism: Bactrocera correcta; assembly: GCA_027475135.1. Taxonomy (NCBI): domain Eukaryota; kingdom Metazoa; phylum Arthropoda; class Insecta; order Diptera; family Tephritidae; genus Bactrocera; species Bactrocera correcta. Next base: position 90,595,831 of record CM050323.1, read on the forward strand.
GTTTTTCTGAAAAATCTTATGTCGAATATACCTTTTTGGTGTATTTATATATAAAATTAATTAGATTTCGGTCTTCTGGTTGACGTTTTACATCGTAAGGTAATACCCTGGCTTTGATTCCTGCAAGTTGCAAAATATAAAATGTGAAATATTGTTACAGGAATGTGTAGCAATGTGAGACTGAGCTTAGAGGCATAATGAGAGAGAAGAAAAAACGACCAATTTTATCTAAAAACTTATTATTATATTGTGTTTTTTGTCTTATATCAGGCTTTCTAAACTTTTGAGAGAAATTAAACGTCATAAACTTAAAAAATACTTTGCCGTACTTGTATGAATATAAACATATATTATGCTTATAGCATAACTTAAATTTGAGGCAACACTGGGTAGCGAAAAAATGAAACTGGTCCAATCATTGGTGGTTTTGGTTAGACAAATTCATGAGACGAATACAATTATCTCCGAATATCAGGAATCAGAGACTAATCTCTTGCTTAGTTTCGCCCAGCTTGAAACTTTAGTGAGAACTTTTCATGTAGATTGTTCAGACATGGCGTCCCCAATTAAGTCGCTGATATCAAATTGAGGTAATATAAGAATAATCATAATTATTATTAGTAAAATTAAGTTACATCAACAGATCCTTTTGGGTACAGTGGTACCGATACACTTTTCGTAGGTACTATAAAAATAAGCATCTCAGAGTTCCTTGCATTATAAGGCCTTGGTTTACACAACTTTGTAACTTTTTATATTCTTGAAAAATTCCACGTTGCATACATTATCGTGGTTACCGGTTTTTAAAAAAATAATGTTTCAGCCAATCTGCGGTATGGTGGATGACATTTTTGAAAAAATGCTGCATTAAAATCCTGAAACAGGTGAGACGAATCTGTTTGTAGGGATTACAGGATTTACTGAAAAGTAGTCAACAAAGGCTCCGAAGGTTATCCTCGACATGTGGTCAATACACTTGCAAATGAAGGATATTTCAATGCTAATGGACAATCAGCTCTTGATTTTAGGCTATTGAAGCCAGATTCGGCATTACTACGGGCATGCGACGTTCGTCAGATCCAACAGCAAAATCTACAGATTAGCCGACGGACTAAGAAGTGAGATAGTAACAGTGGTGTGCTATTTCTGTAGTATACACAGAAAGCAACTTCAAGCTAAAGCCTACAAATCAGTCATTTATACTGAAATTGCGGGTGTAACAGAGCGGACAAAGTGGGCTTCTACTCAAAGCAGCAATTTCATAAACCTACTAGTGGATAGCCAAGCGGATATTAAGGCTATCTGTAAGGCCAATAACAAGTTTCATTGGTTAAAGTTATGAAAGCAGGCACCAATTAGACTCGCAGCAGATAACTCTGTTAAAATCATCTGATTACCTAATTAGAGAGGAATAGAAGTAAATCAAAAGTCACAGGGGCTGGTTTGCTCAAGAAGCGCAATTCCCTTGAACTGCCACATACCATTTAGCTTTCAGGGGGTATTCGAATCAATGGACCTTTCAGAAACACCATAGATTTTTTTCTATCATCAATTTCTATTATATTGATGTCATTACTCGAACAGCATGGTTCTTCAAAATACACCCAGGTTATTCAAGGTATTTAAAAATATTCTGTAAATATTGATTATTCATTATTAATGACATAAAGAGGAGATAACGACACATTAATATACCCAAATCCCTGTGGAGAAATTGCATACAATTCGTGACATTTTTGAATGTATTTTTATTTTCATTGAAACATATGCTGAAATGACACCATCATCAGTCGACGATGGCTTGTTGTGGCGCCGTGCTGTTGAAACCATATATTGTCCAAGTCCAGATCATCCAATTCGGGCCAAAAATATTTGGTGATCATTGAGCGGCAGCGATCCCATTCACTGTTACTTGCCGGTCTTAATCATCGCGGGAAAAGTACGTCCCAATGACACCAAACCTTAATTTTTTCGGGATGCAATGGTGACTCACGTGTGACACGTACTCTACGTGTGGATTTCTGCCTGACCAATAACGCATATTTTGCTTATTGATGAAGCCATTGAGCCAAAAATGAGCCTCATCGCTGAAGATGAGTTTTCGATGAGAATCAGGGTAATTTTCAAGTTGTTGCTGAACTGATTTTTGCATATTTGAACCACCTTTTTGGCTATTTGTGGATACCATGACAATGAAAATGTTCGTCTTTTGAATCAAACCAATCAGACATCTCACTTTTGCATAAGAATGGAAGTCCTGCCCCGCCAATTCCTGTCCTATCAATGAAAGCAAATGATAATCGGAAGGGACCAAATTTGGTGAATATGACGAGTGGGGTAGCAACTCATGAAATAAAACTACTTTTCCGTGTTTTCTGACCCATTCTGGTCTTTTTCGATCAATGCATGGTTCAAGTTGCTCAGGTGTGTTCTGTAGTGATTAGTGTTAATAGTTGCATCAGGTTTTAGACGCTCACTGAAGGTACGGAATTGCCTTTATACTAAATCCATCTGTTTTTGCAGTCGATGTTTATTCTTGTCCCAGATTAAACCATGATTTTTAGGATTCTTAAAGAAAATAAGTTTTCCATCACCGGTGACAATTCGATGCAATACTGATTTTATTTCGTGTTTTTGTGTTTCACAAGTGTTTTTGGAGATAAATTTCACATGTGTTTTTTCAGTTTACTGTTTATCATTTATTCAATTCATGTTATATCCATTTTCGAGACTTTTAAATCTTTTCCATAGCTTTCGAATAGTCTAAAATTGTTTCTTGTGCAACATATAACATGGTAGCCTATTGATTTTGTCTCAAAGTATCATCTTCAACTTATTTCCAGTTTTTTGATGACCTTCGACATTCTTCATTTCTCACATCGAAATCATTATCTTTGAACCGTTGAAACCATCTTTTGCATGTTTCTTCCGATAGACCATGATCTCCAAATGCATCGAAAGGCATTGGATGCTCTTTGTTCAAAATTTGACTTGATAGTAGAATAAAAATTTACATCAAAATAGTGTCTGATAATAACTTCATCTTCAAATTCATAAGGCTACATGCAAGCATTCCAGCGAAATGCCAGATTTATATTTATTCAATTTGCAGTGTAGTACTGAAGGAGTTGAGCTCTTGACATGTCCTTAGTTGTTTGTCTATCTTAAAATCGCCAGCATACTTAACGGGACTTAATGTTGCTTCAAAAGCATCAGCATAGCTGGTTTTCTTGTGCAAATCAAAGAATGTGTTTACATTGAAACTGTTGTTGTGCCGTTTTATGGCATTATAGTGCCGTTTTTTTACTCGACTTACATTCCTGCTCTCTGAGAGCACTGATCATGCTACAAGCGAAACCATGAGCGGCATTGAAAAGATACCGAGAGCTGAAGAGGAAAGCGACGTCGTCGATTTGAAAGCCCCTTCGACATCACAAAAAGGAACTGCCTCCATGCCGGCTGCGTAAATTTACGTTGAGCAACACCAAAAGTTCCATCAGGATCAGGAAGGACCTCTCCGAGCCGTCCGATACCAAACGAGGTTTCAGTTGAGGCGAATTCCTATCACCACCAACGTAGAACAATATAACCAGCTATTTAACGACGCAGTAAACATTTACAAACCAGAGTGGAAAATTATCTACACCGATGGATCAAAATCGGACACCCACACTTCGTTTGCAGTGACAAACGACCAAGGTGTCATTATAACCGTCGGTGTTTTACCACCGTACTGCTCTATACTTACAGCCGAAGCGGCTGCGATATACGAAGCGGTGCTATTTATTGCACAATCTAAAGAAAAACACATCATATGCAGTGATAGCAAATCGACAATTACCGCGCTGTTGAATGATACAAATAACTCAGTACTGATCAAGAATATAAAAGATATTTTATATAAACACAAAAACATAATCAAGATCATGTGGATCCCTGGACACGCTGGTATTAGAGGCAACCAACTTGCAGACGATCGCGCCAAAAAGGCGAGTAGAGAACCAGTTTTCTCGTACGCACACGTCACATCAAAAGATATTCGCAACCTAGTAAAAAAAGAGCTTTACGAGTCAAACTCTAGAGACTGGATAAACTTTCAACACCAATACAAGGAACACAATCCCACCGGTGTCAAGCCAAACTACCCATCCGACTGTTCCTGCCAATACATAAAAATATTTGTGCGCCTTAGATTAGGTCACACTTTAAGAACACACAATTATCTGTTGAACAAAACGGAAAAACCTAGCTGCACACTTTGCAATCATCCAAACGACTCAGTTAACCATATCCTAAACGACTGCACTACACTAGCGCAAAAAAGGAAAACCATCTTTGGAAACAGGGAACCCTCCCGTCTACTGAAAACACCAAATATTGACAACATCAATGCTATCAACAATTTTCTTAAGATATGTAAGATAAATAACATTTAAATATTATGAGCAAATAAACACTAAGTATTAATTATACACTTAATTTTAATTAGACATAACTATTGTAATAGATAGCCGAAGGCCCTAGTAGCCAGTGCTTAATCTCTGTGTATTAATTATTAATAATTAGTTCTCATTTAAATAAATAAATAAATAAATAAATAAATAAATTACACCGTTACTGTCAATTGATAGCGGTATAAAGCGATGATAACCAACTTTTTATGGTCCAATTAGAAGAAGTTGATCTTGACAATAACTAGTTTTAACAAGAAGTTATAATTTAACACCATTAGACTACTTCTTTCGGGGTTATTTGAAATCGTAGGTAAACCAGTCTCTTTTTAATTATAAGTCAATATTGAGTGTGATATTCATGATATAGGACTTGATTTAATGGAAGAGAACTCGAAAATTACATTCATCGATTTCATTCCTGTCCTGGGTTTTTCAATTAACTGTATATCCTTTTAGCATAATTTAAAAGATAGTTAAATCATAATTCACATACAAATACTTATACAGATTTGCAAGCGAAGACAAGGTTAACGAACGGAAAATCCACCTTTTAAATCATTATCATTTAAAATTTTGTTTTGTCTTTTCTGTCTGGGTTGTAGATAATCAAAATAGTAGTTAGTGGATAGCATTAGGTGATTTTTACGATGAGTGAAATTATTCAAGAAATAAATTTCATAAAATTTTGTGTGCGGAATCAAATTTCTAGTGCCGAAACGTTCTGAATATGGGAAAAAGTCTTTTGTGATAATTGTTTTTCGCGAGAAATTGTTTCTGATTGGTACAAATTATTCAAAGAAGGGAACGCGTTGATGGCGAACCACGTTCAAGAAAGCCTTCATCATCAACTGGTGATGAACAAAAAAATATAGGAACTGTTGCTAAAGAATCAACGATTAACAGTCAGAGATCTTACTGACATCATTGGAATATCGGAAGTATAAGTGAAAACTACTGTGAAAGATCATTTGAAAATGGGAAAAGTGAAAGGACGAATTGGTTTCAAAATCACTAAATTTTTTCTTTTTTCTGCGAAATAATTCTTTCTGACTACCAGGATGTCATAAAACATATTATTACCGGCGATGAGATGAGATTGGATCTACGTTTACGACCCAGAAATAGATACGTGCCACATCCATTGTCCAAATTTCACACCGGCTCCTATAAAACCCTCTAATACCATCTCGAAAGTAAAATTTGATGTTTCTGGTATATTAAGTTGTTGATTTACGGCGCTTTTAGCTGTTTAAACATATAACAATGGGGACTGACCGGGGCTATCTTCCGATTGCATCCACTCTCACACTGTTGATAAGATAAATTTGGCTATTGTAGCTTTAGTAGTTTAGAAGAGATTTAGTCCTACTATATATCTGGGTGAAAAAACTATTATATTCTGTAGCAATGGGTTGCAAGAGTTAAAAAGGGTCCGGAATTACTCCAGCTTTCTGCACCACAGTAATGCACCGTCGCATACAATAAAACATTAAATGTTTTTTGCATATATATTTTGCAAGTTTTTATATTTGTATGTCTTTACAAGTATACGTATATCTACCACAGGTAATAAACTCTGTGTTCGTTTTCAGACTCTCACTAAATATAACTTAATTATGCTATCGATGTGTTTAATATTATCATAAGTGTACTTGTTGTTGCGTGGTTGAGTTTTAATAAGCTTTCATACATACATTTTGTGGCTTTCTAATTAAAATGCTAAACGTTTTAAAATTAAATGGAAGGAAAATTTAGAATATACCAGGATTTTACTCGATTTCATAACGTCATTTTACATACAGCTTCTAGCATTAGATCAGATTCTCAACCTTATTGCATGGAGGCCGACAGATCAATGGCCTGTTAGAAAAACAAGCACTACGAAGGTTAAACCTTGAGCTAAGAACAATGGACTAGGTGTTAACCCTAATAAAATAGAATTGATGCTATTCACAAGCAGAACCAAAATCCCTCAGTTTCAACTTCCGGTACTAAACGGTACAACCTCTCTCTATTCACCACAGCTAAATACTTGGGGGTGGAGATTGACACCGAACTGTCCTGGTAAATGAATATAGAATAAAGAATAAACAAAACATATATGGCCTACTATACTTGCAAGAGAATCGTCAGCAAGAGTCATTACCTTAAGCCTAGTATAATCTTGTGGATGTATGTATAGTATACATTTTATACGGCTCTCGATCTATACTTACATATGGAGCTCTGGTAAGGTGGCCAGTGCTAAACAAACAATACAAAATTTGAAAAATTAAATTAAATGGGGTGTTACTGGTGCAGTCAAGTTATGTCCAACTGACGTGCTCAATGCTGTCCTGCATCAACTACCCATAGGCATGATTATTCACAAAACAGCAGCATGTTCTGCTATAAGAATAAAATAATTGAATGGTTGGAATCAACAGAATTATGAACACAGTGGAATTCTAAACAAGCTCAACGTTAATAAATCAGACTACATTCTCCCAATACTGGATTTCAATAGACACTTCCAGGTGGGGATTCCCTTTAGACGAGAATGGAGAAGAGGATAATTAGGGGAGGAAGATACCATCTCAGTCTATACCGACGGGTCCAAAATGGAGTGCGGAGTAGGCACGAGGGTATTTTTCATTAACCTAGACATTTGTCTCTCTATTTGTCAACCGAGCTCGGCTAGCATTTTCCAAGCGGAAGTACTGGAAAACCACGATGTACTTTTTACGAAACATCAGAAATCGTGTCCGCCAGTGAAAAAACGCATCTCATTCACTCAGCCATTTCTTCGACAGATGTCAACCAAAAATTCTGAAAAAAATTTGTTTATATTCTTCACGATATATCTCATGATATGTGTAATAAGTTTTTAAAAAAAAGTCAAAAAACAGGCCAGATTACCCTACTAACCCCTTAAGTATTTTCTTTCAAGTGTGTAGGAAGAAGAAAAAGGCTTTAATGAAAATACCCAGTTTCGTATCTTCAGAGATTCCCATTCGAATGGTCATTTGGATCTGTTGTTGGAGAATTGTAGTTTTAGTTACTCATACCCTGTGCTGCACTCGAAAGTGTCATATAATTTCAAATCAAAAATATGTAGTATTTAACTACTGCGGCGAGCAGTTAAACGTGGTAGAGAGCGTACTTTACCACTCGTAGCTTTCGTGTTTCAATTCTAAAGCTGTCATTTGCTTTTTATTATTCGACCTTTTTTTGCATATCGTGTGAAAACAGTCCACGGCCAACATAGGTACAAAACTCATCGGCGGTAGTATTACCTCAAGCACCTATTTCTATATTTTATTGACATGTTGATGGTCAATTGATGTTAATGATAGTCCTGGACGGGCTTCGTCGTCGACGCATTTTTGACCACCTAATAATTTGTAGCAATCAAATTCATATACCCGCGACAAACAATTATCATTGAAGGCCTTTTTCAGCATTCGCAACAAGTTTACAGCAACTTCTTTGTTAAATAATATCATTCATCGTAAAAATCAAAAATCGGCGAATGCACGTTATGTACTTCGGAAATATATACAACCGTATGCGTATGTGAAAGTGAATAAGCAAATAGCGACAGTAGTTTTATTAAAGTTGTTCTTATAATAATTTTTTTTAATTTTTTACTTGCATTGTTTTTGTTTCATTGTTTGTGTTTAGTACCACTGCGACCTGTCGCACCAAAACTATGGCTGCCTGAAGCGGTGCTTTGTTACTATACATGGTCGTGTCGAATTGGAAAAAAATTATTGACTAAATTTACGCTTGTAGATGGAACCCTCTGCAAGGAAAATTGATCATGGTGGCGATTTTATTTATTTATTTATTTTTTGTTCATGAACTCGATTCGAAAATTGGCGCAAAAATAAAACTACATGTACATAAAAATAAAACAAAAAATTCAAAAACTTGGCCAAATAGCACCATTGCTCCGTTTGTATATCTCCAACCATTCACTGCAATTTATTGACCCGGTGCAACCTTCGGGCTCCTCCAGCAATGCTGATTGATTGGCGTAAATCTTGGACTTAACTTACCCACAGAGAAAATATTCTAGAAGACTTATGATGCCGTCAATCCATTGCGTGTATTTCAACACTAGCGAGAATATTGTTTTTTGACAAAACCAATTAGACAATTAGAAATAAAAAGAGAAAAGAGAAAGTCACTGGTTAATTTGAATTTGCGTAATAATCTTAAACAATTTCCAAGCTTTATACCAAAGAGAAATGTAATGAAATGGCAAGCTTTACTGAATTCTCTGACATAATTTGACACAAACTCGTAACCAAACATGGCCGCCACGAGCTATCAAAATAACGCTATAGTATTTGGTGGACCCTGTATTCTAGTGTCGGTCGAAATCATTGCTTGCTGAAGCTTAAATAAATGAACAAAAAAATGATAAAATTATGTAAAAAGAAATTTGTCCGCTTTAAGTCTGATGTTCCACAACGTATAAGTAATAAAAATTAAAAAAGTTTATTGCCAAGGGTCTATACAGCAATACATCTTTAAAGCAAAATAAGTATGCGATTTTTCTGGTCTTCTAGATTGTGTATTTTTTCCTACAGACAAAAAAAAAAATCTAAATTCACCACTTGTCCTTATCCCTTCCTTTGTTGCTTCGTGTCTATTAATGTCATTAGTCCAACTAATACAACTTCTCTCACATTCCTTCTTCTTCTTGATTTCTGTATTCATATTTTTAAGTTTCGAAAAAAAAATAGTGTTTGGATAATAAATTCTATGAACATATAATGCTCGGTAAAAACTAATACTGTAACACAAAAATTTTGTTGGAAATTATTTTGTTTCCCGACTATGTATGTAGGTCAGCCGTTCATGACAATCAAGTTTTTACAACTGATTTTTCGGTGCACGCAAAAGAATACAAAACGCCTAACAAATCTACTTGTCATCGCCTCATGTGGACTCCCCCATGATTCCATACCGCTGCTATGGCAATACCCACGGTTTGGGATTGTTGGTGTCGTTTGCTATTTTGCAGTAATGATTCCCTTAAACTATGCCACCTTATAACCAAAAATTGTCCAAAACCATTTAAAGCTGCTCCTATTATTAAATTGAGTTTTCACCAAAAATTTCATTCAATGTGTGAGATAATATACAATTAAAATTCGAAAAAATGTGCCATCTAATAGATCGGAGTAAACTCTTGTAGAACCCTCAAAGGTGATCTAGTGACCGATGCCCAGAGCGAATCATGGTAGGAACACTTCTCCAGCCTGATTAATGGCACTGAAAGTACAATACCAGGAAAAAGCAAACCCGATTCACCAATCGATGACGATGGAGTAAACGTTCCATTGCCCGACCATGAAGAAGTTCGAATAGCAATTACCTGTCTGAAAAACAACAAAGCTGCGGAAGCTGATGAATTGCCGGCCGAGCTATTCAAACACCATCGGATAAATCTCCTCAATATCGTGTATAAGGCTCTATCGAGCGTATTGTGTGAACGATTAAAGCTCACTTTCAACAAACTAATTGGACCTTATTAATGTGGCTTTAGACCTGGAAAATCATCAACCGATCAGATATTCACCTTTCCCATAACTATCGGTTCTACGCACCGGAATTGACTCGGATTTCATCCGACCAAGAGCTGTTATTTCGGCGATCTTTCCCCGTTTGAATCGGTGAGTATTAATTTGTGTTTGTCGTCATTGGAGCAACGCCTTGCAGCAGGGTTGCTCCGTATCCTCCTGACTCGAGCTGGCATTGAGTCTAACCCGGGCCCGGAGGAATTTTTCTGCTGTGTCTGCGCAAAAAGGCTCCACCCAAATTCTACCTCGGTCAAGTGTAATACATGCAATGGATGGAGCCATCTTATGACCTGCGTAGGCCTTAAGACTCACAGGGAGTGGACCACTCATTACGTGGCCCCATGTTGCCTGCGCAATACTGCGACCCAAGCCTCTACGGCTGTGCAATCTGCACATAGTTCGCGCGCCGCGCCGCCACTCAACCAGAGTAGCCAACTGAGGACCTCTACGGTCAGGAGCTCAAACAGGCAACATAACTCCCAAGTAAGATCGAGGAGATAGTTGCACTCATGAATCGGGAACGTGTATCGATAGCTGCGGTCCAAGAAACCAAGTTAAACAGCCGCTCAGATCTTCTGAGTTGTGCGGGTTTCAACGTTATAGGCAAAGATCGCGAGCGAGATAGTGGTGGTGGCCTAGCTTTTATATTGCACAACACAGTGCAGCACCGTCTAATCGAAGAAGACATCGACCCAAGGGATACTACCCTAGAATGTCAGGGCTTTGCTATCCGGTCAGGCGAGGTCGAGCTCGAAATATTCAATATATACATCCCCCCAGTTACATGTTGCCCTACAGGATATCACCCGAATATAGGCGCGCTACTTCGTGGTGAAAACCGTACGGTACTAGGCGACTTTAACGCGCACCACGATCTTTGGCATTCCTGCCTGTCAAACGACCGTAGGGGGATGAAGCTGGCGGAAAGATTGACGATTCGACATTCTGCACAATGAATGATAAACTCCCACCAGAGTTATGCACCTGTAAAAGCTCGCCTGATATTACCGTTGCTAGCGGTGGTCTGATAAATAGCATAACCTGGCGACTTATGCTAACTCTCGCATCAGACCATCTGCCCATAAATATTTCGATCGAGAAGCCTCCTGATTTCGTTTCTGTGGACAACCGTGCCTTCATTAACTTTGAAAAAGCTAATTGGGTCGGCTTCACGGAATTTACCGAGAGCACCTTCAACGCTCTACCCATTCCTACGGACGTACGCGTTGGCGAGCGTCAATTCCGCAAGGTGATCGCAGCAGCAAACGCTCGCTTCATCCATTAGCGGAAATCCGTCCCAATTTCCCAGCCGAAGCTGCGGTTCTAGCTAAAGAACGCGACACTTTATGCCATGACGATCCCGGGGATCCCCGAATAAGGGATCTCAATTTGGAGATTCGCCGTATGGTAAATCAACATAAGCGGACGAAATGGATAGAGCACCTAAAGTCCTGCAACCTCTCCACCGGTATGAGTAAGCTTTGGGCTACTGTCAAAGCTTTGTCTAATCCGTAGAGACATGACGACCGAGTTGAAGTTCAAGTCAATGGTCATGTCTCGTCGGACCCGAAGAAGTGCGCGAGCTATTTTCGCCGGCAGTTTACACTGCACCCTTCGGTAGACAAAGCCAAGAGATGTGTGCAAATATATTCATAACAAACCAAACGCGATATTTAGCATACAAATATAGCGGAATAATTGGAGTGTTGATATAAAGGTCTATTATAATTTGAGATATACTGAAATATTTTCGAAGCATTGCACAGAGCAGTGCAATATTTAAACGGGAAGGATAAAGTATATGCGTACAATTTCAAACTGATATTACATAAAAAATAATAAAATTGCTAAATATTGGGAATAGTTGTACGCTTGAGAACCGTTTCATAATATGCAGTCCACTAGGCAGACTATCGATTGAACTCGTTGATTTCACTGGCACACAGCTCAAATTCTACAGTATTTTTCCCCCAAAAACAAATGCTTTACGAAATGCTTTTTGATTAATTTTGCTTCTAAACTTACACAAGTTGGCTCACTAAAAATGCTATATCTCCTTAACTAGTAGTCATAATCTAAATAATAGAAATCATAAAGATGGTATTCGTGTTACTAACTATGTATCAGCCACAACCCACAACCCGTGGACGGGTTCTCTAGTAAGAAATAAAAATAGTGTACACGTTACTATATAATATGCTTCGTTTGAAATACTTTACCCCAATTTAAGCATATGAATATGTATCTAGAATTAGTATACTTTACAGGTTAGTTAGCTTACAAATATATTTAATTTAATTTTTAATGAAATAAGTTTGTATTACTTTTGGCTCGTGAGAACTTAAAGTATGTTTAAGCAAATGAAGTAAGTTTTAATGTATTTCGGAGACTAGTAACTGAAAATTAAAGACGAGCAATAATGAACTTTAGATTTCTTAATACTTCAGAAAATTGCTGGCAATGAGAAAATTTTAGGAATTTTGAGTTTAAAAATGTTCGTTTAATATACAATTATGTTGTTAACTGTAAACATCTTTTACGTATGTAAGTGCAGACGAAAGTACATTTTTCTATTTCAATTTCTTAGTAGCCTACTATGTTGGTCTGCGGATCTAACATTGTAGCTTTAATTAAATGTTAAATTTGAAATCTGAATTATCTGTCGTATGAGAGATACTCGTATATGTAATAGTAGTATGAATAGGAGTTTCGACAAATAATCAGAAGAATATGAAAATGCAATTATCGTTTTGAATTTCATTGGGATATCAAAAACTGAGTAGCAAATTTTTATAATGGATAAAGGCAAAATTCCATAGGGCCTCTAATGCTTTTTTTGCGTGTTACTTCGTGGCAAACTTAATATACCCTGTTGAGGGTATAATAATGTTGGCATAAAGTATTAATAACAAAAAAAGTAAATAGCAAAATCTATTGTCACTTAAATATGTTTATGAATATATGTACATAAAGTTAGCTGTCATATAAAGTGCACGATCGGAATCTAGAGCTTGCATAGAGTCAAAAACAAATGAACAAAGTATTATAACTTCAGTAGAATCGAAAATATTCTCATATTATGATTAATCAAATTATGTGATAACATTTGCAGTGAAGAACTATTGATTCTGGAAGGATACGAATGAAGTAATGTAATTTGTAATGAAATTGCATTACAGATGTGTCATTCGGCGCTTTAAAAATAAATGCTTCAGATAAAAATATTTGGTGCCTTTACTACAGATTTTTGAATATTTGTTAAACAGAAGACATTCTTCATAACTATTATTTTCTCGATGTCCACATTGGATACTTCTGCATACTTGAAACTATTATAAAAGTAGTCTTTCACAATAATTTGTATCCTCTTGCAGCCTGCTGCTTCAAAGTATGATAGTTTTGTTCACCCAACGGTTGTATGTATATATTAGCTAAAACTAATTGAGATAGATGCAGGATTATATATCGTCACCTAAAATGCAAAATAACGTAACTACATTTTTAATAAATTTACTGGCGAAGGAAAAGCGATAATTTAAACAAAATTTGAGTTTTGGTTATAAAATGTATAGCAATGCAATGCAAGAGAAGCGAAAGTATATTACGGTTGTTTTGTAAAATGGAATACAGCGAATGAAAAAAAGTAATCTGTTAGATTTGATGTGTTTGGTGCTGTTTTTGATATAGCAGTTTTTATTTTATTCATCAAAAAGTGCAGATAAAAATTCTAAATTTGTGAATAATGAGTTTCATTAAATTTATTATTGTAATTTAAATGACACTACACTATAACTATGAAATAATTTAAATTTTCATGGGTAGAGGAACTTACTGCTCCAAGGAAGCTAGGCTTTTTATTGTTGAGCTTAGAAATGAGGGGAAAACATAGAAAAAATACAAGACGTTTTAAAATGTTTATACAATAACACAATTCTAAGGAAATAAAAGCGGAGCTGAAGTTGGAAATCAGCAACGTAACCATTTGGTGATAACTGATGCATGAAAGCCTACAAAACGTGCCTTTACTTAGCCAAAAGGACATCAAAGTCCGGTTGGAGTTTGTCAAAAGCCATTTGAACTGGCCTATATCAAAATGGCGCAATATTCTGAATGAACAGATGAATCCAAAGTGGTGTTGTTTTGTTAGCAGGCTCTAGACAGTATGTCCGTTCATTCCCAAACACGGAAATTCCAAATTATATGGCCAAGAAAGTAAAGCACATTGGTCTTAAAATTTTGATATGTGCCTGTTTTTTCCTATAGCGATATATGGGCTCCATACATATGATCGATGGATCAAAATATGTCCGTTGAGATATTAAGGAACGTTATGCTGCCCTATTCCAGTTGGAATGTGCTCTTGAAATGAACACAACCCCATAGAAAACTTATGGAGAGGCGTCAGTACTACTTAAAGAGCAATAAATCAATAACTAATTACGCCAGATACATTAAATTTTATTTCCGATATGGTACGAGAGAGCTTTAACGGAGCTGGAGTTAAAATTGGACGATGGGCGTAGCACAGCCCGCTCCGATTACACCTACTTCGAAAATGTTGGAAATAGGCGAAATCGGACTACAACCACGGCTACTTCCCATATAACAAAGTTTCAAATTCCAATTTTTTCTTTCACTTTTCAGTACATAAATTAAAAAGTTTTAATCTAAAAAAAAAGTAGGTAAAAGTATGCTACCTTATAATCAAAATCTTTCCAAATCCAAACCAAAGCTGTACCCGCCCTTAAGAACTAAATATGTGGACCCTATAACTATAAGTATAGGTTACTGTACCCTTTTTACCAAAAATATCGGTCAATGTGTGAGATATACAATTGTTATTCACACGGAGTCCTTTCCTGATAACAAGATTTCAGTGTATACAAAATGGGTTGAATCTGGTCAATGCTTCCCTGAGGCTCCATATGCATAATATAATCATTATCGAACGTCCGGGTGATTTTATGTTTCATATACGAGTATTGCCAAATAGTTGAGTTACCTCATTGGCAATTACAAAGCGTATTTTTTGGTCACAACAGTGTATTTGTGTGCCTTAAATTAGTAAAATCGGGCGAAAACTTGACCTAGATCTTATAGTTATTACTCCATATGATAGGCGATTTTATGTGAGCTACCTTAGTGAAACCCGGGAAACATGTTTTTATTATGAGGCAGTAGGGTAATCTTTTTTCATTTTTTTTGTTTTTTACATTTTTTATTCCTTTATACTTTTAGAATTAATGTAGAAACCCACTTTACCATTGGAAGATTTCGAAAAAGGCACCAAAATAATAATACCGCTCAACGTTCAGAGCGCTCGGAGTGCACACCTGGAATTTTAAACACGTTTTTCTCAAACACACAATTTTTAAACTAAAAAAAACGTAAATTACTTTTTTATTTATCAACATTTTTTTCATGATTCTAACAGGGAATGTATGGTTATGTCACACACTTTTTAAGAATAAATTGGGTTTTTGCGTTTTAAACGATCCAAACATGAGAAGTCGTGTCCGTCCGTGAAAGAACGCATCTCATTCACCCAGCCATTTCTCCGACAGATGTCATCAACAAATTCTAAAAAAATTGTTTATACAAGGTGCATTCTAAAGTAAACAAGACTTTTTGAATCTAGCCACCCTGGTTGCATCATCTATACTTTGACTGGTGCGTTAGAATCTGCTATCTTTATTAATTGTCCAGCGAGAATTTCATTTCAGTGATTAGAAGTGAAGTTATTGCGTTTTAAGTGCGAATCGGTGCGAAAATGAGCTTCAAACAAAGAGCCAACATTAAGTTTTGTTTTAAAATTGGTAAAACTTTTACCGAAACGTTTCAATTGATGAAACAAGTTTATAGCGATGATTGCCTATCCCGTAGCAGAGTGCACGAATGGTTTCAACGTTGTCAAAGTGGTCGTGAGGACATAAATGACGATCAACGTGCGGACCAATTAACATTCATTCAAAAATCAACCGAAATCATCATTGAAGTTCATGGAAATGGAATTTAATATCTTCAAAATATTGATTTTTCGCATTTTGAACGAACGTTTGGGCTTACGAAAGGTGTGTGCACGGTTTGTTCCGCACAAATTGACTGACGAATCCAACATTCGAAGGACATCATTGTGACCGACTTTTTGACCAAAAATCACGTTTTAATCATTAACCACTCCCCACAATCACATGACAGACGTATAGGTCATTCAAAAGGCTTGCACGGGCGTACTGGCGGCCATATCGCCCAATGAGCTAAAACACTCATTTGACATGTTTTTGGACCGTGCAAAAAGCTGTATTGAAGCAGAACGAGACTATTTTGAAGAAAATAAATTTATTTTGCTGAAAAAGCTATTTGTTTTTTGTTTTTAAGTCACTGTTTACTTTGGAACGCATCTTGTACACTCCACGATATATGATAGGTGAAAAAAGTTCTATTGTAAAATAAAAACTTCTATGAAAAAAAAAAATGTCAAAAACAGGCCAGATTAACCTATTGACCAATAATGTGGCGTGATAATAACTAGACTATAGATAAAAATCAGGTTGATTTTATGCCAACTCCCATATACTATGTAGAAAGGTTTCGTTTTTCTAACAAACGTTATACTATGTTATAGTAAGTCTGTCAGTTTCCGAGCTTTAAATAGTATACGTATGTATATTAGGGTGTGCCATTTTGAGGCAACCTTTTTTTTTCAACTTAAAAACAGGCTCAAAACTTTCGAAATATGTAAAAAAAAAGTGACTCAAAATATGAGCTCTTAATATTAATATTAAGAGGTGCCTCTTTTAAATTTTCTGTTTTCCATATAAATAACATGAAAAAAAAAATCATTTTTCTTTGTGGTGGTTATTGTGCGGAGGTTTTATATGTACACGCGATGGCTGCCAGCAGGGATGGTAAACTCGATTCCGATTCTACACGAGAATCGATTTTTCTCGTTAAATAATTGATTTTTCAAAATCGATCTTCAGTAGTCCGAAGACGATTAAGAATCGGTTCTTGACATTCGAAAAATCGATTATTTTACGAGAAAACTCGATTCTCGAGTAGAATCGGAATCGAGTTTTCTATCCCTACTGGCAGCCATCGCGTGTACATATAAAACCTCCGCACAATAACCACCACAAAAAAAATGATTTTTTTTCCATGTTATTTATATGGAAAACAGAAAATTTGAAAGAGGCACCTCTTAATATTAATATTAAGAGCTCATCTTTTGAGTGACTTTTATTTTACACATTTCGAAAGTTTTGAGCCTGTTTTTCAGTTGAAAAAAAAGGTTGCCTCAAAATGGCACACCCTAATGTATATATAAAATTGCTTAGATTCCGATCCTATGGTTGACCTTTAACGTCTAAACGATTTCCCTGTCTTTGATTTCTGCAAGTTGGAAGAGCATAAAATGTTCGTTTGGACCCAAACTTAGCCCTTTCTTTCTTATTCGGGCTATCTTTATCCGTTCTCAACGATAAAACCAAAATAAAATAAATAGAGAACGTTTAAATCCCTAAAACATGAAGTGTACTTATTTTGATAATTGTATATACAATTACGAAATAAAATAGCCCACTGATTAGACTGAAACTAAATATTCCTCAATTAATTGCAGCCGCTTTGTATTATTGTCCTTTGATATAGCTTGTAATAAAAAAGGAAATTTTCATATTCGAAATGTTGCCTAATTTTAGGTGTTCACGCTGGTTGAAAGCCCGCTCAGTTTTTATATGTTAACGATAATATTTTAAAGGTGTAAAGGTACAAGTACTTATAGCTTATGTCCTAAGGCGCGAATTTAGATGTTATAGCTTCAGCGGTTAATGAGATATGTACGCCCACGCTTACTTGTCTGAAATTTTTTTGCCTACAGATGCCTTTAGCTACTGAGATCTCCTGTGATAAATTATATTTTTACATATTGGGTCGAAAAAGAATTTTTAACAATGTGTCATACCATATAGAGTTGGCAATGAGATTTTCAGTTTCATTTAACCAAAAAATGAAATTCGCGTAAGTTGAATAAAAAGTTAGAGCTATTAAAAATTAGTGAAAATAATGAAGAAGTTCGCTATATTTTGAGATTTTGATAATAAAAAAGGGAAGAATACCACGCAGGCCACCATTGAAAGTGAAGCTTTCGTGTAGCATAAAAATGGTTCGATCGCTTCGGTTCTGGAAATTTCGATGTGAAAAATGCACCTCGGTCTGGTCGAAATATCGTTGAAAAAGTCGATGAAATTATGGAAAAGATTTTCCAGGACCGTCACATAAGTAGCCATTACATCGCTGAGGAACTTAAGATTCATCATCAAATGGTTTTGAACCATTTAGAAAAGACTACTTACAAAAAGAAGTTCTATCTTTGAGTACCACATGAACTGTCTGTGAAAAATTCAATCGACCGAAATCACATCTGCGATTCTTTGCTGAAACGAAATGAAATCAAACTGAAGCAAATGGTAACAGGAGCGAAAATTGGATCAAATACGACAATAATGTGCGAAAAAGATTATGGTCAAAGCATGGTGAAGCTCAACAAATGGTCGCAAAACCAGAACTTGCGCCTCGAAAGGTGATGAGATTGAAGCAATCAGTCGAAAAAAACGGCTAGAACTGATCAACAGAAAGGGCTTCGTCTTCCAACAAGACAACACTAGACGACACATATCTTTGATGACTCGATAAAAATTGGGAGAGCTTGCTGGGAAAGTTTTGCTGCATCCACCATATAGCTCATCAGACTACCATTTGTTTCGGTGAATGCACAACTCCCTCAACGGAGTAAAGTTGGCTTCAAGAGAACCTGTGAAAATTACTTGTCGTAGTTTTTCGCCGAGAAATCAGAAAAGTTTTACTCTGATGGAATAATGTCTCTAGCAAAAAGTGGTCGACCAATGGTACATATTGGGTTCATTAAAGCCCATTATAAATATAAAAAAAAATAAGTCAAGTCAAGTCAAGTGGTTCGAAAAATCACCAATTTTGAATATTAGGAAGGGGACCAGACGCATACTCTGTGATATAAATATTTCGTCAAAACTCTTTGTTTTTTGTTAAAGTTATTGAAGGGTTAAATTTAGGGCATGATAAAAATGTAAACATTTTTTCTTATAAACTACTAGAGATAAATAAAATTTTTTATTTCTGAAAGCAAGTAGGAATAAATTTCTTCCTATTTACCATCCATATTCTACATTTTATAATTTTATTTTACGAAATATTAAATTGCGAAATATTTTCACAGGAATATGAAAAAACATATCACCTTATAAATACAACTGAAATTAATAAATAATGTAACTGAAAAGTTTCCATTCAGACGATCGGAAATACAAGGAATTGGGATTTAATTAGAACTTCCATATAAATTTGTTGCTTTGCCATGCATTACCTTTGTTTAAATATTTTTCGAAACCATTCTTAATAAGCATTTGTGTATACATGTGTGTTATATTATCAATTCCTGCACGACGATGTTGCCCCGGCAGTTTATTAACCTTGTTTCCTACTTCTCACAGTGACATTTTTGCTATTGGCCTAAGACCAATTCATTTCTAATGAAAAGTTTTAGCAAGTATATAATAGAGCATATATTAATTGTATATAATTAGTTTGCTGAACTTTATGAATAATTTATATAGCCATAGCAGAAAAGATGGATATAACGGGTGATTTTTTAAGAGCTTGATAACTTTTAAAAAAAAAAAAACGCATAAAATTTGCAAAATCTCATCGGTTCTTTATTTGAAACGTTAGATTGGTTCATGACATTTACTTTTTGAAGATAATTTCATTTAATGTTGACCGCGGCTGCGTCTTAGGTGGTCCATTCGGAAAGTCCAATTTTGGGCAACTTTTTCGAGCATTTCGGCCGGAATAGCCCGAATTTCTTCGGAAATGTTGTCTTCCCAAAGCTGGAATAGTTGCTGGCTTATTTCTGTAGGACTTTAGACTTGACGTAGCCCCACAAAAAATAGTCTAAAGGCGTTAAATCGCATGATCTTGGTGGCCAACTTACGGGTCCATTTCTTGAGATGAATTGTTGTCCGAAGTTTTCCCTCAAAATGGCCATAGAATCGCGAGCTGTGTGGCATGTAGCGCCATCTTGTTGAAACCACATGTCAACCAAGTTCAGTTCTTCCATTTTTGGCAACAAAAAGTTTGTTAGCATCGAACGATAGCGATCGCCATTCACCGTAACGTTGCGTCCAACAGCATCTTTGAAAAAATACGGTCCAATGATTCCACCAGCGTACAAACCACACCAAACAGTGCATTTTTCGGGATGCATGGGCAGTTCTTGAACGGCTTCTGGTTGCTCTTCACCCCAAATGCGGCAATTTTGCTTATTTACGTAGCCATTCAACCAGAAATGAGCCTCATCGCTCATCGGACACGGACGCGAAACACATTTCGAACCGAACACTGATTTTGGTAATAAAATTCAATGATTTGCAAGCGTTGCTCGTTAGTAAGTCTATTCATGATGAAATGTCAAAGCATACTGAGCATCTTTCTCTTTGACACCATGTCTGACATCCCACGTGATCTGTCAAATACTACTGCATGAAAATCCTAACCTCAAAAAAATCACCCGTTATCTGGAAAATGTGCAAGACTTGCACAGGTTACTTCAACTCAAGTTGGCACTGTTTGCTATATGAGTCTTTGTATGCAGCTAAGAAAGCGAACAGTTGTGCTACTTTCACAAAGTATTATGTGACACTATATTTCATTCTTAAATTGTTATGACATGGTTTTTGAAAAAATGAACACAAACTTTATGATAACACCAGTGTTGGCGGGTGAAAAAGTTAAAACACTTATTTTAAGCTGATTCGTACTTTACTTGACTTCAATAATTCGATCGTACGATCGTTCGCTAAAATAATTGTGCTCCTTGTAGGTGTATTTACCACTCCGCCAGCGAATCAAAAGAGAATGAGCCAACGCAAAAGGGTAAGCCGCAGTTGAGCTAGCACAGACAAATAGCGGGACATACATCTACATGGTTGCATTTTAATGTATATTCAAAATTTAATAAATCCTTAGAGTTGTATTTTAATGTACATTCTTTAAGTTTAAACATTTTATAAAATTAGGGTTGTTGCGCGCTAACAACCAGTTTTGTTAACATAGTTAGTTAACATAAAATGTGCTAATGGTGTTCATTTTATTTTACCAACATAAGAGGAAAGAAGTTATTTCAGTTCTTCCCCCTGCCACAGTTTAGAAGGCGAAGAAATTTACACTTCTGTATCTTACAGTACAAAATCAAGGCCATTAATTTAGTTTTTCATTTAGGAATATTTCAGCAACTGAATTAGGAATTAGTAAATAGTATCTTTTGAAAATAAAATATTTCTTTATGTAGACTTGTTTATCTGTAGGATGGAAATTTTGTAGAAGTTCACTCAATTGAGAAGAGTTCTCTGAGCGCCATTCACTTTGAAGTGGTCAGAATTGATTCTTTTACAAACGGCTCATGCCAGCTCACGAGTTCCGGTCTTAGACCAAGTATCCTCTGGCACATCCGTTGAGCTAAAGTGTGAAGGGGGAAATCCCTCTTCAGGGTTGTGTGATGGATTCGGGACCCGCCACATAAAAAAACCCTATTAATGAAAAAGAAACAACAGCCTCGGAAAATATCCACCTTTTGATGACGACCATTTAAACGCATAAAGGATTACGACTTAAGGCCATGTACCCGGAACATCCGGTCCTCTAATTGGAAAGGTGCCGCTGTCCAACTGGTTGCTGCCATCGTAAAATTAAATGGTGATATCACCGCCAGCCAAGAAAAGCGATGGATGCGACAAGGACTGAAATGAGTAGGTCCTTATGGCATTTCTTACAGTGGGCATTGAAAGGAGCGCAAATTTGACATGGAATTCGTGGTGGGAAAGAGACTCCTTTGCTGTGTTCTCTCATTTACTCCAGTGGATGAACGTCTAGCCATAGTCCCCATCAAAGCGAAGTTCTTCATATATCGCTGATTTGCGCCCACGCCCCGACAGAAGAAAAGGACCATGTGACCAAAGATGTATTTTATGAACGCCTGGATTTTGTTTCTTAAAAAATGTGATTTTTACTGCTTTATAAATTTAAATTTTCATGAAAATCCATTCTCTAAATATTTTACTTATTTTTTTATTTTAATATGACCGGTAAATAAAGTTACAATTTTTATAATGTTGGTATGACTGTCAGTGACATCTGTGCCAAATATCACATTATTCTTCATGTCCTTCTGAAGTATATGAAGGGCATTTTGCGATTTTTACGATGAGTGAAATTATTTAACAAAGAAGTGCCATAAAATTTTGTTTGTGGAATAAACTTGCAACAGCCCATCTTTCGGAAATCCTATAATGATTAAGCACATACTTGTAATAACGGGTGAATTAAGTATACGTTCTGACACTTGAGTCTTCTCAAGCTATCATGTTGTTTTCGTTAAGTGTTGTTTGACATTTCATCTTGGAAAAACTAACGCCTGAATAACGTTTTCAAATCCTTTAACTTTATTACGAAAATTCACATTCTGTAGGGAATTTGTTGGTCTTCGCTCAATCAACATTATCTGCGTACTGAGTACACTATTTGCATTATCATAACCCAACTTGAGACCGAATAGACGGATAGAAATAGCTGATAGTGTACACATAGACTGTGGAAAATCGATTTACGTCGAAATCTTAAATAGAAAGCATACAAAATATAGTTTGTCCGAAAAAAAGCAACAAAAGATCCGAAGGTTTTCGTCAAATTTAAACGGGTATGTAAAGCTAGCAAAATTGTCACATTTGGAACGAAGAGAAACCTCATGAGAATCAAGAGCTGCCATTTCGTTCAGAAAAACAAAGCTTTGGTTTGGTTTATAGACCGATGGAATCATTGGTCCATATTTCTTCAAAAATGATGCCGGTGACAACGTAACTGTCAATGGCGACATCGCGCCATAACAACCGGCTATTTTATGCCTGAAATTGAAGCTCATGATCTGGGGAAAATTTGCTTACAACAAGACGACGACACATTACATCCAACAATGGATTTATTGCGAGAACACTTCGGTGAGTAGATAATTTCACATTTTGGGCCGGTCGATTATCCACTGAGATCTTGTGATATCACACTGTTATTCGTTTTCCTGTGGAGCTTTGTAAGGTATAAGGCCTCTATGGACAATCCTGCTTCGATTAAGGCTTTAATTCTGTGATGTAGCCCCGGTCAGCATTTGAAAAACATAATCTTCAATAAGTAAATTCCAAAATATGTTCTAGCAAATGATATTAAAACATTTCTCATTTAATATGAAGTTTTTGTGCTGTTTTGTTTTTAAGTAACCTTGAAATGGGCCACCTTATCATAAGTATACGAATTACTCCCTGATGGTCGTAGCTTTGTGAGTTCTGTTGCAAACATTTTTTTTTAAATAAATTTTCTTAAATGCATTTGAAGGTAGACTTATTATTATAAATTAATTGACTTTTGAGTTTTAATAAAATATTCAATTCAATTTCTGAATAAATTTGCATTACTTTAAATAGAGCAATAATAACAGTTTAGCATGTCATATATCAAATACATATAGATGTATAATCTAACCGCATAATGAAGAATTATTATATCATTCGCATATAAGTTTCCAGCAATGCTTCACATCTCAGTCAATGTTAAGTAAATGCAGTGTACTATTATTATACGCGCGAAAACCTAACGAATGGTGCAAATATTGATACACTTTTTACTACTAAGTGGATAAAAAGTAGTTGTCACTTAATCTACTTTTTAATATCGATTGCTGTTATAATAATTTTTTGTCTTTACTGTAAAAAATCCCAGGAGAATGAATTCAAATGGCAGATAGCAAAGTAAACTACACATAAATGTGCGACAAAGTTGCTGCACTCACATACTTACGTATAAACAACATACTTGAGACAAAAAAAATGTCACTTTAGGGAGGATATTAATAACAGCGATTGAGGACAAGTGTTTGGCTACAAGTTTTACTCCTTGCTTCCGTGGGGCTTTTAACGATTTGAAGACATACCCAAATAAGTATATACATATTTATGTGGGTCTCGGAATAACACATATATTTTATTTTAGTCTGCATTTGTGTGTGACTGTTTTATTTGCTTTCTGTAAAAAAGTCTAACGTTTTGAGGGCTTTAATATATATTTAAAACTTGTGTTTCACCTACATTTATTTTATTTAATTCGCTTTCTTTACCTTTTGCATACTTTCATGTGAAAAATTGAAATTTTATTGTATATACTTATATTGCATCTGTAATAAACCTAACAAAGGCCTTTTTATTCAAAAACTATTTTATATTGTTGAGTTAAAACAAGTTAAGATAAACATTGAGCTTCATTAAGGTGCTTCACAGATCATTATCAATATATGGTAAACGGAGTAAGTCAACCGGATGTTTGAAAATTCTGCTATTGGTTACATGAAGGCTAGGACAAGATTTTAACCTATTGCACTCATTACAAGGTAAAAAGCTGCGCCATTGTCATAGAAATACGAGTACACCCACATGATTTTAAAAGGGTAGCTCACATATTGAGCGACGCATGAGGTACAAAGAAAACCGGAAGTTTGAAAA
Source organism: Bactrocera correcta (assembly GCA_027475135.1). NCBI lineage: Eukaryota > Metazoa > Arthropoda > Insecta > Diptera > Tephritidae > Bactrocera > Bactrocera correcta. Next base: position 90,620,491 of record CM050323.1, read on the forward strand.
TATTTCGATTAGAAATAACGTGGTAAGGGAAGTATTGAACTGATTGAACCCATTTTTACAGACAGGCATACTATTATCAGAAAAGAACTCTCTCCGAATTTGCAATTTCCCAAAGAAATATCATAGTAAAATGCTATACCGAAGTTAGTTGATTTATCAGCTTTAAACTGTGTGGGCAGTGCCGCACGCAACGTTCACATTTTACATAGGATATTATAAAGCCTTCTTAATACCTCGTTTCGTAGTTTTCAACAACCCACGATTGTGAACAAGTTTTTGCTCTTAGCGATCACCCGACACTTATATGTAGGTATATTCGTATGTATGGACAAATGAAAGCTTAAAAGCATTTTTTGTTGCATTAAACTTTTCTTTCACGTTTTGATACATGTAATTTACTCTTGTATAATTTCTTGTAAAAATTGAAATTTTAGTGCTTACTTTACATATTGCTATTATGTTCTTCTACTGCCGTAGACCTATTTATTTACCAAGTCTTTATGTATGTAAAGACGATTTCATACATAGACATTTGTATATACGTTTTTGTTTCTTGCTGTATTATATTTCACTTATAAGTACAACAATTATAGGTGTTATCTTCTTCTCTACTCCCTTATGCTTGCCATTAAATTTTAAGTACAGGTAAACCTCCAACAACGCCCTGAATAGGTTCATGAAAAACTCCGCGTTATAGGAAATCGCGTTATAGGAGACTATAACTTCATATAGAAATCAGGGTTTCGTTCCAAAGGAAAAAAATTTTCAATATAATATTGGAACTTGTATAGTAAAAATATGTGCTTAATATAATTTTGTGTACTTATTTGTTGAGTTGTATGAACATACATATTATTAATTTAAAACATTCCAGTTAATTAAACAGAACCAAAACAAAATAAAATAAAATAAAGTTTCAATTCTACGTAAAATATTCAAGTTGAAAGATTTAATAAATTAAAGCCAAAATAGAACGATATCTTTCTACTTCTTCTCATCACTTAGTATGATTTGTTTCGAACGTTTTGTTCGTACTAGTTCAAAATCTGATCTTGATCCATTATCAGATTCGGGCATCTTTTCGACGATTATTGTCATGTTTTGAAAATTTCGTTAAAATATTTCTGCTCTGTCACTTAAAGGATCGTTTACAAAATATATTCTTCCTACTGCTTTGCAATATTTAAAACTTTCTCGATATTTTTTAGTGAAAAGTTTTTATTTTCAACATCCAATTCCAACTGATTCTTCATTTATCATTGTCACTAAATCTGCTTCGTTTATTTCTTTGTCCGCAATTAATTCTTGAGTATCAACCAAATAACAATTAAATCGATCACCTCCTACTGCCTATATTCATCTTCTATTGGTGTAAAAATAGAACCCTCAACGTCTATTTCCGGTATTAGTACTTTTCAGCTAGCTTTTAGTGTTGAAGGACGAATTTCTTTATTTGACACATCACCATTTCAACGGAATCAAAGTATGGAGAAAATGCAAAGAATTTTATTTGGGCAAGAAAACATTTTTCAAATTAAAATAGTAAATATTTTAAAAAAATTTCGTAAAAATCGCGTTGTAAGAGTAGCATTGTAAACAAATGTTCGTATTTTGAAACCGCGTTGGAGCGAAAACGCGTTGTAGGAAACCGCGTTGTAGGAGGTTTACCTGTACTATAAAGGGATACATTGTTTAGGATATATGCATAGTTGACAAAAAAAATTGGAATTTTGGATTACAAATAAATAAATTTAATCAAAAGATGTAAAAATGTTATAAATAAACTTTATTTTATTTTCTGCAATAAGATATATAGATATACTGGGAAATGTATGATAGGTAGAATTGCTGTCTAATGATGTACTTCACTCTATTGTTTTGAACCGCCTGGAGATTCAGCAGTATAAAAAGTTTTATCTGTGCATCCTCCGAAATGCCGTTAAGTAACCTCCGAACGATAGTTGCGATTATATTCCTTATCAAAGCATTGTATTCGCTTAGAAGATGTTTTATAGTATCCTTTTCTTCTACGTCCCGACGGCTTCTACAATAATCATTACTTGTCGTTCCGAGTCTAGTACCGTTTATCAATACAGTGGTTGTGTGGGTAATATTTATGTTTATTTAATATTAATTTAGAAATATGGCTATTGAAATTTTAGGCATAATCGTATCCATCAGCTTTAAAGGTCTACACTGTTTTACTAAATATTGTACTAATGAAATATATTAATTTGAAAGTGACTAGATTATTTAATGAAATGCTGGTAAAGACACAAAGAGTTCGAAAAATATTGAGTGGAACTTAAAAAATTCAAAATAGACCTTAAAACATGTTTATCAAGCGGTCATGTGAATAGTTTATTTGCTTGAACATTTACTGAAAAAATAGGAATAACATAAAATAAGTAATTTTATTTTAAACTTTCGTAATAATACACTGATTTTTGTGATCGCTTGCTACTTACTAATTACTTTTTTACTTTTCATTCGGTAGCTGTTATCAAATTAGCGTTTTCCTCTCGTTTTCTGGCATTAAATTTCAAACCGTTTCATCGTTAAAATAATTTTCCTTATTTCAATATTGAAGAAGCAGTTTATGGATGACGAGGCAAACTCAAATAAAATAATCTTACGTCATTCTTCAAAAGGTTGACATATTTTGCATCCACGCTTCAACTTTTGTATGGTTTCAATGTAAAGTGATTTGTATTTATTTGTGTAGCAAGCGCGAAAAATGTTGCCTTCCTTTCTAATTCCAGCTTCCTGGTCCTGTTCATCTCTATATTAAAAAATATCCACTAAATATTATTTTTCATACATTTGGACTAACAGTCCAACTTCACTCGGCTTGTTAAAGCTATAAAAACTCATAAATTATGTGTTATCAGATCCATAATATATAAAATGTGTAACAATGTGCAATCCCCCAAGAGTATTTTTTATTGCATACCCTCTGCTATTGTACATTATACCCATTATAATGTTATTATCACTGATAGCCAAAATATTACCAAACTAATAAGTTGTAGTAAGCCAATAACACCAAAGCGTATGTCAAATAATGAGAAACCGAATATGTATAGTATAGTATATACATTACTAAGAAAGAGAGCTAGGGACAAAAATAATCCTAACGCTTTAATAAACACCAACAAAAATATTATAAATACTATCTATGAAAGAATGTTGGAGAGCCTACATAGTTGCAAGAAATGGAATAAATACATACAAGCTCTGAGTAAAGTATTTGTTGGTAAACAATACCAGCTACAAAAAGTAAGGAAAGGCACATTAGGGTGTAACCGAACGCTTGCAGTTTTCAAGGCCTAAAGCCAGGGAGGTTCCTTCAGGTACTTGTGAGTTGTATGATTTGTCACCTGATTTTATTCATTTTAAGTACAAATATGCCCCTTGCAGAAAAACACAATTTTTAATTTTATTATTATAATTCATGGCCGATATATGCAGTATAAAGTCACACGGAAGTTCGAAAATCTTTGTATTAGGTACAGTGGGGATAAGGGAAGTATTCATCAATCAACCTAACACACATACTATTATCAGGACAGTATTATTTCTAAAATTCAATTACAAATCTAACAATTGACCGCTATTTTCAATACAAAGTCGAAAGCAGGGTAAGTTTTTTTGGATTTGAACAATTTTTGGTCATAAAGTAGTATGCTCTAAAGGCATTATTCGTGCAAAATTTTATCCTGTTCTTTTAATAGCTTCTTTATTTGTACACTCGGAAAGAAACAATCAGATGGAATTTAAAATTGTGTATGGGAAATAGGCGTGCCTGTATACCGATTTCGCTCATTTTCACACTGTAACATACGGGGCAGGTCTCGAGATATCTTACACCTAAAAGGGCGGTGCCACGCTCTTTGTCGACTTTTAATCGTGACTCCATTAAAGCTTTATCATGTCAAGCGCTCTTTAAACATATATATTTCTAGATTATCTAGATTACGTTTAGGTGATACATACAATCGTTAGGCGAACAAATATGTTATACTTTGTAGCAACATATTATAGGAGTATAATAAAGACACAGCCAAGTTAATTTTATAGGTTAGTAAAAAGGATGCATAACGACTTTATCTGTGAGCCAATTATCCGTAATATATTGTAATCAATTCTTGTTATAAGCTTTTTTTGTGTGGAACCGAAAATTCTTACGCAAGAAACTTGTGGGTTTAAACAAGTCGGCTTAGAAAGCTTTGTTAATCTCATATTGCTAAAAATATTACCATAAATTAACTAAGTTAATCATCAATTTAAGTGGAATAAATACCCTTTACAATCTTTATCCAACGTTCTAGTTGTAGATACATAAAAATCGGTCTAACCCTTCATTAATTTCTAGTTAAACAATTCTGTATCGATAATATTATACAAATATTTTTTTCCAAAAAAGAAGGAATCCGAATGGGTGCGAAGAGATGTGTAAGCGCGTTTTGTTCCTGTATTAACTAAATGGTCGCGATAATTTTTTTGGAACTTTCAATATTTTCGTTTGATCTCTTTCCGTACCTACTTCTTCTTTCTCTGTTTTTCTCTTTTAAAAACCGCACTCAACTTCAACACGTACAGCAACGTAATTTACCCAAATGCAGATCAATAAAAAAGCAGAAGAATTTCTTCACTAAAAATTAGACGGAATAGTGTTTAATATTCAAATACCGTCAAATAATCAGTAGAATAGGAGAACAAGAGGATAGAGATTTCAACTTTTAAAAATTTAATATATAGTATATGAAGCGCAATGAAAGACCAAGAAATATAATCTTCATTCATAACTCTGTGGTCATATGGAAGTCTTCGCGCCCTTTCAATCTGCTGAAATGAGCAGCTCAGGCTTAGACAAAGTGTTTTTTATGTAAATTTAATTTTTGTTGCAAAACTATTTCCGCAAACGACTCTTGTTGTTTTTAACAAGCCAAACCAAACTAGCTTACTTCAAGTAACTGTAGTTCAATATCTTGTGATTGCAATATAATTTTTTGCATTTCCCTTTTTCAAATTTATCTTTTACCTCTTCGTTCTTAACTAACATAGCGGTTCATTTTAGCTGCAACAAAACGGGCAACTTTTTCAAAACTCACATATCTACATATTATATATTACATATATGCACATTCGCAGCAGCTTTTAAATATATCTATAAAGTGTTTACCATTTTCTTGGTAGAAAAAGAATACAAATAGCTAGATAAAATTGTAGTAGCCAATGATTGGAGCGGACGGAAAATTCAAAGAATGCTACAGAAAGATGTTTGGTGTAGAATAATAAAAAATGGGTTAGCCACCACAGAGCGGAAAAATAATCTTTTTCGAGTAGTAATAACAGCAAAGAGTTTAATGCAACTTCAAGCAGCAGTAAAGTATTTTTTGTGGTTTATCTCAACCACTAAGTTTAACGTTAAGCACTTAATAATATTCTTAGAATTTCCAATAGTGAATGCAATATTCTTCTATCATCGAATCGCCAGACTGCATCTTTTTCATAGGACCCTCAATTTTATTTAAGAACGAGTTTCATTACATCACGTCACACTATACCCATATGACAATGTGATATTAAATATCTCGACACATAACATCACTCTCATTACGTTGCATCCCATGGCAATATCATATCACATCAAAAAACACCTACGATTTCGATTTAACGCTTATCGTTCAGAAAATCGTTGTATCTTTCTATTTATAAGGATCGCATTGGCTTCTCCGAAAAAAATCACAATTGCGCATATAACTTGTGACAAAAAAGTACTTGTAAATTGTAAATAAAACGCAGGATAGTGCGCTTGATAACTCATGTTAGGATTGAATGCCAACACATTTAAAAGCAACCAATATTGGAAGCACTAAGTATTCACCTTATCAATGTTTATTGCTTTTGGTGTTACGGCATACCTTCCATATAACAACGAATACCAATAACAATAATAAGGAATTTAATATCAGAGAGTATGTTTACAGCAGTACTTACAAGATGGGGAGAGTGAAAGGTAGAGGGAAAAAAGAAATAGTAAAGTTCATCATGAAATAAGTTGCTTTGAAGGTGTATGCACGTGTGGAATTGTGCTTAAGAGCTTATTGTATTTATTCATTGCATTAAGGACCTTGGATTTCACTTTACATAAAAAACTTATTGTCGTTCCCATATAACTGTTTGGGTTCGGTCACTCTTTGCTGCGTAGGATAGCAGCGAAAATTCATTTATAATGATCATAATATATTTTGTTCGGAAATACGCAATAAAGATGTAAGACAATTAATTAATTCCGGAGAGTATATTTAAAATTAAATTATACCGAAATGCTTCACCGTGATGCAGTTACAAATCTCAAAATTTGAGATTTTCAAATAGAGACAACTTTTGTGACTTGAGACGATTTTGCCATTCAGTACGGGACCGTCAGAAAAATCTCTCAATTGAAAACGAACAGGTTTAATCAGCACTTATATTTTATTATTTAGAGATGTAGTTACTCTTGAATAAAAATAATAATAACATGTCGATAACAAATATTAAATTTTCTGTAATATAGTCAAAAAGAATAATAATTTTGTTTTATTTATTGTCAAAAGTGTGCTCAATAATGTACAAAAGGTCCGAATAAAATTACTTTACGCATTATTAAGAAATAAATTTGCAAAAAATTATATTTTTTTTACCTTGAAACCCTAACGCCTTCCTTAAATTAGTTTGTATTAATGTGAAAAAGGAGAAGATAGATATAATTATGATTAAAAATTTTCTTCACAAAACGTGGTAAAAACTTTCTTTTCTTTCTACCGTGGAAACGGGGAAGATATCTCATCTCATTCGCATAAATAATATGCTGGCGTTTTATAATGTGCGCATTCTGTTCCTTTTCCCATTTAGCGAAGCAGGATTGTAGGTGCATTATTCCCTTTTGCTTAGATCACCTATGTTTGCACAAAATCCAGTTTTCGCGCTAAAACATGTCGCCTAAATTTTAAATTTCGGAAGATATAAATGGTTATTTCCGCATAAGTATACAATGCAACAATTTTCATGAAACTTTTCTAATTTAAATCAAGTCATTGCCTTAATTTCATTTCTTAATTCGTTGGTTTTTTGATTTTGTATTTGCTTTCGCAAAATTTCAAAGAAGTTTAAAATTTTTAAATAGCAATAAAGAAAAGGAAAGTCTAATGACTTGTCGCAAAGTCTTACGTTACAGCGAATTTCAGCCACAAACAAAACCTCAGGGATATAGCAAAAATATAAGGAACAAATTGAACATATATTTAATCATTGAAATTATTAAACGCCTTTTTATTTGCAATTAATCTTTTTTTGTTTAATGTCTTTTCAGACAAATGTATGCCAAAATTGATGATTTTTATTATGACTGTGGGAAGAACGATATCCACCCAACGTTTAAATGAACTAAAGCATTTATCGAAAATTTTAGGGGCGAAAGCGTATTTTATTTAGCAGACTCGGCAAATTCTTAAATATTATTTGGGAGTGTTTTCTGCAACTTCAACAATAACAGAATAAGGGAATGTTATTCTTTTTAAGGGGCTATATACAGTTAGAAGTCCGCAAAATGCGAATTTTGCAGAATTTTTTCAGAAAAATTTTTTAAATTTATTGATCCAAAAATTTGTACACACATGGTGGTAGCTTTTAACTGTATATTTGAGATATAGTATGGCGACAGATTTTTAACCAAAGTTTCGGTGGTTTAAAAAAAAAAATATTTATTGGTGAGAACATAATATTCGTTTAATTACAAAAAAATATATTTAGGAAGCTCGTGCTACAATTTGAGACCAAACGGCTTAGCCGTAATATTGGTCACCGTCTTTGAAAAAAACGCGTTAAAAGTTTATACTTATACTGTCATCTCCTACTTTCTCTTTTATTTTCTCCATTGAAGAAGTCGCACGATAGGAAGTTGCCCTGTCTGAAACCTCGTTTGGTATCGAACGGCTCGGAGTCCTTATTGATCTTGACGGAGCTTTGGTGTTGCTTAACGTCAGTTTTCACAGCCGTATTAGTTTAGCGGGGATACCAAATTCAGACAAATCAAATCAATCGTTGGGCATGCTTTCGTCCGACCATATTTTACAAAGAAGGATATGCATGCTCCTTATCTTCGCCGCCGTATTCGAATAGCTCGGACGGCAATCCATTGGCCTCCTCCTATATTATATATTTTTTTCATCTTCTCTAAAAAATATGAACTAAGAAATTTTTAATTTTGTAAGATATTTGAAATGCATAGATAACCAAGAAACAGCATTGTGCAGTAATGCAATAAGTCTGAAACCAAAGCAATGAGCTTTTAGCCTTCCAACATTTAATTACTAAGGTAGAATTGATCTTTAGCGATTACAAGGCTAGTAAGCCCTCTGACTGTTTGTGAAAATGATCATTTTCTGTATTCTCACGAAGTTTTCATCAAAGTAGTGATAATTTTATATCAAACAAATGATATATGTATGATGAGAATCAAAGTTTGAGTGAAGTCCATCCAAAGACTCGACTGGCTTGTGTTACTATGCGCTTTTGTTTTGGCCTCTTATACTTTAGGACAAAAATAAGAGAACTGTTAACTGAGGGATAACGCAGAATGCCAAAAATTTATAATACACATTAATATGTATGATATCAACTATTTTCTTCTTATCAGCCGGTAAAACGAAACTACCTAAAATATCAAATAGCAAGAAAGCCGCGTTAGCCATTATTTTAATACACCAACATTTGGCTTTAAGATAATATAATCTTAATAATAAATATATATTTACTTGTTAAGACAATAGTGTGTTAAGTCTAACTTTCATGACAATATTTAATATGTCATCAGCACCATTTACTCCATTTTTTTAAATAACAAAAAATATAGAATAACGGCCACCTTAAGTGGGGTAATCAAAACAAACACTAAACCTTATAAGCATCCTCTAACACTTTTTCATGCAAAATAAAACTTCCGAAGGAAACAACTCAGGAAATGCAAATTGTTTAACAACAATTTGTGGAAACTTTTCGCATTGAAAGAGTATAAGGGACATTAACACAGCTTACTTAGGAATCAAGGGATTTGGAGAGTGCAATGTGAATGTCTATCTTTTAAAATGGTGTTTGAAATGGGTATCAACGAAAAATCTTGTCGCTCATTGGAATCGCAGGTACTTGAAGTGAATAATCTTAGTTGAAAAGAATACAGGGCCGCTATATTATTATATTAGGTTGTCAAAAAAGTCTTGCGGTATTTTCGCTAGTTGGTGCTGAAAGTGCGTAGTTCTAGTTTTATTCGTCGCATCGGGTCCTTTTGGAAAGCTGAGTTCACGCAAACACGTATTTGATTGATTGTTGTTTTTTTAAGTCGTTCAAGAGTTATAGCGTCGCAAACATGGAGCAAAATAAAGAGAAAATACGGCATATTTTACAGTACTACTACGATAAAGGCAAAAATGCATCTCAAGCCGCCAATAAAATTTATGCAGTTTATGGACCCCATACAATTTCCATTTCCACCACACAACGATGGTTTCAACGTTTTCGTTCTGGTGTAGAAGTGGTCGAAGATGCGCCACGCTCTGGTCGAAAGAGACCGGCATAGTAGTCATCAAACCGTTATAAACAGTTTGAAGAAGCTTGGAGTCTTGATTCAATAAAAATACCGCAAGACTTTTTGACAACCCATCATTACCTAACCAGCTGACACAATTCAAATATAAAGATATAGTTGCACCACAAAACATTTTTCTCTTACTTTTGCGTATACCACTGCTACCGTCCTATATTTATATTTATATTTATATTCTATTTTTATTTCTTTTTAATCGGGATTATTATTTATATAAATTCCTTCATTCTCCGCCATTATAAATCTTTTATCATTAAAAATCCCCTTCTTATACCCGCATCAGATGCGGTAGAAACTTTTTTCACCATATGTTGTATAGTATAATGATATTTCGCAAAATTTTTCATTATTGCTCTTTGAAAAACTGGTAAACCTTAGTGGAGAATGCACATAGTATTCTGACTGTTAGGCCAAATAATAAACAAAGAACAATTAAAAATTTTAAATAAAAAACAAGTATGGAAGGGCTAAGTTCAGATGCAACCGAATATTTTATACTCTCGAAACTTGCAAGAATCAAAGCCAGGGAAATACTATAAGGTGTAAAACCAATCATTTAGAGTAAAGAAGGCCGGACGTTTCAAAAATCTTTATATTAAGTTTATGAGGGCTAAGGGAAGTATTGGTCTGATCCAACCCATTTACTGATATATAGAAAAACCATTATAACAGAAAGTTATCTCTTTATTTCAGTGCTAATATTGGACATTGACCGATATTTTCGATCAAAAGTCAAATATAGGTACCGAGGTCAAAATACTCGGTAACCGGGGGCTTGAACAGTTTTCATTGGATTTCAAGAATTTTTGGTTATAAGGTGGAACACACTAAATACAATATTCGTGCAAAGTTTTGTCCCGTTATATTAAACACTTCTTGATTTGCGTACTGGAAACTGACCGAATCAAGTGAAATCTAAAATTTTGTTAGTGGGAAGTAAGCGTTGTTGTTGTCCGATTTCGTGCCTCTTGCTACTGTAAACCCCTGTACCAAATTACAGTTATATATCTGAATTTAATGCTTAGTTATGGCACTTTATATGTTTTCGGTTAATGGCGATTTGTGGACGTGGCAAGGGTCCTATTACGCCCACTTACGAACTCGTATTTTTTTGTTTTGTACTGAGAAACCTGCATGCCAAGTAACCTTAAGATGTCTAAATTTTTGCTTAAGTTACAGCTACCACGGACGGACAGACGGGCAGTCAACCGGATTTTAACTTTCCTCACCTCCGTCACCCTGATCATTTATATACACATAACCCTATATCTATCTCGCTTAGTTTTAGGTGATACGTACAATCGTTAGGTGAACAAAACTACAATATTCTGTAGCAACTGGTTGCAAGAGTATAAAAAATAGTGAAAGCACACCTCTTTACGCTTGACCCGACATATGGATGTCTATATGTTAAACTATTTTTTTCGCACTCCTTCTCCCTTTAAGCCGATTTGTAACGTTTTTATAGCTTGACGATTTTATAGATTGTTGCATCAATATTGCTACAGCTGTTCAGCAAAGCGAATTAAAAGTGGTTTTAAACAAGAATTATGCAATGAAGTAGAACCGCTCAAGTACACGAGTTGGCACATATGTACGTTTAAAGAACATTACAGCAAAAAGTGCGAACACCTGCACTATACATCTACTGTGTTGGTTGTAAATTTAATCCACTTAAAGTTATAAAAGTTCTCATTCCTTCACTCTAAAGGCCGGTACATCTTTTTACATACTAATGCATTTTTAAGCCTTTGCAAAAAGTACTCATCCTTGGAAAAGTAAAAATAAAAGTAAATTAGCGATTTGTGTCATAACGCCTTTCTGCTCTTTGAAAAGTTCGCACCAACGTTATAACTGACAGCGGGTTGCAACGCCAGTCGATGGTTCTGTCGGATAGAGTTAGTTTTCTACAGCATTTCATTTTTGAGTACACCCGTTTTGGCTGTCAAAACAATTTATGAAGTTGAGTAGGATAATTACCAAAAAAAAAAATAATAATAATAAGTTTTTTCAAAATAATCTGAATAAGATTTCTACGTGGTATTTTTGTTAAGTTAATCCCTTCCGACGTTGCTCGATTTCGCTAGTTTTCAGAATTCTACAGTTCCATTTAGTTAGCGCCATCAACTTACGAGACTGATAAGCAATCACTAGCATCGAGAAAATCATATTTTTGGAACGAAGTTCCTTACGGCAGGCTTGGAGAAGATATGGATTTTGCTGCGGGACCTAACTGAAAAAAAAGTGATAGTAAACCAGAGAACGTATATTTATAGAGAAGGTCCAACAACGGACAAGCGTGTGAACTGTCAAAAGCTAACAAAATGCGATGAGCGTGTTTCACCACAGCTAGCTCAAAAGGAAAAATGTTAACAGTGGCACGTGAACAGAGCTAAGCATTAATTGAAAATTATGCTCAGAAACATACATACATTGCTATTACAGACGTATGTTGGCCTTTTACTTATATTTTTATATGCTTACATGCCATCATATTAATTGATATGATTATCATTTTGCGAATTTTTATGAATACATGCAAAACTGATAATATTCTAATTAATTCATGCTATTTTAAAAATATACATATATTCGTAGTTAATGTGTGAATAACAGTTAATTTTTAAATATTTTTTATATATTTGGTAATATAATATAATTTCATATGTATATGAATATGTAGCATATATGCGATATATATATATATATATGAGATCCTAAAAACCTAATATATTACAATAATATTGTATGTAAATTATATTTCTTCATTTAAATTTTCATAAGCATCTACATATTAGCACATAATTACATACATACATATGTATGTACATATGTAAGTACTATTCAAATTCAAATCATGATATTATCATTAATCATTAAAAAGTGTGCGCGCACTGCTCAATATGTATGTATGTACATTAGAGTGGGTCAATTTGTATGGAGCAAAAAAAATGCACCAAGCGGTTATCAAAATCGTAAACTACGATGAATTCTAAGAAAATTTGCCCAAGAAACCATGGCTCTAAAATCAAAACGGAGCCTCCGGTTTTTCACGAGAAACTTTTCATTTTGTTTTTTTTTTTTTTTCAATAAATGAAATGGAAAATAGTAACAACTACTGGAGCCGAAAACATCAAGCTGTGACCGTACAGGTGCTGCTACACCTTCTCAGCAGCGTTCTTTTTGTGATGCATATCAAGTTGATCTTAAGATCTCTATATACTTGCAATTTTGAGAAACTGCTCTACACAAATTTAAAACATTCAAAAATGTTATTGAATCTTTTAAGAAAACTAACAGTAGTGGTTATGTCTGGATTTGTTCGAAATGAAATTCCAACAGCTTTAGAAGCTGTATAGATAACGGTCTAATTTTGATGTTCAGATTAATGTTCAAAAAGTTTTTTATGAAATTGGCCATTAAATCATCAATACACAAGAAATGTAAAAGCTCATGGGTTTTGTAATTTTAAGAAATAAAACGTTGTGACCCTTAAAAATAAATTAGATATTTATAAAATAATAGTATTTAGATCGGGTTTTAAAAAGCTTCGGTGATCGGACGAGAACCGATGTATTCAGCGTGGTATGGTCGTTGGCCGCTGTGGTCGGTGTGTGTATATGTTACCTATCCACCCATAAAAATTAAAATAATAATAAATAAAATTCAAACTTTAATAGCTTTCATCTTCCGCGAAATCGTATTGCAGTTAACAATATCATTTTATATCTATATATAAAGCAAAAACTTAACTGTTAAGGGCCAAAAAAAATATAATATACTTCTAAAGTTCAGAATTAATTAGTTTTAAGGTCTTGTTTGCTGTCCATCCTAGATGTTGCGTTTCGACTTGCAACCGTGACTGCCATAACACCATCGCGATTTTTTTCTATAGTTCGACGTGAAACGCTAGTCAGCAGTTGCACAAAGCGCTCGGTTCCTTGAATATGTGGAGGAATTTGTGTATCCGGAAGTGGAGGATTGTCAAATTCTATGTATTCGAGCAAATGGTCATAGGGTATGTTTGCAGTGAAGGGCGGCTCCGACAAAATGCTATTGTTATCTAAGTTTATCATCTCAACATAATCAGTGCAGTCAAAATTTATAGTTGGTTTTTTGTAAGCTCTTAATTTTGTTGGGTCGTAAAGTTTTTCACGATAGTACAAAATTTTTTTTAAAGCCCTCTGGCGCACTTCCTTTCTGGCATCAAAAAGCATTGTTAGTAGAACATTTTCTGAATGTGCAAAATATGAGTTATTTTGAACAACATTATTTACAATTTCGCGCAGATTTTCTGGTAAATATTGCGTTGAACAAATATGTTTACATAAGAGTGAACTGCCATATATTACCGAGTTGTAATACTTAACATTAAAGTACATAGGTACGTAAACTTTCATGAGAAACGTTGCTAAAATTCTTAAATTTTCGGATGGTGAATTTGTTGTGACGTACAATCGCAGAAGTCTACTAGCTTTGGTTAACCAACGAGAGAGAACGATGGGTCCAGGTTTCACGTTGCCTAAATCTTCTGGACAGGAACCGTTATGAATCGCGTTGGCTATCCGATACAAGTACTTAACGTCCATTGAAAGAGTTTTTTCCTGTTCTGACGACAACGAAGGAGGCATATTCCCCAGCAAAATACGCTGAAAGTCGGGTACAACCTACAAAAAGAACAAGTTACTTATTTAGAACCAAAAATAGAGATCTTTATTAAAGTACTAATTCATTGCTTACCTGAATCTGTTCACAGATTTCCATTAATTTTGTCAGAGCTCCACTGTCAGTTCGCGGTCCACTTGTAGTTGATTTTTCTAGCGCGCAAAATAAGTGGCGAAAAGGTAACTCATTAAAATGTAATAAGCAAACAAACCAGTGCAATGGTCTGCCTAACAGTACTTCAAACCGTCGTAGTATGCCGTTTTCCGTGCCAGTATTGCTGACTTCACCGTCGCAGCAAATACCAACCAGATCGAAAAGAGCTAAGTTCTTTTTAACAAAGAAGTCATATAGCAGCTTTTGTATTGTACCAGCGTCCTCAGCATTGAGTGTTAAATGACCCAAGAGTTCGGTTTTAGGTTCTCGCACAACCACGATGTGAGATTCTTTAACCACTTTTGGGTGAAGCTTATGATTAACCTTCTCTATTGTCAATGATTCATCTTTTCTGCCATCAAATGAAAATGCCAGCACGCTGGAATCTCTGCATTGTTTTTGAAGTACAGAATCCCTGATTTTTTTCTTTTCTCGCGCTACTTTACATTTGTCCACAATAATAAGTTCCCCATTGTCGTCTTTGAAATCTATATCTTTAAAAAGTGCCATAGCCAAACACGCAGCAACTCTGTCTGACACACCAAATCTGTCGCACATCATAGCATAATTGGGGGTATCAAGTCTTTTCGTATACGGGCCGCCCTTAATAAGAATTGACCTTTCTGCATTCGGTGTTTTGAACACAAGATCTTCATCAACGTCCATATCTGATGAGTCAGGCCGGTAAGATGAATATTCAGTAGCTGTTGGAGCCAAATCCAAATCAACAACATCCGCCAGGACCGCTGGAATTGTCAGTTTCCTCGCGGTATGCTGATCAGTCAAAAATTCGTGTAAATGATCAGGCATCCAACCACATGGGCAACAATTTCTTTGTAAATCGCACTTGCATTTTCCAATATAGAATAACTTGTTCATAGTCTTGATAAATGCGGTGTATTTTTTAGATGTAGACGTGCCTTTTGTTTCTTTAAAATATTTATTCAGCAAGATTTTCAGCTTGCTTATTACGGTTTTCTTCATCATTATGCCAATATTCAATTTGCTCTAAATTTCAATCAATTTATCCGCCACTTGTGGAGTAAAAGATGCGTACGAAAACATTTTATTTCTATTTTTAGACCGACCACTCAAAAAAAAAAAATATTTTAAAACATCGCGGCAAGTTGGTAAGTTTAGTTCGTGTAAATCACTTGGCAAACCAAAAGCACTAAAATTTGGATCTGACATATGCTTCAAATATGATTCCGATAGATTTGATAATGTAATATCTTTAGCACAAGAACTAATTGATATAGGAGATGACTCCATAATTAAAAGACGCTTAAGTTTTGCTTTAAAATGTTAGAATCGCGAAAATCAGAGGCACACACTTCTTTCTTGAGTAAAAACTTCTAATTGTAATATTGTGTCATAAGAATTTAAAACGATGGTTTCGGAAACAATTGTTTTATTAGTAATTCATAAGCGTTGCTTTGCTTTCTCTGAGAAGTTGATAAAATCATAGCAAACAAATAAAATTAAAAAAAAAAAAACAAGTGCAAATCAAAGAAACAATCGACAGTGTAACAGAAATTGGAATGATTTGATATCTCTTAAGTAGGCATTGTGTAATATGTATACCAAATTTGAACGAAATCGGTGGGGTGGTTCCAGAGATATGCATATGAACTCATAAGTGGGCAGTGCCACGCCCCCTATAAAAAATTTTTGTACTGTCGAATTTTCTGCTTAAATACAACATCACATACTAAATTTCAGCAAATTAGCTTCGATAGCTACAAAACAAGCAAACAATCGACAGTGGAATAGGAATTAGATTTTTTTTTTACAAAATACAATATACGAAATTTTCTCGCTAAAAACCGGAGGCTCGATTTTCATTTTAGACCCATGGTTTCTTGGGCAAATTTTCTTAGAATTCATCGTAGTCTACGATTTTGATAACCGCTTTGTCAAGAAAAAAATTGACCTACTCTAATGTACATGCATATGTGTACGACATTGCCGAACAAATAATGTATACATAAACCAACATTCAAATATGCGTACACATGTAAATATGTGCGTATGACATTCCCACACAAATAATGCATACACAACATACATACTTATATGCGTTCACATGTAGATATGTATGTCACCCGCAAAAATTACGAATATTGTTCTACAAAAACAACAATGGTTTCAAATAGCGTCAGCAGCGTCACAAGTCAATATGGCAGCCGAACAGTCGATGCACAAATTTGTAGAAAAACATTCTTTTCATTCATGAACGCAAGCGCACTTTCAACAGGCAAACTTGATTCATTCATAAAAAACACTAAAACACCATGACATCTCCCGAGCATGCCTCTGCCCACAAGCGTCTTTTCGCGACGATGGCAAAAGCTAAAAATCATAAATTGAACAATTTATGATATTTGTATGAGAAGGAAAAAGCGAGAACCCCGCAAATATAAGTGTAGAATAAAATTGACAACAAGTTAGTTTGTCGATTTTCAAGTGAAGAAATGTGTCAAAGAAAATATTCAATATTCCTCAGATTTATGTGTACAGTGAATCCCGGTTAAGTAGTAATCCGCTTAAATGAAAATCATCCCTCTTAACTGCCTATATCTTGCTGCATCCCACGGTTTGTTATTTAAAATACATAGAAATTATTGTTTTAAGTACACTCGATTAAGTATCCGTACTCGCTTATGTGCCATATTATATTTTTATTTTTAACAAACTACAAAAACCTGTATCTTTGATTGTGGCACATAACCGAAGCACGATAAATTAATAACTAAATACGCCAGATACCACCAGGATGGTATGAGAAAGCTTTATGGGAGCCGGTTTGAAAATTAGACGATGAGTGTGGCACTGCCACTTTTTGTTATAATCCCATATCTCGGGACCCGACCGAGCGATTTCTACAAAATTTAGTACGTGGCATTCTTCTTATATTCTTATGTAACATTGTGAAAATGGACGAAATCGGACAACCATGCCTGCTTCTCGCATAGCACAATTTTAAATTCCACTTGATTCGTTCAGTTTCCATTACACAAATCAAGTTATAAATATAACTAGATACAACTTTGCACAATTAATATCTTTAGTGTATGCCTCCTTATGACCAAGAATTGTTTAAATCCAATCAAAACTGTTCAAGCCCCCAGGAAACCGTATATTAAGACCCCGGTACCTATTTTCAGATTTTTTTATGTATTCTTGCAATGCTAAAATAATAAAAAAAAATTGTACTAAAAATATTAATTTACATTTTTTACTTGAAATTTCTGAATCTAGACTTAAATATTCCCTTAACATCGTATTAGATATAGTAATAGATAAGGGCTACACGCGGAACGGGAGGAATAAGCTGGGGTCAAAGTAGAAGTTTCGAAGACCACGGAAATGTGAAATTCTTTTCGTTACTTGGGCAAGTTGTGTTTTTCCAAACTTGACTATTATTTTGTTACTTTAGTTAATAATTTGAATTACACTTTTTTTTATTCTACTTAATTCATTATTTCTTAAAATACTAAATTTTCTTAATACTTATCTGTACTTAAATAAAAACTAATCAGCAAATTTTTTTTGCAAATTATATCGATTTTACATTAGCCGAAGGAACTTCGTTCCTACCTGGTGTCCCACGACTCCACATTTCTTTTTAATTTTTAAAAGTTTATTTCAATTTATTAAACATGTGCATACACATATATTTTTTTTTTCTCTATAATTCGACACCCAAGGAACCCATCCAAACTCCGCCGTTCTCAAAAATTCACGCATTATGACTAGAAAACACAACTTAAGTTATATTTTTGCGTGGATTTAAATGTAAATTATATAGCTGTTATTACTTTACGTTCAACTTTGTGATTAAAGCCGCACTTTAAATTTTATAAAATTTTTTGACACTCACGAAAACTTGCACATTTCAGCTACCTGGATGTAATCGCCTAATTATACCTCTGCCACCCCAAAATAACTATCTAAACTCAAAATCAGAGATCGTGGAAATAGAAACAGGGGTATATAGTAATGACGAAACCTTTTTGACCAACTAATTTAAGCTTGGAATTTTATTTACGTAACCATCTACATATATATATGTATGCCAATGAACCTTTATGTCTATAAATAGAGTATTTCAAAAGTTCGATCTCTTTGAAAATAACTTGCGCTTTTAACTCGCCCGTTTAACATCTTTTATTATAGCCTTTTGTTGTACTGAACCTTGTCACATATTTTCTTATGTCGGCACTCTTTCAATGGCAGCTTAAACAGATTTCCAACATTGAAAACAAGATTGTAGGATTCTTTTCTTATCCCTTCCCACTAATTGGAGTCTATTTGTGTTTGAGCGCCTGTGTTTGGATATGCTGAGAAATTGGGGAGATGAAAAAATGGCATTATTAAAAATTTATGGACAACTTTTCACTTCATTAAACCCAGCATAAACAACAAAAGAAGAAAACAGCCAACAACCTGTTGCTTAGCCATTTCGAAGGTTCCCTGATTAAATAACTCTCAAGACTTGAAATGTAACTTTGAATTTCTAAGTGAGATTCGTGATAATTTTGGTATACAATTTCATCAATATCAGCAATAAATTTCTACTTGTTATATTAAGTTGTTTTATTAAAAAGTGCTAAGTGCAATCATATTATTAAAATTTTCTCATTACTATTAACTTTAAACATTAGTTCGAACAAGAGTTTAAATGTTTATACTCTTGCAACCTGCTCCAACAGAGTTTTTTAGTTTTGTTCACCAAACGGTTCTACGTATCATCTAAAACTTTTCGAGATTTATATGAATAAATGATCAATGTGACAAAAAAAGTTGACATCCGGTTGACTGTCTGTCTGTCCGTCCGTGGTACTGTTACTTAAGCAAAAATTGGGATATCTTAAGGTACAGGTTTCTTAGTACGAAAAAAAAAATGAGTTCGTAGATGGGCGTAATAGGACCACTGCCACGCCCACAAATCGCCATTAACTGAAAACTTTTAAAGTGCCATAACTAAGAACTACGCAAGATATAAAACTGTAATTTAGCACAGTGGATCGCAGTAGTAAGGGACACCTGTGGATTCGAATTTTTGAAAAAGTAGGCGTGGCCCACCCCCTAATAAGTTTAACGCTGAGCACAAATATTAAAAGAAAAAATTATTGAAATCCAATAAGGCCTGGTCAGGCCCCTACTTACCGAATATTTAGACCCCAGTACCTATAGCTGACTTTTGATCGAAATGTCGGTCAATGTGTGATATGTGTAATTGAAATTTAGGGATAATTCTTCTCTTATAATGTTTCATATGTATGTCCAAACTGGGTTGAAGAGACCAATACTTCCCTTAGCGCCCATATACTCAATATAGAAATTGTCGAGCTTCGGGGTGACCACCTACCGCATATATCGGCAAATATGTGGGTTATCCCAATGAAAATAAGAGAGCGTATTTTGTTTATAGCAGTGTATCTTTGTGTTTAAAACAGATAAATTTGAGCGAAAACTTGGCTTAATCCCTATATAACTAATATCAGGATTTTCGAACATCCGGCTGATTTTACTCTATATGGGTGTTTCCATAGTTACGCACGCGACATTTGTACACGTTTAATTGCGTTTGAATGTTGTAAAAATAGAAATATAATGGGAAAAAGTCATATATTTTAGGATCGCTGCATTATATGTGATGAGTTCTTTCCAAAAAGTATTATTTTTGGAAAATTGAGCAATGGGTACCCAAGTTCCAGACAATCAAAGTTGACTTACACACGTGACAAAAATGGAAATCGCTTTCAGAGCCGTAAGAAAAAATGCGAAAGTAAGCGAATTGTAGGAGATTTTTATCCAGGAAAATTTTTTTTTATAAAGGTTAATAATGGAGCTTCATAATTCATGCTTGCTTCTAAAACAACTGAGCATGGTTCGGCTAAGAAAAAAAATAAATTTTTTACTCACGTAACATTACGTACATGACACTTTTTACCTTCATACATACTTTAGTAATTTTACATATATTTTCAGAAATTTTGACAAAAAACTTAAACTTTTATTCAAAAATGAAAAATAAAAAATCAAAATAAGAATACTATAAACTTATTCTAACTTAATTTTTTCCTTAAGTGAGTATCCTGTTCGAGCAACATTTATATATTCGTTATCTTGGTAGGTAAAGCAATGCATTTTTTGTATTTCTGGAATGCCGCGGACAATTTCCCATTTTTCAATTAATAGTGGAGAAAAGTTTTCAATCTCTTTCGATGAGATATATAACAGACGAACTCCTTCGAAGATTTTGCCAGCAAATTCATAAAATGCAAAGGCATCCGGTAAAATAATATTTTATGCCTTAACCGCTTGCCAAACTTTCCGCTTCACCACCGCGCCGATTCCATCGACTGCGCATTTGCCATGCGAAGTCGCAAAGAAGTTCCACTCTAAATGCTTTAAGCCAAATTCGCTAACAAACGAAGGAATGCTGGTGAGAATATACTTATTTTTGAATTGACTGGTGCTGCCATCAGAGAATATAAAAACCGTAGAAATTTCTGCGAATTGACTTTGAATTTTGTGCAAAATTTTTGTAAGGAAACAATAGACGTCAAATTTGTTGTGGGTAAGTTTGTCACTAATGACAGCGAAAGATTCAATTTGATCTCGCATCCATGCAACGCAAGTGAAAATAGTAACTTGTTGGTAGCTAAAGTGAGCTTCTTGGACCTCATTCTGATTGATCAATCGATAGTTTTCTGCAAAATCGATTTGCAAAATTAATTCATCATCACATAAATTATTCTTTTTGTCCTTAAAATATCTTTGCTGAGCGCTCTTTATAAAATAATGAAGTTTAAAAACTGGCAGCTGAATTTCCAGTTCATGTAACAAATCCGATAATGGCGCTATGGTATGGCTTAATGTTAAGCGATCATTAACTTTCCTCCAGTAGCTCCAATTAACATTTTCTCCCATTTTGGATAAAAAATATATAGGCACCAAATCATGTTTTAGATCCCGTATACATTTATCACAGTCACTAATCATGCACTTTTCGTTCAATATATTGCAGCATGTTAATTTCAAAAATGATTCAAAATGAGATGGAAACTGAGGCATAGCTTTATGATATCCCTCTAGCAAAAATGCGCAGTTCGCATGATAATTACATACACACATATTATGCGGAAGTTTCTCCATTAATTTAACGTTTTTGGATCGATGGCGAAAAAATTGGGACTTACAAAGATATTCTGAAGTGAGCTCGCTTCTGTACAGTTGATAAGCTTCTGATACAGATACAATCATAAAACGCTTTGCAACTACTAGCTTATTGCAGATTAAAGTATCCTTCCGGCCGGCAGCTTGAACAGTTATGTCATCTCGGATATAAAACTCGTGGACTGCTTTAATGTTTTCCGGCATATTATCATTTGAACATACTGGTGTCTCAGTTTCATTATTCGAGAGCTTGGGATACTTTTATATAAAGCTTGTAGAACTTCATCTCTCTTTATTGCGTTCATTGGTAACGCCCTCTCTACCTTCTTTATAGCTTTGGCTAGTGTTTGTTTACGCTTGTAACCACTTTTCAATTGGGTATTTGAATTTTCTTTCATTGCTCTACACTTTTGTTGTCGAACGCGATCTCTATTTCTTTTTTCTTTCAATATTTTTGAATTATTTTTGGCCTCGCATGCCTTTCTCTTCCGATATTCTCGCATTCTTTCAGCTTGCTTTTCTTTATGTTCCTTAAGCTTATTTACATCTTGCTTAAGCCTCTCCCTCCACCGATTTTGATGTTTAGCATTCCGTGACATCTAGGTGTAATATGTATTGTAAAAGTAAAATAATATTTATCAAATGAACTTTAATTAAGAGCATTAAATTTTTCGTACTTTGAATTTTGTGCAAAATTACGCACGTGACAAATTTCAAAAGTTAAGAAAAAAAATTAATTTTTGTAGAACGCTATTTGTATTAATAAATTTTTTTAGCAAATACTAAACTTGCTTTACAAACTAAATAAAAGACACTTAAACTGATAGTGCGCGAATAATGGCAGCTTGTGGTCCTATTGCATTACGCACGTGACATACGAATGTTGCCGAAATAGAACTGAAAAAAATACCGTTATCGATGTGCAGTTTGATCTTTTCTCCCATTTTTATATGCATTTGGAGTTGTATCAATTACTTATGTATATACCAAATTGCGATATTACATATATATTTCTTTCGTCAGCAGCGATTAAAAGTAATACATTCTACAGCTTTTAAAGTGAATAAAAGAATCGTAAGTTTTGCATACAATTTTTTTTATTTTAAAATTATAATGAGCTGAAATTTTTTCTTGCATAGTTAAATATCAATAGTTTTCTTCCATTTTCTGTGTCTAAAAAAATTCTGCGAGCATTTTGATTTTTTAAGTCACGGTGGACCATTTCATGGAAACACCCATATGATTCTTTTTGCACCTTAAAGTTTTTCCTTGGCTTTGATTCTTGCAAGTTGCAAGAATACAGAATGTTCGGTTGCACCCAAACACCTTACTTGTTTAAAGTGTGTTTTTTTTCAACAAATATTCTTTTTAGTGAAATGTACAGAGTGGGAATGAGAATCAAAACGCACACTAGTTTGCTGTCAGTATTTAAAGCAAAAAATTACTTCATAAAATCATGTTTGTTTAATTTTTATGTATCATGAAACATTGAACTCAAAAAAAATTTGTAATTCCTTACCACTGCACTATGGTCGGAAATTTCATTTCGTTGGCCAAAAGTCAAAATGTTTGCAGTCCCGAAATATGTTGTTGTTTCTGAAATCTAGTAGTCAACGCTCCAAAACAACCAAAAATGATTTTTGTTGTTGTAATATGCAATTCACCGTTATTCGGTGAGTCACCGAAGTTGAATTTGTTTGCTTCATTTGTAAACATAATTGCGTTCGGTGTTTTATAGTGCGTACTTCAATTGCTTGTTAAAGCTGAAAACAAAGCGTGTTAAATAAAAGTTTAAATGGAACACGAAGATGATGGTAAGTTTATTAATTTTGTAAAATATAATACTCAAAAGTTGGATACTCTAAAAAATAAAATAACTTTTGCCAAAAGTCTTTAACATTTTGGAATTTATTTTATTTTTTAAGTTTGAGTAAGCTTAACACATTTTGTTTAGGAGTGTTAAGCATAAGATTAAAAACCAAATTACTTTGAAGTGTTTAGTTTTTGAAAATGTTTATCTCGATTTGCGGTTTTTTGCGGTTTTTAAGTAAATTTTTTTTTTCAGTCGTCATTTGTTTACAGAATTCAGCAGTTTTTTATATTTGGTTGACCAAGCAGAAGAAAGGAAAAAATAAGGACGCACTAATAAATTATTTTATACAAAAATGTGGAGCCGATAACATTTCAGATGAATGCTATAAGTACTTAACAAAAAAAACACGCAATCATTTGTCTGCAAAGTGGGAAAAGTGTCATAGAAGATTAAATGATTTTAAAACTAAATATTCTGGCTGGCTTTGTTCAGAAACTGTAATAAGCAGGCAAATAAATTTAGAAAACACTTCCACAGAGACTCAATGCACAGTAGACCTAAGCCCAGATGAAAAAATTGTATCACTAACTGGACGCCCGCAACTTAAGTACTCTGAGAAATCTAAACCAAGTAAGAGAAGACAAGCAGCAAACCTCTCGATGTCAGAACACAACGAAACAAATCTGTTAGTTCAAGCAGCATCAATTTCGGCTCGAAAAGAAGGACAAGTAGATTTGGCAGTTGTTTTAAAAGAAACCATCGAAAGTCCGTCAAGACCATCCAAGATTAGGAAGCTATATGTCGATGATGTAAAAGCACCTATTGTAATGTCTGATGAGGAAGCGTTAGCATTTCTTCTCGAAAACAATTTTTCGAAGAGCCATTACTGTTCCAGCAAGGAACGTAACGCTAATATTTATCCACCCTATGATAATATATTAGCAATAAAAAGTAAGTGCAGACCCGATGGTGTACTTGTAGATGACAAATGTGCAAAGGTTTCTTTACAAATGCTTTTAAACCATACAGCTAAAAGAATTATAGAGATGCAAAAGGAAGTATTTACGACAATTACGGGTAACTTCATATCAACGGAAATGATATTTAGCTCCAGTTTTGACAGCAGCTCTGGTCAATCTCAATGGAAGCAATCTTTCCTTGATCAAAGTACATCACGAAATGCTGATTCATGTCTTTTGGCCACAACACAAGGGAATTCCCTTGAGACTCTTGAGTAGCGCGGGAGCCCTGATTTGGAATAATTGTTTTCCGCAGTGCACACGATTTTGTCGGCCTTTAAAATTAGAATACCCGAGTGAAACTAAGGAAGTGATAATAAGAGAAGCTGCTGACTTAAATAAACAAATTCAAGAGCTTGAAAACTTACGTGTTGAAATCGAAGCTGGTAAGATAATCGAAATAACGTTCAGAATGTTTTTAACTGTTATAGATGGAAAAGTTTTGAATGTTTTAACCGATACAAAATCAAATCAAAAATGTCCAATATGCCATGGAACCCAAACTGACTTTGTTAAAGTCACAGATTATAACAGCGTAAAATTTCATCCTATCGATGGAAATCTAAAGTACGGAGTTAGTCCACTGCACTCCTGGATTAGATTTTTTGAGTTCGTACTACATTTAGGATGCAAGATGGAAGTAAAGAAATGGCAAATTAGATCGGAGGAAGATAAAGATGCAATTGAGATAAGAAAAGAGTATATCCGGAATGCGTTGTGGAAAGAACTAAGTCTTCATGTTGATGTTCCGAAAGCAGGTGGTTGTGGTTCCACAAATGACGGCAACACGTCGCGAAGAGCATTTACGGAATATGATAAATTTTCGAAAATTTTAGGAGTAGACACTGAATTAATATTTCGAATGAGAATAATATTAATATGTTTACCTTGTCAATTTTCCCTAAATTTGGATAATTGGATAACTGGTCAATTATATCAAAGCAAGTACCCCTGGTTGCCAATGACTCCCACAGTACATAAAGTTTTAGTTCACTCAAAGCAAATAATGCAGAATACACCGCTTCCTGTTGGTTACTTCGGAGAGGATGCAGCTGAGTCACGAAACAAAATATATAAAAGCGACAGACTGCACCATGCACGTAAGACTAGCCGCATTGATAATCTTTTCGATGTATTTCATAGAGCTCTTGACACATCGGATCCATTAATTTCATCTCTTCGCTTAAATACACGTGTGCGCCAAAGGAAGCGTTTAACGCTGCCACTAGAAGTAAAGGAATTATTGTATTGTGAGGATATCGGTGAAACATGTGCGACTGAGAATTTAGAAAATATGGATGACGACGAGGGCGACGAGGACGATTATCCAAAAGAAAAAAATACATTTTTTGATAATGAATTGTATTTAAATTAAAGAGTTTAGTAAAATTGTAATATTTTCGTAAATACGTGTGTAAATTATATTTCCAATTTCCAGAAACAACATATTTACTCGTAAGTATCGTATATTTTCTCATTTAGAACTAAAAAAAAAAAAACTCAGAAAGAAAAGAAACAAAAATTTTATGTAAACATTTTTTTTAATTTTAATTCTAAATGTTGATAATTAAAAAAAAATAATTATTATTTTATACAAAAACACTTAAATTATACTGTAACTTCAAATTCCAGTTAAAAATTCCGTTATTTTAAGTTTTAATAGTTTTGGCCAAGGAAAGTGATGCTTCCGACCATAGTGCACTGGTGGGGGAAATGAATAGTTTTATATCGAGGGAGAATTTATTCATTCTGATTTTATTTTGATATTTTCATTGATTATATACAATTTTTAAAACTATCTTAAATAACTAAATATATGTATATGTATGTATGTTTGTATGTATTGCAGCATATTGTTTATTGCTGCTTGACATGGGGTTGTTTTCAAGTGTACAATTTAATACATGTGTGTGTGTGTCTTTAATGTTATCTGATCTGTAACTTAATGACTTGTCTTTACCCCTGCATTTTTATTATTATTAAATGTTCATTGCATTTAAATTCATTATGTATATATGTACATTCATATGTATGTATGTTAAATATATTTAAAAATAGATATTTATTTTTAATAGTATTTCGGCTTTGCTGATAAGTAAGCATATTCAATGATATTTGAACAATGTTATAAGTGTTTACAACAATGTAAAGTAGCTATTGTTAAATTACTTTGTACTTTGTAACTCTATCCGCAA
Organism: Bactrocera correcta; assembly: GCA_027475135.1. Taxonomy (NCBI): domain Eukaryota; kingdom Metazoa; phylum Arthropoda; class Insecta; order Diptera; family Tephritidae; genus Bactrocera; species Bactrocera correcta. The sequence continues at coordinate 90,647,173 of CM050323.1, forward strand.
TTTTAATGGGGCAGGTGTTACGGAACAGCTATATTTTCCTGGTGCTGTGCTGAGATTGCACCCCCAAACGAACAACCAAAAATTAGAAGTAAAGAACGCGAATACGGAAACAGGAAAAGAGCAGAATAATTAAGACGAAATCTTTTGACCAACCAGTTAAAGAATATTTTAGAAAACATACCTACATTCATGTATATACGTGCATCTCAGTTAGTATGGAAAGAAAATTCAAAATTGTTCGTCTTACTTTGTTACTTTGTTCTCCTTCTTCTTTAATGGCGTAGACGCCGTTATAGGTGAGTTGACAACATCGCCCGTTCGTTTCTTCTTTTTGCAATTTGGATTGGAGATCGAATACTTTTTATTCATACGGGCGACATGACCTAGGCAGCACTGCCGGCGAGTCTTAATTCGCTGAACTATGTCAATGACGTCGTGTTTTCCGTTCCGTCAACTGCGGTATTCGCCGCTGCCAATCTCGAAAACTCGTAACGTCGACTCATCAGATATTGTCATGCCGTGCCTTGGTACCATATACCAGGATGGGAATAAAAAGTAACTTATGAAATTTAGTCTTTGTTCGTTGAGAGAGGACTTTACTTCTCAATTGCCAGTCTAAAGTAGCACCTGTTACCAAGAGCTATTATTCTGCGTTGGTCCCAGGTAGACGAAATTATCTACGACTCTGAAGTTATTTCGTGAGATAACACGTTCACCAAACTTGGATTTAAATAAATCGATTGTAACATTTACTGTGTGGTTTGTTAAGCCGTCCTGACGGAATCACATATTGTCTAAGTCGATTTCCATTCACAGTAAAATGCCGGTCTTGATCATCACGGAAGAACTACGGCCCAATGATGCCGCGGGCCCATAAACCGCATCAAACCGTTATTTTTGCGGGAGGCAGTGGTAGATCATGGAGTGCGTATGGATTTCTGCCTGACCATTAATACATATTTTGCTTATTGACGAAGCCATTCAGCCAGAAATGATTCTCATCGCTGAAGATGATTTTTCGATAAAAATGCGGATCATTTTCACGTTATTGCTCAGTCCAATTCACCAACATACGACAATTCTTGTGGTCAAGCAGCTTTCATTGTTGCATCAATTTGATCTTGCAAAGATGTAAGCCAAAATCTTTTCGCAAAATTCGCTTTAACGACGTCACAGAAATGTCCAAGGCTTGAGTACAACGTGTGAGATACTGATTTGGGTCTCCCTCAATTGATGTGCTAGCGGCGCCAATACTATCGATACTACGGTCAGTTCTTTGTCTCACTGGCATGGAAATATTTTGTGCTGTGCCTGTGGATAGGACGATTGTGACAACCATTAATTGGACGTAAGAATCTTAAAGTTGAGGTCACTTACTCCGAATTTTTGTGTCCCTACTGAAGAGAAATGTCAAAAGAGCGGGAAGAAATATGGCATCGTTTGCTGTCCTTGTCGATCTACTTGTATTGCCTTTATTGAAAAACCCGTTATCTAAGGACCTATTTTTCAGAGTACCATCCTACCTCCCTATTGGTCTTCCCGCAAAATTAACGTGCGATTTGAGTCAAATGTGCGGTGATTAAAAAATTTGCCTTACATTTTTCGATTGTACACGTATAATAGTACAATGGCTTGAAACTGATTTTTTAGCAGTCAATGAATTATCAAAATGAAGAAACTGTATCTTTTACAACAGCTTATATCATCGAATACATTGAAAGTAAAATACATTAATGTTTTATGACTCTGCCGCTGATCCATTCAATTATATAATAATAATAAGTTTACTGCAAAAGGTCATGGCAGACTTTGATGAGTTAGCATCATATAACGAACACCAGTTTGGAAATTGTAATAAAAACTAAAAAGAAAACTTTATATTCGTCATACGCAATGTAGTACTCATTAGGCTACCGTAATACCGGTAATTGAAATACGGGTGTTCGTATGTCTACGTTACTCAGAGCATCTACACATGTTAATGGCTGTATATATAATATCTTTGTACATCGCTATTCGCGGTCTAATGCTTTTCGTTCGCGTGAGGAATTGACCGCCATAATCGAAGCAAATACGTTTCTATTTCTATGACTGCAAACAACACAAGGACAACAGTCGTTATGCGTTGTTTATATGCCTTATGAATTTTTGCTTCCGTTTTCATTTACTGCTGTTAAAATATTACTACTCGCCATGAGATGCGTGGATGTTAAATTTTGTGGTTTAAAATTTGCCACATATTTTTACTAAAATTTACGAAAACAATTCCTAGAAATCACAAAATCAAAAACAAATTCATGTAGATTAAATATAATTATGAAAGTTGAATTGAATTTCGTAATATAATATTTCATGTTAAAACTGGTGAGTTAAGGTAATTTTTTAAATCATGACTTGCAAAAGTATGTTGCAATCAGGTCAACAAATATAATTAACAACTTTCGAACCAGCTTTTTAGACTAAAACTCAGATAATTTGACTGATTGGCTTTAAAAATAAGGGTTCACTGGATTTTTACTATAGTAGAGTCGGTATTCTTTGTTTGTTAACTATTAGAAATTCTTAACTCACAAAAGCGAATTTTAGAATATATCTATGCACCCTCCTTTTCGTTGGTTATGAGTTCAGGTCCTCCTCGTTAGCTGGCTCATATCTGCCATTGTTATTATTCACGAATCTACTAAACCATAAATCATTTAGCCTATCAACGCCTCCCACTTTTTGAAATTAATGGCAAATGTATTTTGCGTGAAACTCAACAATCTGCGAAAAACATGCTTGCATATGTATTTCCACCCTGTTTCGTACCATGGATACACTATCAGCTTGACATATGGTCAAACATTAACTACAAATAATCGAATAAATCATTCGTTGAGACCAAACTGTTTGTTTGTTAAAACAAAACCCATAGGCAGTAGGTTCACTATCTATATACTAATCACGCGACGAAAGTACTGGAGAAACGTTATGATTTATTGGTGAGTATAAGGTCGAGATTGGCATAGGGGGTATAAAGCTTGTGTTGAAGTATGGTGGAGAACAGCGGTAAGTAAAGGCATCAAATGTAGCAATAGAAAGACGTAACTCCTAACTTTAACTCCATCAACTCTCTTAACTTGGCACATATGGCTTGCTTATGACAGTTTCATGTTTTCAGAAAGATATTCTTATTTATGAGGTTAAATGGATTTCGAATCTTTAAAAACAAAAAAAAGATTGCAACGAAAATTTGTTACACCGAGAACACACAATTAGCTGCTCATTTGACGCAACTGCCGATATCGGACCACTATATCATATAGCATACAAACTGAAGAATCGGAATCAAGTTCTTACAAGGAATTTTTTGTATTTGTAAATGGTATTATATAAACATTAATATTTAAACACAAATAAATTAAATTACTTTAATGTAATAATATGTATAATATAATATGTATAATAAATCTATATAAATAAAAATGAATCGTCAAAATGTATGTACGCTCATAACTTTCATACGACTGAACCAAATTTGATAATTCTTTTTTTTAAATGTTCGTTGAGGTTCAGGGATGGTTTCTGAGGAGAGAAAAATTCGAATAATTTTCGGAAAACCCCTAAAACAGCTATTTTCTTTTTCCCATACAAACGAATGAATGTATGTTCGTAAGTAACGCTAAGAGAACGGCTGAACCAATATTGATGAAATTTACAGAGGTTGTTCGTTGTGGATCAAGGAAGGTTTAGAAATAAAAATATCTTATACTTTTCATGAAAAATCGGCAAATTGGATATTTCCAAAAAAATAACTTTTTTCCATAAACATTTTTTGTTTTTTTAGGTTTTGTTTGTTTTGTTTTTCAATATTTTGATTCGTAAATTATTTGAATAGTTCAATTTCGGTCGCTTGCTTTTTTATTCCGGCTATTCAAAAGAAAATCATTGAAAATTATTCAGTGAAAACTTTACTTGTGTTTCACACAAAGAGGTCAATTGCAGATTGAAATTTGTTACGAAGCCACCAAGAGGTCGTCCTCATATCGGTCGGTGTTCTTTTTGCCATCAAAGTATGGCAGCTCAAGGCAAGGCACGGCAAGGCAAGAAGTTCTCCTTAGATGAGATGACATATGTGCAGAATTATGGATCGCGGTTAATCAGCAAGCGATCGTCACGATGTCACTGCACGACTTTTCAAACAACAATTACGATGTTTCATTGACTTTATCTTGAAGCAACATATATGTGGTGCTGTAGGATGCAAGATGTACTCTGTTGAGTGGCAAACTAGAGGTTTTCTGCACACATTCTTCTTTGGATGATGGTTACACCAGATCAAATTGATGAAATCATTTCTCGGGAAATTTCTGATGTAGAGAGAGATCCAGCATTATATGAAGTGGTGGAAAACAATATGGTGCATGGACCTGGCGGACACTACAATCCCTTTTCGGTTTGTATATCTGACAATAAATGTACGAAACACTATCCAAGTGCCTTTCTTTCGGAAAAACAAACTGGAAATAATGGATATCAACTCTATCGGTGTCGCTCACCAGATAACAGAACATTCACTTTAGAAGAATGAATATCGAAGTTGACAACACATGGATCTCACTACATTCACCTTTATTGTCTAATTCATATTAAAAACTCGTATCAGTGTTTAGTATTGCAGTTTGGTGAAATCGATAAGTTTGAAAGTACGTCACCAAAGGAAGCAACATGGCGATTATTGGTCTTGAACGATACGGTCGATACGTGAACTGCAATAAAGCGCTTTGTAGGATATTTACTTTTGCAATTAATGAACGTTTTCCGACTGTTGTGAGTCTCGCAGTTAATTTGAAGAATGGCCAAAGAGTGTATTTCAACCCAGAGAATATAGTATAGCCAGTGGAAACATCGCCAGCAACAAAATTAACACTGACGAGTTTTTTCTCAACTTTCGTCAGTGATCTGTTTGTGAGATCATTGCTCTATTCGGAAATACCTTTATATTTTGCATGGAATGCACCGTCGAAGAAATAGTTACGCAGAAAGCAAGGCCAACCAGTAGATTGACATACAGGTGTCTTATCAGCTGATGCATTAGGATACACAATCCACCCGAAAAACGACGATTGCTTCTACCTTCGGTTGCTATTGATTAATGTACGCGGTTCAACTTTATTTGAGTCATTGCGTACTGCGAATGGTTCGATGTGTGCAAGTTTTGGAGAAGTAAGCCAGCAGTAGGATCCGTCGTTGTTATGTTTCACAATATTCATGCGCCGAAACTGTGTAATGGAACCCGACTGATTGTGACGCACCTACCGACGCACAAGGGGGAGAATGCTTGATTCTACGAGTTCCTATGAGTTCTAACGATTTCCCATTTAAGTTGAAACGTATTCTGTTTCCAGTGAAAATTGCATTTGAGATGACAATCAACAGGATCTAAAGATAGTCGCATAGTGTGAGGCATAAATTTGGAAATGCTATGTTATTCATACGGCCGTGGCGTACTCACGAGTTGGAAAACCATCTTTTCTGTACACCTTAACAGAAACCCAAAAATGATGTTTATAAAGCTGCGTTACATTGAAAACAAAAAAAAACCACAAAAATTAAATGATGAATTTAACTTTCTTTTCATTTCCAAATACATAATTTCACGCAAGACAACGGCTGTGGGGTCAGCTAGTTATTAATAAATAATAATATGCTTAAGATCTGCTTTCGTCTCTTATATAAATTATAAACTATTAAATTTAATACTATTATAGCATAAACACATTTTTCTTTACTAAAGTACAAACGCACGCACTCAAAACTCAGTGTTATTGTATTTTCTGTGTGTCCTTTATTTATCTAAACCTAGAATCGTTGGTTTGTCCTCTACAGGTAAATATATGTTGTACTATGACCACCGCGTTACTCATACAATTACATACAAATACTTACAATCATATTTTGTCTATATTAGAGCAAAAGTAGCGTATTACCACAGAATATGCTTGTTGTAGACATAAAATATATTCTACAATAAATAATTTAACAAAATTATGCAATATTTATTATGCTTTGTACCTTGTTGCTGTTTTCTGCCTCAATAGGTTCGAAGCCTTGTATGTGTTCATTGTTTTTAATCACATCATTCCACCAAATCTTAACTTACACCCACATAGACGTACTTATTCACATCATTAAATCTTATTGTTTTTACGCAGAGTTCTGTAAGGTCTTCTTTACTGGTCAAAGCACTTATTCACTTTTCGATGAATATCTTTCAGATATGTCGATGTGTGAGTGAAATTGTGACATACAATTCACACAATACCATATTGTATTTAATTACTCATTTAGTCACTCATTGCATAATTTAATTTTACTTACAGAAAATTTTACTTACATAAATATTAAGTAAAAAATCTAGTAGGTATCGGTTTCCACCTTTAGTCTCAAAGTTCAGTATTTTGTGAAAACTTGGGAGATTTATAGTTCTATTCGATGAATAAAAATAAAGATGGTTCTAGTAAACAGCAGCACTCGTATAGCTAATAAAAGCGATAATGCAATATTTTAGGAAAGACCCTATCTTTCAGAACCTGAAAAAAATTCTGTTAGGCACAACTGCGGACTGGAACTTTACATACCCTTTTCCAAATTCACCTAAGCACTAACGTGTTCCATATTATTAGCAAAATCTTTGATATATGCATATGTTTTGGTACGAAATACTGCCGCCTAACAATAATAAGATTTTTGTTGTGGCTTTCAACAAATGATTATGTGTATTGTATAGCATATTTTTAAAGCCTATGATGCTAATTGAATTCAGGAAAAATAGATTTGTGAAGTACCAAAATATGAACAATTATTTGGCTAGAAAGTTGCTCTGCAATTTACGAATCGCTTTCGAAGTTAATACGTTTATTTCACTTATATCCAGTGTTCACTCATTTCGCATGGATAGGAAGTTCTCATGGAAGCCGAAGCATGGAAGCAATCAACGTGAGATCTCTTTGGATCAGCCATCCAAACTAGCCTAACCTAACCTAACACATTTCGCTTGGGTCTATAATATTTTTCCCTAACTGAAAATATGAGGGAAGAATATGCTAAAAATCATCTCCTTAATACATAAAATATGCGCTTATCGAAATAAATGCTGCTAATGAGCGCTGAGGGTTAACCACAAAACCGGTAAACCAAATAAATATACCATATTCTGCTAAGCATTGTAACTGATTGTAAACTGTTAGTTCACAACACTTGTGCAAAAGAGCGAATGTGGAAAACGACTTATATATATACAAGTACTGTAAAAATTTTCGGTATATACTACTGTGCCCAAAATAAGGTGACATTTGAATTTAAACTGCGCGCGTCGAAGGATTTGGAGAATTACTTTTTTTTTAGGTTGCTAGTACTGTCAGTCACATTCATGTCAAATTTCATGTCAAAATATTCATTAGTGTTAGAGATACGTGTCATTTCGTTAGCTGCTAAAAGTGAGTTTTTCGTTTTTTGCGATGTCGAAATTGGTTGAGCAAGGAATTTTCATCAAATTTTGTTTACGGAATCAATTTTCTGCTGCGGATACATTGAGGATGATGCAGAAAGCCTTTGGTGATGAGGCTATGTTTAAAAAAAAAAGCCGGCCGTGAACGTGTCGAAGACGAAGAGCGTCCAGGGCGACCATCAACCTCAACCGACGAAGCTCACGTTCAACAAATCAAAGATTTGGTATTGAAAAACCGTCGATAAACAATTAAAGACCTTGCTGAAGAAGTTGGTATATCGAAAGGCTCAGCCAATACCATTTTGAAGGCTGTTTTGGGCCTCAAGCGCGTCAAATCTCGACTGGTACCGAAAACATTGAATTTTTTGGAAAAAAGGCGTCGCGTTGAAGTGTGTGAAACGATGCTTTCCGACTACCAGGATGTCATGGAACGCATTGTAACTGGCGATGAGACTTGGATCTATGCTTACGACCGCGAAACAACCGATCAATCGAGCGAATATTGTGCCAAAAGAGAGCCGAGACCAAAAAAATCGCGCCAAAATCGCTCAAAAACTGTTTTGTGACTGTTTTCTTCGATTATCGTGGTGTCGTGCATTATGAATTCCTTCCAACCGGTCAACAAGGAATATTATTTGAACGTTATGCGTCGTTTGCGTTACGCTATCCGCCTAAAACGGCCGGAATTGTGGAAAGACATTCTTGGTTTTTACACCACGATAATGCACCATCCCATACCGCTCTCGTCATTCGTGATTATTTCGCCAAAAACACAACCCATATCGTTCCGCAAACACCGTATGCACCTGATCTGGCACCGTGAACCTTCTGGCTATTCACCAAGCTCAAAATACCGCTCCGGGGACACCGTTTTTATACGATAGAGGAGATTCAAGCCGCAGCGAAGACGGAACTGAAGGCCATCCCAGAAAGTGACTAAAACCTGTGTTTTGAAAATTGGAAAATCCGTTGGCATTAGTGCATTGCATCGGGAGGGGATTACTTTGAAGGCGATGAAATTGATTTGGAAGAATAAATAAAGAATTTTCAAAATAAATACAATGTCACCTTATCTTTTGGGCACAGTAGTGTATGCGAATTGACCTTGTCTGTCAACGCTCGCAGCTCGAAAATCTCCCTGATATGTGCCTGTAAAATAAGGCGTTTATTATCAAATCGTTTAAGGAAGAAGAAATCTAATGCGATTTCATAATTAGCCTCATTTATTTCCAACGATCGTATGGTGTCAAGTGCAGCACCACTCAAGCAGAAATGCACATGTTGCAATTTGTCCACATCGTTTAGGTCGCTGTCTTTATCGATGACTGATTTAAACATCGAATAGAAATTTTTCCACTGTATATAGGATCCACTGAATTTAGGCAAACAAGAACAATTAGTATTCACTATAATAGGCTGGAATTCATGGCTCTTCATTTTGAATGTAGAATAATGTTGAGAAGCGCTACGCTTTCCAATTTCACGTTGTACACGTAGAGTAGCCTTCAACTGAACCAAATTCGTGTCAAATTGGATAAGTAAATCACTTCCAATAGATTCAAAGTCATGCTTTTCCAAACTTGTGTGTGCAGCCAAGAAGTTTGCTTTCAGTTCGTTAACTGAATAAAGTATTTCCGCTAAAGAATATTCGTCCATGCCTTGCAACCGCTCCGAGTCCATATCAGCACTTATGCATTCATGGCCTACGTCCTCAACTTCAAAAATGTCACCCTGCCCATTGGTGAATGCTGACTTATGGGACTCTCATTTGCAGGAATGTCTCCAGCTGGGGTACCACTGATTGGTTTACCGACATATCCAAAAAATCCAAAAACTGAACCGTCGAAGAAACTAACGGCACTCGATAAACGGTGCTTACGGGTTTAAGTTACGTTAGAAACGTTTTCGCTTCAATATCTAAATTTACTGTTAGCGATTTCTAGAAATCACGCCCCTATTTTGCTATAGATCAAATAGGTTTTAAACCACGAGTTTGATTTATCGATTGTTCACTGTAAAATATTTCCACTTATTTTACATTAATACGGAGGCGCACGAACTAATAGTTTGATATTTAATGATAAGTTTTAATATATCACCAATAAACACACACAGCGATCACGTCGGGGTCACCAAAATGTTGAGCTACCAAGCTCTTTTGATAGCTTTAAGTCGCGATATAAAACAACGACGATATATTTTACAAAAATATTTTATCATATAAATATACTTAATACAATGAAAAGAAAGTTACGTGGCTTGTGGTTTACTAGGTGAAATGCCTTTGCGTCTGTAGATAGCGAATATAAGAAACGAACTAGAAAATAATGCGTGTGTGTTAGAGTGACCAGATAACAATTAATATTAAATATTTACAATGTTTTCTCACCAGAATGGGTGGAATATATGTGTGCCTACAAACTTAGTAAACTTAGGTATAAATAATAACTTAAAATTAATGCTACTCATTATTGGTAGTTCCATCGTGAAAGGAGCTGCTCCGAACAGTATGTGTAAATTGATACATATACATAGATGAGATTATTAGAATTTTTACATTAGATTTTCATATAGTAATAACCATTACGTGTATAAATTTGGCAGCGATTTGACTATTCTTCTTCTTCTTTACTGGCGTAGACAAAGCTTACGCGATTATAGCCGAGTCAACAACAGCGCGCCAGTCGTTTCTTCTCTTCGCTACGTGGCGCCAATTGGATATTCCAAGCGAGGCCAGGTCCTTCTCCACTTGGTCCTTCCAAAGGAGTGGAGGTCTTCCTCTTCCTCTGCTTCCCGCGGCGGGTACTGCGTAGAATACTTTCAGAGCTGGAGTGTTTTCATCCATCCGGACAACATGACCTAGCCAGCGTAGCCGCTGTCATTTAATTCGCTGAAGTATGTCAATGTCGTCGTATATCTCGTACAGCTCATCATTCCATCGAATGCGATAATCCCCGTGGCCAAAGCGCAAAGGACCATAAATCTTTCGCAGAACCTTTCTCTCGAAAACTCGCAACGTCGACTCATCCGTTGTTGACATCGTCCAAGCCTCTGCACCATATAGCAGGACGGGAATTATGAGTGACTTATAGAGTTTGGTTTTTGTTTGTCGAGAGAGGACTTTGCTTCTCAACTGCCTACTTAGTCCGAAGTAGCACCTGTTGGCAAGAGTTATCCTGCGTTGGATTTCTAGGCTGACATTGTTGGTGTTGTTTACGCTGGTTCCAAGATAGACGAAATTGTCTACAACTTTAAAGTTAGGACTGTCAACAATGACGTGAGTGCCAAGTCGCGAGTGCGACCACTGTTTGTTTGATGACAGGAGATATTTCGTCTTGCCCTCGTTTACTGACAGACCCATTTGCTTTGATTCCTTGTCCAACTTTGGGAAAGCAGAACTAACGGCGCGGTTGTTGAGGATAATGATATAAATATCATTGGCGTAGGCCAGCAGTTACACACTCTTATAAAAGATTTTCGATTCAGCTATGCAGCTCGAATTATTTTTTTCAGCTGTTGATTGAAGAAATCGCACGATAGGTAGTTGCTTTGTTTGAAACTTCGTTTTGTATCAAACGGCTCAGGGAGGTTCTTCCCGATTCTGACGGAACTTTTCATATTGCTCCTGGATACCATGTTCAGACCTTCTCGTTCGAGCACTTTTTATTTCTAGAAGCAATAAATAAATCTTAAAATTCCACATTGATATGGTGACAAATCAGTTTTACAAATTTTTCTTATATATTAAAAAAATGCTTTTGTTATGAGAAAACAAGATTTTGCAAGATATATAAACATATTTTCAAAATTTTTTTGGTTATACTTTCGGGAGTAAAAGCGGTTAAAATTTTTATAAAGTGATACGCTTTTGGAATTTTTAGAAAAATGTCTTATTTACTGAGGATGTAATTTATCAGTTTCTATTAATTGCCATTATATGATAGTACTATCCAATATGTACATACTGGGGGAGTCGACTAAATTTTTCCTGATGACAACAAATTTCCCGATTTGAACATGATGCCGGTGAATAACAGACAACAATTGATTGGTAACATACACACAGCACATGTTGCTCACACTGCTGAATAACGTCTTTCACGTTCCTACACACTACACACTTAAACTGTGGCATACTCTTATGTGGCATATGTGGCAATGTGTTCAGCTGGTAGGCAGGCACATGGCGAGCTGTTAACTTAACTTGGTTGCTTGAATGTATGAAATCTAAAAGCGATTCTCGTTTTTGACCGTAACATGCTCGCAGGCGATACAAGAGGCGTAAATAGGAGAAATTGGGTTTTAACTTATCCATTCATAGCTCATTGTCTGTTGGCTGCTGAAAGTTAATGTGTTGTTTACAATCAGGTATGGTTGCTATATAGTTGAAAGCTGATGGTAGATGTAGTGATGGCCGTTCCATCTCCGGCAGCATGGTCGTGACGGTTATGTGGCAGATAATTTACATGATTGGAACAATTTGTAGAATGTGCAGTTAATGGTGGTGACGATTATTAGATTGGCTAGCATGCAAACTCGCCAGGTGTAGCACGCTTTCCCCTCTTTTTTATTTATACGAGTCACTAATTTTTATGATTTTTATACTACCCTTAATTAATATGAATATGCTGATATTTCCGTTTTCTCTTTCTAATGAAAACTTTATTCTAAATATATGATAACAGTAAAATTATTTGTCATACAAACTGTCTTAGCGATTGCTCTTTAATTTTTAATTGAAACTTAGGAGGCCTATTTTTGTTTAAAAACACTCCAGATAGTAGCATAATTTTTGATAACTGATTTAAGTCCTGAGACATGACATCAATAGTCTTAAATTTCTGAATTCGTGACATTAGTAACGTATGAGAAATAATGAAACTAATTTTGGAATTATGCGGAAAATTATTTTACTAATTAAAACATTTTCGGATACAACAACTGTAAGAAAAAGCTATCTTATGTCGAAAATGTGCCAGCAGTCCTCATAGAGTTCATATGCTGTGCAAAAAACAGGAAGAATTCTTATTTAAAATTCGTCGAAATATTCCTACGTTGGTATGACTGTCAACGACATATGTATATGCCAAATGTTACATCATATAATATCTAGTGCATCATTAGTACATATAGCGCTTTTTCAGTTGGGTGAAATTATTCAACAAAGAAGTTCTATTAAGTTGTGTGTGAGGAATCCAATTTATGGTGCCGAAGTGTTCAGTATGTCGGAAAAGATTTTTCGTGATAATTATTTTTTTCAAAAATGCTTTTGATTGCTGCAAATTATTCAAACAGAGTCGAGAGCGCGTTGACGACGAACCACGTCCAGGACTGTCATCGCCATCAACTGATGATAAACTTGTCAATAAAACAAAGAAATTGGTTCTTGAGAATCGACTACTAGCAGTTAAAGGTTCTACCGGCATCGTTGAATTATCGGAAGAATCAGTTAAAACCATTTTGAAAGATTATTTGGGTTCAAGAAAACTGAAAACGCGATTGGTGCCAAACTAACTAAATTTTTACGAAACACAGCGTCGCGTTAACGTCTGTGAAACAATACTTTGCGACTCCCAGGATGTCATGAAATGTATTTCTCCTGGCGATAAGTCTTGGATGTTTCCTTACAACCCTAAAACAGACTAAAAAACATGTGAAAGCAGTTTAAAAATCAAGGTAGTGCTGACAGTTTTATTTGATTATCGAGGTGTAGTGCACTCCGAATTCCTTCCAACAGAATTATGGGCCGATGGCTCTTGGTTTCTGCACCACGATAATGCACCATCACATGCATTTTCTACCAATATCGTGTCGAAACCACCGTGTTTGCCTAATTAACTCTGTGCGCCTTCTGGCTATTCAGCAAACTCAAAAACCGTTTAGGGTCAATTGAAGAAACTAAACGTGAATTGCTGAGCACCTGTTTCGAGGATTGAATTACTTTACGACATATGGTGTAAAATTAACTAAAAAATTTTAAAATTAGGAACACAGTCTCACTATTTTTTGCTCATAGTAGTATACTTAAATATATCACTTGTTGTTGGATGTACGTCTTTTTCGTATATTGGCTACTTAAATTTTTAAATTTGCATAAATTCCAAATGGTTCGGTACGTTGGTTTTCCTCGAGCCATGCAAAAAATTCTTGGTTTAAAGGCGAATTTAAGTAGTTCTTAGAGTTCGTATAACCAATAAGCCGTTTGCTGTGGTAAGAGCCATAAGTTTCATAGCTTTGGCTATTAGCACCAGTAAACCAACAAAGCTATGAAACTTATGGCTTCTGCTACTTTGCTACTAGTTCGTTCGTGAAGACAGGGACAGAGGGAAAGTTTTACTGCAATGCGCACTGGTGTGCTTGCTAAAGGTATTTATTGAATTAATTTTATTAATTGTTAGCACATTACTTTTCTTAAGCCTTTATATTAAAATTAATTATATTTCTTTAGGAACTTGTCTTACTTAATACACTCACATGAAATTAACAGAATATGGATAATAACAATAAATCAAATGAAATTACTTTAGTTATTTTAATTATCGTCCAAAATTATAAACTTCAAATCGTAATATGTGTTTTCCCCAAATCTGTCGAAAGGCTTTATAAAATAACTATAACGTCTGCTATGTAATTTTATCTGTCAGATATCGCTTGATGTTTTTCATGAAAATGAATCGCTTTATGCAACACCTGCTGCCGCAAAGAGCAATTGAAAAGAAAATGTGCAGAGCAAATAGAGAACTTTACAAATTTGGCGAAAGTAAACGGAAGAGAGAATAAAAAATTACCATTTTTTTCAGTCACTTAAAGTTGGAGACTCCCTGTTTTAAAATACATTGTATTAGTACCGTTGGGTGTGTGCATCATTTTTCCATATACAAGCGAAAAAAAATTTTAATATTCAATATTTGAACGAGATTTCATTACACATGCTCTGTCATACTTCTTTCTAACTATAACGAAACTTGACGCACCGGACGGTTATACTTTCACTTAACATTTTACTCAGTCATTTAACATCTTGTTAATTGGATAGTCAGACATTAATTTTGTATTAAGTATTTTCATATAAAAGTTTATTTTATACTAGCTGACCCAGCAGCCGTAATTCTGCGTGAAATTATGTGTTTTGAAATGAAAAGATAAAAATTGATGTTGTGTTGATAATCATTTATTTGCGATTTTTCTATATTTTTTTCAATGTAACGCAGCTTGATAAACAACATTTTTTGGTTTCTGTTCCGGTGCGTAAGTGCACAGAGAAAATGGTTTTCCAACTCGTGAGCACCCAAGTATATCTGGCCGTGAGAAAAAAATAGCATTTCCAAAATTATCTCACACACTATGCGATTACCCTGTTGATCGTTATCTAAAATTCAATTTTTCTGGAAACGCAATACATTTAAATTTGAAAGGGCAAATCGTTAGAACTCAAAAGAAATCCGTAAACAAGCATTCTGCCCCTTATATTCTATAGGTGCGTCACAATTAAATTGCGAAACATCAAAACGACAGATCAAACTTTGAGACGAAAATGATGCGGTGGCACACCAAGCCTCTCCAAAGAATTTAAAAATTTCCCACTGGATAATTCACGGCTTCGTCTTCATTGTCAAGATGATCGATCGATTTTTATGACCGCAAGTCTCCTGGAATTTGACTTTGGATCTTCCAGTTTAAGTCAACAATATCGGTATTTGTGTGCTAACATTGCTAATATACTCAAGAAATTGTACTTACGATTATTTGGCCAATGTTCGTAAAAGAATTCGCGATGAGCCCATCTTCCGTAAATTTGATAAACGGCGGATGGAATTGATATCAAAACCCCGGAAGTATCAACCGGTATTGACCCATTTCCAATTTTTGGCGTATACAATGAAAAATGTGTTCGGCAATGTAACTCTGGTCGTATCCCATAATTGACGCGGATTTGAAGGCTGATCATCACGAAAAGTGTGAGAACTTCAGTGGCTTCGAAGCAGCTATCGCATCTCTCAAAAAGGGTTTCACACACCGTACCATTCACAGTATGCAATGATTCAAATGAATTTGAAGCGCGTACATTAATCAATGAACAGAAGGTAGAAGCAATCGTCGTTTTTCGAGTGGATTGTGTAAATTCGTCCTAATGAATTAATTGAGAACACACCTGGTTTTCACTCTACTGGTTGGCCTTGCTTTCTGCGTTACTATTTCTTCGACGATGCATTCCCTGTATAATATGAAGGCAGTTCCGAATAGAGCCATGTTCTCGCAAACGGGTTACTGACGGAAGTTGAGAAAAAACTCTAAATGTTAATTTTGTTGCTGGCGGTGTTTCCACTGGTTGTACTGTATTCTCTAGAGAATAGACTCTTGGAACTTTGTGCGAGACGCACAACAGTCGGAAAACGTTCATGAATTGCAAAAGCAAGTATCTTACAAACGATCGACCGTATCGTTCAAGACCAATAACCGCCATGTTGCTTCCTTTGGTGACAAATTTATAAACGTATTTTATCGATTGCACCAAACTGCAAACTAAACACTGATATGAGTTTGAATATGAATTTGACAATAATGGTGAATATAGTACGATCCATGTGTTGTCAACTTCGATATTCACTCTTCTAAGTTGAATACAGAATGTTCTGTTATCTAGTGAGCGACGCCGATAGAGTTGATATCCATTATTTCCAGTTTGTGTTTCCGAAAGAAAAGCACATGGATGGTGTTTCGTGCATTTATTGGCAGACATACAAACCAAAAAAGGGGTTGTAGTGTCCCCAAGGTCCATGCACCATATTGGTTTCCACCACTTCATATAAAACTGGATCTTTCTGTACATCAGGAATTTCCGGAGAAATGATTTCATCAATTTGATCTGGTGTAACCATCATCCAAAGAAGAAAGTGTGTGTGCGGAAAACTTCTATTTTGCCGCTCAACAGAGTACATCTTTCATCCAACAGCACTATATACACGTTGCTTCAAGATAAAGTCAATCAAACATCGTAACTGTTGTTTGAAAAGTCATGCAGTAACATCGTGATACTTTGATGGCAAAAAGAACACCGACCGATATTAGAGCAACCTCTCCGTGACTTCGTAACAAATTTCAATCTTCAATTGATCACTTTGTGTGAAACACACATAAAGTTTTCACTGAATAATTTTCAATAATTTTTCTTTTGAATAGCCGGAATAAAAAGCAAGCGACCGAAATTGAAAAATAATTTACAAATCAAAATATTGAAAAACAAAACCAACAAAAATTTAAAAAAAAATTGTATTTAGAAAAGTTTCTTTTTGGAATTATCCAATTTTCCGACATTTCATGAAAAATATAAGAAATTTTTATTTCTAAACCTTCCTTGATCAACAACGAACAACCTCTGAAAATTTCATCAATATTGGTTCAGCTGTTCTCTTAGCGTTTACTAACGCTGGTTTTAGGAGTTTTCCAGATATTATTCGAATTTTTCTCTCCGTAAAAGCCATACTTGAACCTCACAGAACATTAAAAAAAAAGAATTATCAAATTTAGTTCAGTGGTATGAAAGTTAGCAGCGTACATACAGTTTGGCATTTCATTCATTAATTTTTATTTATGTATGTATATAGATTGTCTAGAACAAGTAAGAATGCTAAGTTCGTGTTTAACCGTACAGTTTACACTGTTACAACTTGCCAGAACCAAAGCAAGGGAAGTACCCTCAGGTACATTAGGCTTGTTAGTTATTTGGGATCTAGGGCGGGTTTTTACCCGATTTTATTCATTCTAAACACAAATACGCATCGTTATTAGAAACACACACTCTGTAAGTTTCATTGAGACAACCCACATATTGGCCGATAAGCAGTATAAAGTCACTCGGAAGTTCGAAAATGTTCCATTGTGTAAATGGGGTAAGGAAAGTATTGCCACGATTCAAACCACTTGTAGCACACAGACATACTACCATTATTAACATATTCTCTATAAATTTCAAATATATATCTCACACATTGGCCGATATTTTCGGTAAAATGTCAACTTTAGATACTGGGGTTCATCGTACCTAAGGGCTTAAATAGCTTTGTTTTATTTATGGCCCGGCCCTCTTATAAGTGTACATCTTCTAAAACACTAAAGCTACAAAAACTAAATTTGGCTGGTACGTATAAGAAGACACAACATAATTTTGAATTCCATTTGATTCTTTCACTTTCCAGTGCACAAATCAAGAAGTAAATAATATAACGGGATACAAACATATAATTGCTTTAAAGTATTTTAGTATGTGACATTAACATATCATATGTGGTTTTGGGGAAAAAAGATAAAATCGGGTCGATACTAGGCCAACTTCTATATACTACAAAACCTTATAATGAATATGTCGGTCAGGGTATGAGTTATACTATATATAGTATATAAATTTGCTAGGGTTCCGATCTTCTGGTTGATTTCTATAAGTTACAGTGTATCAAATGTTCAGTTGCATACAAATGACGCCTTCTTTACTTTTAAAACATATTTGTATTGTCAAATTTGCTTTAATATACATATATATGTATATTGTATGTGTGGTCAAACATTAACTGCAAATGTTCAAATAAATCATCCACAGAGGCCTGGGGCAGTACGCTTATTATCGACACACAAAACATGCAAAGAAGTAAACATGACGAAGGGCCATTATTTATTGGTTAGCTTAGATATGAAGTATAATCGGCATAGGCATTATAAAGCTTGTGTTGAAGGATGGTGGGAAACGGACGGTAAGTAAAGACATCAAACTATCGTCGTTTTCAGATTAATTAACTCCATTCACTTGACTCATTTGGCAGCAATAAGAAACGTTTGATAGTAATATATTGTACGGAGAGGACCAATTATCATCAAATTGTACTTAGGATTAAATGCTTTAATAGCGTTTGGTAGATATCGTATAACCCAATATGAGGTAAATAAATTTAGTCGTTTAACTTTTGCTATAGGAAAATGATATTTGATATTAGGTTCCGAAAATAAATTTAAGTTTAGCTCATACTGACTTCTAAAATTATTTAAATTTTTCCACTTTTTTATTGGCGTAGACAACAGTCGTCCTTATTTTTCGCTGTTTGACGTCAATGAGAGGTTCCAATTAGAGCTAGATTATTCTCCATCTGATCTTTCCAACGAAGGGGAGGTCTTCCTCTTCCTCTACTTCTCCCGGCGGGTACTGCGTCGAATACTTTCAGAGCTACAGTGTTTTCGTTTATTCGGACAATATAACCCAGCCAGCGTAGCCGCTGTTTCTTAATTAGAAGAACATTGTAGTTAATGTCATACACCTCATCGTTCCATCGAATGACTTGTAGAATTTGGTCTTTGCCAATCCCAAATGAATGGCGCTCAGAGAACTGTCCTTCTTTCATCCTCCAAAACAGTGTTAAGTTTTCAAAGGTCGTTTCGGCAGAACAGAAACAATCAAGTATTTGCGCCTTCATATTGATGCGTAAGGATTAACACTTAGTTAACACTCTATTATTCAGATGATATATAGTATTTAATATATGCATATTGAAAAATCCGTAATCTATTCATTCGATAAATTAAATTTATTGCCTTTACAGAACAGTTACTACTTATTAATATGTGACGCCGAGGAAAGGGATTAAGTTCATAGAAGTTTCATTGTAACTATAGAGACCTAATTATCTTATTAGTCAAAATTTATAAAAAAAATTTTCTTTTAGGTCTATTTTGTTCACACTACTTGTATATAATAATTATTCACTATTTAATTTGCTGTTATTATAATACATGGTGTCCTCTAAAGCAGAAACGTATGCACATAAAACTCGGTGTTTAGTACGATAACTGCTTTCTGAAGCTACTACATCTGCACCATATAAATTATCATAAAATTAAGTGTCTCACCAAATTCAAGCAACTCAAGATATTATTATACCATGTCACTAAGGGTTTTGCGAAATTACGCCTGTACAAATTATCCAACTTCCATTAATTTTTACTTTTATTGGTGTTTGTACTAATTGAATTACAAATAATCCGTTTAATTATTGCCGAACGATTTGAAGGCATTGTAAGTTTGACTTCTGCATGAGACTGCTATTATGCGTATGTATGTGTACATTGTATTTCAGCACATCATCAACATCATTCAAATAATTCTTCTTAACTGACACGCACATATGGGTACTTATTTACGGCATTATATAATTCGACTTTTATACTGAGTTTTGGGTTTACTAGCCAATAGGTTTGTATCACTATCGCCTGGGTGAAATTATGGCATGCAATTTGCACATTATGAGACCATAATAAACTACTTTCATTCTTTTGCATTGCCCAGTTTATTTAACTTTCTAAAGCTTGTATATGTAAGTTTGTTATACCATAATGTTGTTTTTAGCTTTCCCATCATTTTATTAAACAATTATAAGTGGTCTGGCATCTAGAGTGCTCTGCTCTGTCAAATATTAAAATAGACAGCACCACGATTTCACTAGGTTTGCAGTTGTCGAAGGTTTGCTTGCCGAAGTTGGTGCCACTAATATATGAATTATAAAATTATTCAAAAGTCAACAAGTCTAAAATTATTTTACCAACAAAAATATAAAAGAGCTTTCAAATAGATTTGTAATAATAACTGTGTCGCTGAACACACTTCCTACAATTCCACGATTTCCTGCATCGTCTACACATACACTGAAAAAATCTGAATAAAACAAGTCGTACTCAGTACATAAATAAATATAGTTTCAAAAAACTAAAAAACACGCTTTTAAAGCATACCAAACTAAAAAGTGAAAAATAATTTTTTGTATAAGCTAACAATAATAATAGGAAAAATTTCTGCATTATTGTGAGAAAAGCGTGGCATGCTCGATATATGAAAAATATGTCACAAAGCTCTCCACGCTTTTCTCACAATAATGCAGGAATTTTTTCTTCATTATTATTGTTAGCTTATACAAAGAATTATTTTTCACTTTTTAGTTTGATATGCTTTAAAAGCGTGTTTTATAGTTTTTTTAAACTATATTTATTTTTGATTTTTTAGTTTGATGTGAGAAACCCCAAATTTGTTAAAATATGAACTATGAAATGTAGTATTGGTTAAGTAAATCGATAATTAGGCAGCATTTAATATCTGCTCGTAACCTTTCATGATTAATTGTTACATTATTTGCGACCAAGTTCTATTGACGACTTTACGAATTATTACTTCTTAATAGAATCATTTCTTCTAAAGCTTCATTGTTACATGGGGTTTTACCTGTCAACTTTGAACAGTCTAGTTCTTCAATTCGAATACCGTCCAAAGATCTACAACGACTAAGTGCTACATAAGCTTGTCCAGCAGCAAACAGTTGAGAGCCCAGTTAAATTACTGCATGTTCTACTGTACAACCTTGCATCTTATGAACGGTCGACGCCCAACTCAGTATGCTATTTAAATGTCACCAAAACTAATTTTATATAGATGTTGCATACTTTTACGCGCATCTTTTTGGTGAGCTGCTTAAACTTACTATCGCCTTCCTACAGTGTCGCTCAAGTATTCTCGGTTGCAGTACCACTTAAAAAAAGTTACAAACATACATACATACCTACAAGTGAAGCTAATAAAAGCGTATTAAAAATACTGACTTTCGTACACTCTGAGCCAAATGTCGCATCGAAATAATCAATAGTGTTTATTGTACTAAATGCAATTGGAATTTTTGTTGCCATCCTTTATATGTGTCGAAGTGTAAAATTTTTATTTTAATACACATTTTTGAAAAATTAAGCTTAAGATTTTATAATAAGGCATCACATAGAGCTGTGAGTTGCCCTATGATGAATGAAACCATTTTTTAATAGGCATAAAATGATAATCATATGTACAGGGGTATTCAGTCCAGCTTTGTTAATTCGTTACTCGGTAGTTGTTTTTTTTTTTTAATTACCAGATTACCGTTTTACTGATCAACCAGACCGGCAAGAATGATAGCTTTTTCGTTACTTGGTAACAAGTAACTTGATTTGCGTTGTTGGTACAATGAATCAAATTGCGAAAAATAAATTTGCTGTTCACTAAAAATTGGTTTTGATAAATTTTTCTAAAGAAAGTACTTAATAAAATCTAATCAGCTTGGAGTCAGTTTTGGGATAAAATTTACGTCCACTACTGAGGTAAAGCAAAAAGTATGTTTACAGAAGTGTCAACAGATGAATTACCAGATTAACAGGTGCGATCTTAATACCCCTTATATTTATAAAAATAAATTTCCACAATTATAACCACTGTACAACAATTCTTCTTGATTATACAGATATGTGTTTTTCATTTGTTCACACAATAACGCACAATTCTTCTACAATGTTCTATGTATATCCAACATCCCCATTTGCCATTATGACAGCTATCTTCCTGCATAAGTTAAAAATCGAGAAATGTCAAGGGAACTACGCACCGTTTGCCTGCTGGATGCTTTTATTATGTTAGACAAACATCATTCTGACTCCTGTTGACTTATCTGTTACTTACATACGGTTGGCTAGCCTGCTACCGTCTATTAAATATAATAATTACTACTTTCGCTAAAATGGTTTTGTGGTTTACCAATTACAATGCTAGTTTCCTTCTCGGTCACAGACACAGATTTGTCAACAATTATGCTGTAATAACAATAATAATAATAGCAGAGAGGCTACTCAGAAATAAATAAGCATAAAACTTTGTAAAAATGGTTCGTTTAATGTTTAATTATGCATAAATATTTCACGTTGCTATGGTCGGCTGGATAGTCATATTGAACTTGTATACTAAAGTGTGGATGTCTGAATGTACGAGAATACTATATTTTAACAATAATATACCTAATTACAGAGGATAGTTTGGCGAAAAGCCATTAAGCAGACGGTTTCGGAGTTACAAGATAACATTTTGCTAATTTAAATTTCATTTCGATAAATTTTTCTGCAAATCCTTCATTATAACAGTTTTTATGAGCAATGAGTAAATTACCCAAAAAAAATTGAACTATAGAGTTACACTGCGTAAGACATTTTAATAAATTTTATTAAATGAAATTGAATACAAAAATTGTTTTCTTTAGAATTAACGTAACGGCAATTTCTTACGTAAAAATCGTAAAAATAGCAAAATAAGGCATATGAACCGAAACGTTTATTAAACTAAGAATGAAAGAGCAAACCAAACAAATGCGACAACAGAGGTGAGAAGTGTCACTTCACAAGCTATTTATTATGTTTTAATTACTGTTGACAAACGGACCTTTGAAAGACTTGCCTCAACCATTTAAATAATTTACAAAACCAATAAAACCCTTCATTTTGCAGGGTTTTTAATTTAATTGTGCCTCTGATTGTGAAAAGTAAATATATAGGGTAGTCGAAAAAGTCTTTTCGTATTTCTAATCAAACTTCGACATTTTTTTTTTATAATGAACTTTAATGAACTAAATATGCACCATTTTGGTCTATTGCTTTTTGCAAGGTTTTTGCTAGAGACATTATTCCAACAGTGTAAAACTTTTCTGGTTTCGCGGCAAAAGACTGCTCCTCTTAAAGAAATGACTTTCAGTTATGTTACATTTTCATATTTCGTGCACATTTTCATTTTCTGAAAAGCATACCGAGGAGAATCTTTGTTAATAAATGCGGCAAATTGTCAGCAACAGATGTTTGCTTTTTATTAAACAAATAATTTCACAGCAGTTTCGGAGTAAGATATTAAAATATGTGGCAAAATAGGAAATTGAAATGATTAATATGACAGCAATAAATTAAGTAATTTTTGAAAGCATGCCAGATATATCTTGTTGGTTGGTGTGTTTTCATTCAAATACTTTATGTATTTTCCTTTAAAGTTTAAAGATGTTTTAAAGCGCGAACATTTTCTACATTATTTAGTTCAGCATATGGTAACAATAAAAGTCATCGAATCTTTTGCTTAAAGAAAAACGCAAGAAAAAAATGTATCATAAATCAGGTGAGAAGAAAGTTACAATAAAAACTCCGAACTTTTTAATATAAATTTATGTTTAATCGGTTGATTCTATCTAAAAAATTTAAGTGAGTATAACCATTAAAATACGTGTTGAACAAAGTATGTAATTTTTTTTAAAACTGGCTTAACTTTCGGCGATAAATTTTTAGTTTTAATATAAATCCACTGAAATGTTCTGTGTAAGATTAACAATAGTTCTTTCCGGTGGGCTGCTGCGTATGAGTAACATTTTCGCTCTATACACGAATAACAGAAATATTTTCACCAAATAGAAAGAAAATTTGACTTTCATTTATGAATGTTTCCTAAATATAGATTTTTCTTGGTAAATTATATTTGAATCAATTTATCTAACTTCTAATATATACTTCCAGTATTGCTTAGTAATTTCCTTATTAAATTTTTATTCCCTTTGTGTGTAATTTTTTTTTTATTTAAAAACTCAATCCAATATCTTACAAAATACACATATTAGGCTAAAAACTTAAAAAAAAATTATAAAAATTCAAAACAATTTACAACAGCTACATTATTAATGTGTACCATTACCATTACAATTCCACTCATGGCGTTTCGTACCGTAACCGTGCTAGAAAATAAATTTATTTACGAAATCGCCAATTCTATTTCTATATTCACAGTTGACCAATGAATTATAATGGAAAAATATTACCCAGACAGGTGAGTCCGTAACAGGGGTAACTTCGAGCGGCAACACGTGTAAGTAGTCATACAAGCAAATATATTTTTGCAAAAAGTAATGTGGCAGATGTGTAAAAAAACACCTTATTTATTAAAATATTGAAGGCTATGCGGATATTTTGTGACTACTAACTTATTAGCAATTTTATGATTTTTGATTGTAGAAGACGTGCCGCGAATGTAAGTGAAAACATATGTTGAATTTATATATAGTATTACTTAATAATAATAATACCCAACGATTACCCTCCTCCCTCCCAACTAAAGCGAGGGGCGCAATCCGCGAACGAGCGGTATTAGCGGAGTCATAAAAGTAAAGAGAGTTTTAAGCGTTGCGATCTTAAGCTGCTCAGCTACAGAAACAAAAATTTCAACAGCCAAAATTAAGAATTAAATTAAAGTTTATAATTATTAAATGTTACTTGTTAAGAGTAGATAAAATTATTTTTTTAATGGTAAAGTGTGAGTCTGTTAGATCAAATGTGGTGGAATGAGAATTGAAATCATAACATATACAGCAGAATGATTCATTTAACTCAAAATTTGTTCTAGAAAATTTTAAAAGTAATGGTGTAAACTGCCTGGTACAGCGAGCGGGAACGTTTAAATCAATATCAGATAAGAGATATGGGCTACAGACTGACCCATTCATGAGTTTTACAAGAAATATTATACCAAGCATCTCCCTACGAGTGTCGGGAGATTTAAAAGTTTTAAACGGTTAGTGTAAAAGGAAAATTTAAACTGGAATCCCAATGCAATTATTTTAAAGCAAAAAGTAAGAATTGTTTTTGAACAGACTCTAAATTATCCGAATGGACTTGGTAACTAGGGATCCAAACCACAGATGCATACTCTAATATAGGCCTCACCAGAGATGTAAAAAGAATTTTTGTGGTAAGCGGAACTCTAAATTCTTTAGACCAACATTTACGAAAACTAGAAGCGCCTTTAGCTTTTAAAACCGTGGAAGATGCGTGAAGATTAAAATTGAGTTTAGAGTCCATAGTTACTCCCAAATCAACAAAATTGCATACTTGCTCCAACCAAAAGTTTTGTATTGCGTGTGATGTAGGGTCTATAGATCTACGTGAAAAGCAGATCGTTTTACGTTTTTTAAAGTTCAATGGCACATCATTTCTATCACACAACGAAACCAGGTTGTTTAAGTCTGTTTGCAACTGACATCTTTCGCTGTTTGAATTATACGTTTTAAAAAGTTTTACATCGTCAGCAAATAATAAAACTTTTGAAAACTTAACATCAGATGATAAGTCATTAATAAATAACAAGAACAGAATTGGACCAAGATGGCTACTTTGTGGAACGCCTGAAGGAACATTGATTATATCAGAAAAAGTATCGTTAAATATGACTTGCTGAATTCTATTATTAAGATAATAAGCAACCCATTTTAGAAATATTGGTTGAAAACCAAGAAGATGAAGTTTATTCAAAATAATTGAATGGGATACTTTATCAATTTTTATTGTTATTCAAATTGGTTATTGTATATTTCCCTTTACGAAAACGAGATCTGGAAGGTTATGTCGTCTGTTATAATTGCTTCAAAAAGTTTAAATTAATAAAAGTAAAAAGAGCAATGACAAAAATATTTATAACAAATGAATGCAATAAAAATAGTTGGTTATCAAAGAGAACAACCAATGTAGCGAGCAGTTTGTATCACACGAAAAGTAAGAAACTCGCGAACAGCTGTGAACAAAGATGGAAACGAATCAAAACAAGAAAGAAACTTAAGTAAGCAATATAAATTAACACTAACAGTTGGACTATTTAAAAATGTAGCACCAAAAAAAATTGAAAATGACTCGGCGCAATAAATTAAAATTAGCCAATATAAAAGAATTATGCGTGAATAAAACAAATAACTACCCAAGTATGTAAAAGTTTAAGCACATACAAGTATATATAACTGGCAAATAAATTATTAATGAGGAATGGTTAAAACAACTTAACGCTGTATTTGAAATGTGGACAAGCATTGCGCTTCAAGTAAATCCATAAGTTTCAAATGTAGTACAAATTTCTTATTGACAACGTAAATAAAACGGACACATAGATGATTTTCTTTTTCGATTTCTTCCGCTTTACGTTGGGTTGGTAAGTCTGCATCCACTGTAGGTGAAACTTCTATCTATGAAAGATTTGAAGATTCAGTACATGGTGCGCTTGGAACTTAATTCTACTTCTGATAATAATTTTCCATCTATAAATTTTGGCACACTGTGTCTTTCTCAGGATGATATTGCCATTTTTTTTTTTATATCAAGCCTTCCTTCAAAGTTGATGTCGATGGGCTACCGCCTGTGCCAATAAAAAATTGCCCAGTTTTTGTATATCCTTACACGCTTCTCCTCAATAAGTCCCTGTCATCAAGTAACTTTATTTTAGTCTTGACATTGACATTCATTACCCCTATCCTTAAAGGTGGTAGAAAGGATGTAGTATCCAATTACAGCCTATTTCTAAACTCTCTACCTATTACGAAGCTATTGAGTGATCTGTTAAAAGTAAGTTATCTTTTGTAGTTAAGTCAGTCGTTAACGTCAATCAGCATGGGTTTGTCTATGGTCGCTGTACTGTGTTAAATTTAGCTGTTTTTAGAGATTGCTGCACATATGCTTCCTCCGCTAAATTTCAAGTAGATTGTGATTATACAAATTTCTCTAAAGCCTTTGATAAAGTTTCATGCAATTCTAATTAAAAAAATATTTTCTTTAGCTTTTTCTCTGTCTTGTTGCAGTGTATGAAAACATATTTCCACAACAGACAAATGTGTTGTTATTAGCGTCACCGGGAGTGCCAAAAAGAAGCGTTTTAGATGCTCTTCTCTTTGTCCTGTTTATCAACGAAATTTCCCATTGTTTCTCTTTTGCTTAATATTTGCTATGTGCAGATGACTAACATATTGACGATAATCAAAAACTCCGAAGATGTAATTAAACTTTAACTTGATATTGTCAGTTTTTATGATTGGTTCCTGAAACCAAAGCTTCTACTACAAGCTTCTACAAATTTCGTATGCGGAGGGTGGTAGCATCTTATCTTCTAGTTACAATATTTCGAATTACGTCTTAAAATGTATAACCGAAATTAAAGATCTTCGAACAACCTTTGACAATTGATTTTCTTTCATAAGTCATATCATCTATATGAGTGTCTTTATTTATTATGAAAAATTAATTTCAATAGTCCTTACCGTTGTCTCAGATCTATTCCCCATCTTATTTTAAAAATGAGAAAACTAAATTTGAAGAATATGCATCTCTCAAGCGTGATGAGGAATGCAGTTTAACTCAATTTTCTCGATTTTTTCACTCTATGATATCCTTCTTTAACCCCCTTAATTCTGTTTTTTTTTAAAATAAGTTATGTGTTTGTTTTATTGTAATTTTAATATTTCATAATTCTGATTTTGGTCATAATTTTCTAATAGTCTGTAAGAACTAATATTTATAGATTTAAGGAATTAAATAATTAATATTTTACCCGCATAGAAGCATTTTAGATTTTGGGCCCAAATCAATATTACTAATGAAGTACAATATCAAACATAATAACAGGATATCCATCTTTAATAAGAGTTACCAAAGTTACGTCAGACATCTAATAGCAGAAGTTGGAAACAAGTGACTACGTGACTTGTTAACTAAGTTTTATCAAAGCCTTTAATTACTGACGATTGGCATACTGACGCAGGGCTGATTAAATGTTAAAATGTCGCCGTCAGAAATTGTTGGCCCAACAACCAGTCTAGCTCTCTAAATTCGTATTCGAATATATTGTTTTTTAATTCAAAAGCAAAGAAACTAGAGATACGATCTTTTAGAAAAAAATAGTAGTACAAAAATTAAATGTATTCAACATCATTAATGGCAGCTGTTGGGTCTCAAAAAATATAATAATTTCAGAACCTTCTTTACAAAAGTCAGGAAACGTAAAATTCAACATGAAACATGAAAGCAGATGTCTTTGCATAATGAAAAAAATTTAACATTAAGTTTTCATATTTAAAAGAAGAATATATATAAATTAAGAGAAACCACTTAATCTCTGTATTTTGGCTTAGTTAAATGGAATATCATTACGAAAAAAATTAGAAAGTGATCTCTTAGTTAAAAGACGTATTTTTGGTCTGCATTGCTTAGAGGCAAAACAATCGAGTGATGAACCCAGCAGCAAAAGAGTGGTAAATCCAACAACAACACATGCGCTGCGTGGTAAAAAAGAGGTCCGAAAGCGAAAAAGTTACTTACAACTGCAATGCTTATAAACAAAAGTTTTAAAAACTACAGATTTTTTTTTTATATACATCACGCCAAACATATATACAAATATCAGTTTTCAATCATAAACATGCCACCTTAATCAAACTGACACACAGACTTTCGCAGTTGGCGTCTTTACACACCAATATACTTGTATTTATATTGTGGAGTTTTATGACATGAATGAGCGATTGAAGTGCATAAAAGAAACATGACATACGTATTTAGCATTTGCACTGTTCGTTGTGACGTACAAATTTGACAACGCTTTCTTATGTATGCACCTTTTTTCTAATGCTTATGGGTAAGAATACTGTGGAGTTTTGAGAAGCAAAACAGTAGAAAAGTACGACCAAAATATTTGCAATAATTTGTGGCATTACCGTGTTTTCTTTTTATGTTTTTAACACTCCATTACATCAGTCTGTCATACACTAAATTTATTTCTCTTTTCAAAATATTCAATTGTTAAACTTAGCATCCAAAAGTCAGTCTTCTTACGGTATATTAAACCTTTCAATACGTTCTTTTTTAATACACATAAATTAAATTGCTAGTTTCAACGTACTGTCTCAAAATAAAAGTTCTACAAATAAACGATACTGCAAAAAATTTAAAGCTCTTTATGCTTATATGGGCTACGCAGTTATTTATTGGAGTATATGCATCACGCAAATACAGAAACATTAAATGCAAGTCATGTGCGCTTTAACAATGAGATTAACAACAAAGAACATAGTACAGAGTAAGCGTATTTTTAAGGGAGTCGTAGCAGTAACCAACGTCGTTGCATTTACTATATATGATTTATGTCAGCAATGATTGGCAGTTCCACATTAGTGTTGCAACACTTGACACGCATACAATAGCTGTTTTCACCAAGCGCTACTATTCAGCGAATCGAGCAACCTATAATCGTACTCGTATCAGATGCTTAAACAAATGGGCAATAAAGGGTGGTGTAACCTTGTGCTAACATGAGAAATTCTTTTTGTGTCAAAAAAAAATTTTACTAACCCTTTAGTTTTATGTTCTTTTAATTATTTATATGATTATAAATGTTGAAATTAAAAAAATCAAGGAAAAAAACAAGTAAAGAAGGGCTAAGTTCGGGAGCAACTAACCATTTTCTACTCTTGCAACTTGCAAGAATCAAAAGCCATCTTAAGGTGCAAACCGTCAACCATTAAGAGTCCAAATAATGCACTGTTGGACTTTCCTAACTCGAATCATCACAATTAAAAAAAAAAACATTTGGAGTTCGAGAAACTTAAATTTATGGAAGGAAAATGGTATGAAATTCGAATATTTAAATATGCGTAGTTATATATGTATTCAGCTTAACTTCCACAACTCGACATTCTCTTTAACTCAAACTTTTCAGTTGGTAATAGAAGTAAAATATATATTTATATATACATATATAGAGATTTCGGGTGAAATAAAACACGTGTTTGCTCTTTAGGATCCAAATGCAAAAAGGGACGATAGGCGTTTTTATTTTCTTTAACTAACCTAAAGCGAATACAAGTTGAAAGCGAATAGAATGCGCATGGTTGCATTTGCGAAATATAAATTTTATAAGCTTGTGGTGTTGCCACAGTACTACCCTCCTAGAAAGAGGGTACGGCAGTACAGGCTGGCTTTAAACGATCAATCGAAACATTCACGGCTTGATGATTAACGTCGATGGAAAAATATTTTGAATGACGATGCAATACTTTGTACGGGCCTTTATATGGCGGTGACAATGATGGCTTGACTGATAGATCTCGTACAAACACCTGTTCGCATTTTTGAAGGTCTGGGTGTATGAATGACTTCTGCTTGGTACGCCAAGCGGTATCTATGGAGCGTAAGTCTCGCATGACGCTGCGTAAATGTGCTACGGTCTCCACTTCGGTAGTTGATGGGCCACTATCCACGAAAAACTCAGAAGGCAAACGCAAGTTAGTCCCGTAAACTAGTTCAGCTGGACAAGCATTTATGTCGGCCTTAAAAGAACTACGAAGCCCCAACTGGATAAGTGGCAGCGACGAGGTCCATTGATTGTGATTGTGGCACAATATTTCTGACTTAAGCGTTCGGTGCCATCGTTCGACCATGCCATTCGTCTGTGGATGATAAGCGGGCGATGCCTGATCCCTAGGCATTGCATGAGTTGATCGAAAAGTTTATTTTCAAATTGTCGGTCCAGGTCCGAAGATATGTCAACATGAACGCCAAATCGCGATATCCAACCGCTTATTAATGCCTTGGATACTGTTTCTGCAGTGATATCTGGGATAGCGCATGCATCGAGCCAACGTGTGAAACGATCGAAGACCGTGAGACAATAGCGGTTGCCGTCGGAAAGTGGGAAGGGTCCGACAATGTCGATATGCAGGTGTGAAAACCGTTGTCCGCAGCATGCGCGGCGTTGAAACAGTGAAGAGTTGTGCCGGATGACTTTGTTGCGTTGGCACTGGATGCATTGCTTGGCGAATTCCCGGCTATCTTTCTGTATTCCAGGCCATATAAAGCGTTCAGTTAACAGTTTCGCAGTTACCCTCGTGCCTGGGTGAGATATGTTGTGTGTTGAGCAAAGAACTGTTTGTCGGAATCGTTTTGTTATGAACGGGCGTAGTCGACCAGTTGAAGTATCGCAATAGACTTTCTTAGTACTAGAGGGGATAATAATACTGGTTAGTAGAAGCGAATTACTAATTTTACCTTCCAAGTATGACTTTAACTCGTCGCTGTTTTTCTGATCTTCAGCCAAGTCATCAAAATTTATTGGATCAGTTGTTATGGCTTAGATTCGAGAAAGCAGATCTGCTGTAACATTTTGCACCCCTGGTACGTGACGAATGTCTGTCGTGATCTGCGCAATAAAATCAAATTGACGTGCCTGACAATCAGATGCTTTTTCTAGTCGTTGCCGAAAAACATAGATTAGCGGCTTGTGGTCGGTGTAAACGTGGCAATTTCTTCCTTCAAGCATGAAGCGAAAATAACGGACAGAGAGAAATATCGCAGTTAATTCTCTATCGTAGGTACTGTACCGCTGCTCAGCTTTTGTAAAAAGGCGCTGGAAAAAGCCTAAAGGTTGAAGTGATCTATTGGAAATTTGATGTAGAGCGGCGCCTGTAGCGTAGTCAGATGCGTCGACCCATAATGAAAGAGGAGCGTTCGGGAGCGGGTGCGCCACAAGCGCGCAATTAGCGAGGTCCTCTTTGCAAGCCTCAAAGTGCCTTATGTTGTCGTTCGTCCAGTTCAGTGGCGTTTTGTCGTTGCGCTTATTTCCAGAACACATTTTGAAAAGAGGTGCTTGGTGCGAAAGTGGGTTTTGAAGTAGCGATCTATAAAAATTGATCATAGCTAGGAATCGTTTAAGATCCTTTGCAGTCGTAGGAAGTTTGAATAAGCGAATCGCTTCAATGCGGCTAGGCAGCGACTTGATTCCATCCTTCGTGATTAAATGCCCTAAGAAATGCAGCTCTGATACACCAAACACTGATTTGGCTACGTTTATTGTTAAGTTGTGTTGGCCTAATCGTTGAAAAACTATACGAAGATGTGCGCGATGTTCTTCTGGGGAGCGTGATGCGACGCATATGTCGTCCGGGTAGGTGAACACATTATCTATGCCGCGGAAAACTTCGTTGATGACTCTTTGGAGTGTTTGTGCCGCGTTGCGCAACCCAAAGGTCATGTGCGTGAATTCGTACAACCCAAAAGGAGTTGTGATGACAGTTTTACAAATGTCATTGAGATCGATTGGGATCTGGTGAAAGGCCTTCAGTAGATCGATTTTTGAAAATATTGAATTTCCAGCAAAAATATTACTGAAATCGTGCAGGAACGGCAGAGGTTATTTGTCGGGGACGGTTACCGCGTTAAGCGCGCGGTAGTCTCCACACGGTCTCCATGACCCGTCGGCTAACCCAATTACTGCTGGATGGCCGACATATGCCCAGTTTCATCAACAGCTCGAATTCAGCGCGCGCTGCCGTCATATTTTCAGGCGACAGCCGTCTTGTGTGCAAAATGATTTAACTGCTGTTTTGCGGTCGAGCAGACATCGTCCATTAAGATCAGGTAAAAGGTCATAATGTGATAAAAAATCTGCTCCATTGATTGCTTGGGTTACGTCTGCGATCACAAAGCTTCAAACAAAATCCCTGCGTAAGTTGAGGTTAAGGCGAAGTATGACTTCTCCAAAAACCGTAATTGGTGAACTATTAGCGGCAAACAATTGCATTTCCGATGGGTTGACTCGTGCCAATTTCGAATGCTTCAGAAGTACCGACACATCAGCGCCGGAGTCGATAAGGAATGTTATATTATGTAGTTGGTGTGTCGAATATACGTAGGCGGCAGTTCGAGGGCATCTCAGAGCGACTGCCTATCCCTGAGATACTGCTGGCAGAGCACCCCTATTGTTTGCCATTTGGCGATGTAGATTGAGCAAACTTACAAGGTTGGCGACACTTCTTAACGGTTGGTCCAAACTTGGCATAATACCAGCACATTTCGCCTGAATTGCTGTTATGAGGGCGCACTGGCGTTTTCGATCTGGAACGCGCACGTGTTTTCTCGCTGCTTGTAGCTCTATCAAAACGCTGTTTCAGTTCTGCTATTTTGGTCCTCAGGTCATTGTCTGCGCTATGATTCGATGCGGATACCTCGTGGATAGGAACTTCACGCATTTGCATCGTCTCCACTATTGAGTCGGCGTTTTTTAATCAAATACAGATTGAAATTTGTTACGATGTCAAAAAGAACGCTGACCGATAGCAAAGCCACCTCTGGCATAGGCAGCCCAAGGCACATGACCGAGTACTCCCAGGATGCGATGACATAAGTGCGATATTATGGATCGCGGTCAACCAGCAAGCGATCGTCACGATGTCACAGCACGACTTTTCAAATAACAGTTACGATGTTTCATTGACTTTATCTTGAAGCAACATTTATTTGGTAGAGAAGGACGATGTGATCAAAGATGCCTTTTATGAGTGCTTGGAGCGCACTTATGAGAGATGCCCCGCTACGATGTCAAAATCGTGCTTGGCGACTTTAACGCCAGGGTGGGCAATGAAGGTATCTTTGGCACTACGGTCGGTAAATTCAGCCTCCACGAGGAAACATCCCCAAATGGGTTGAGGCTGATCGACTTCGCCGGGGCCCGAAATATGGTTATCTGTAGTACTAGATTCCAGCATAAGAAGATTCATCAAGCTACCTGGCAGTCTCCAGATCGAAAAACCACCAACCAGATCGATCATGTTGTGATAGAAGGAAGACACGTCTCCAGTGTTTCAGATGTGCCTGCGCTCCAAGTTCCAACATCGACTCGGACCACTATATTGTTGCAGCCAAAATTCGCACCCGCCTCTGTGCAGCAAAAAACGCACACCAACAAACACAAGGAAGGTTCGACGTCGAAAAGCTGCAATCACAACAGACAGCCGAACGACTTTCTACTCGGCTTGCACTCCTGCTCTCTGAGAGCACTCGCCAACAACTCGGTATAAGGGAACTGTGGGATGGCATCTCAAACTCCTTACGTACAGCTGCAACCGAAACCATTGGTTTTCGGAAAGTGCAAAAGAACAGCTGGTACGACGAGGAGTGCCGTGTCGCAGCGGAGAGAAAACAGGCTACCTACCTCGCAACGTTACGATCGACCACAACACGTGCGGGATGGGATAGATACCGAGAGTTGAAGAGGGAAGCAAGACGCATTTGTAAACAGAAAAAGAAAGAGGCCGAAATGCGTGAGTACGAAGAGCTTGATAAGCTGGTCGACAGGGGTAATGCTCGAAAATTCTACGAAAAGATGCGGCGACTTACAGAAGGTTTCAAGACCCGAGCATACTCTTTCAGAACCCCCAAAGGTGATCTAGTCACCGATGCCCAAAGCATACTTAAATTATGGAGGGAACACTTCTCCAGCCTGCTGAATGGCAGTGAACGTACAACGCCAGGAGAAGGCGAACCCGATTCCCCAATCGATGACGATGGAGCAGACGTTCCATTGCCCGACAATGAAGAGGTTCGAATAGCAATTGCCCGCCTGAAGAACAACAAAGCGGCAGGGGCCGACGGATTGCCGGCCAAGCTATTCAAACACGGCGGCGAAGAACTGGTAAGGAGCATGCATCAGCTTCTTTATAAATCATGGTCGGACGAAAGCATGCCCAAAGATTGGAATTTAAGTGTGCTATGCCCAATACATAAAAAAGGAGACCCCACAATCTGCGCCAACTACCGTGGGATTAGCCTCCTCAACATCGCATATAAGGTTCTGTCGAGCGTATTGTGTGAAAGATTAAAGCCCACAGTCAACAAACTGATTGGACCTTATCAGTGTGGCTTTAGACCTGGCAAATCAACAACCGACCAGATATTCACCATGCGCCAAATCTTGGAGAAGACCCGTGAAAGGTGAATGGACCCACACCACCTCTTCGTCGATTTCAAAGCTGCTTTCGACAGCACGAAAAGGAGCTGCCTCTATGCCGCGATGTCTGAATTTGGTATCCCCGCAAAACTAATACGGCTGTGTAAACTGACGCTGAGCAACACTCAAAGCTCCGTCAGGATCGGGAAGGACCTCTCCGAGCGGTTCGATAACAAACGAGGTTTCAGACAAGGCGACTCCCTATCGTGCGACTTTTTCAATCTGCTGCTGGAGAAAGTTATTCTAGTTGCAAAACTTTATCGGGCAGGTACAATCTTTTATAAGAGTGTACAGCTACTAGCGTATGCCGATGATATTGATATAATCGGCCTCAACACCCGCGCCGCTAGTTCTGCTTTCTCCAGACTTAACAAGGAAGCAACAGAAGTGGGTCTGGCAGTGAACGAGGGCAAGACGAAATATCTCCTGTCATCAAACAAACAGTCGTCGCACTCGCGACTTGGCTCCCACGTCACTGTTGACAGTCATAACTTTGAAGTTGTAGATAATTTCGTCTATCTTGGAACCAGCATAAAAACACCACCAACAATGTCAGCCTGGAAATTACTCTTGCCAACAGGTGCTACTTCGGACTGAGTAGGCAATTGAAAAGTAAAGTCCTCTCTCGACGAACAAAAACCAAACTCTATAAGTCGCTCATAATTCCCGTCCTGTTATATGGTGCAGAGGCCTGGACGGTGACAACAACCGATGAGTCGAACTTAAGAGTTTTCGAGAGAAAGGTTCTGCGAAAGATTTACGGTCCTTTGCACGTTGGCCACGGCGAATATCGCATTCGATGGAACGATGAGCTGTACGAGATATACGACGACATTGACATAGTTCAGCGAATTAAAAGACAGCGGCTACGCTGGCTAGGTCATGTTGTCCGGATGGATGAAAACACTCCAGCTCTGAAAGTATTCGACGCAGTACCCGCCGCAGGAAGCAGAGGAAGAGGAAGACCTCCACTCCGTTGGAAGGACCAAGTGGAGAAGGACCTGGCTTCGCTTGGAATATCCAATTGGCGCCACGTAGCGAAGAGAAGAAACGAGTGGCGCGCTGTTATTGACTCGGCTATAATCGCGTAAGCGGTGCCTACGCCAGTAAAGAAGAAGAAGAACATTTATTTGGTGCTGTTAGTGGCAAAAGAGAGGTTTGCCGCACGTACACATTCTTCCTTGTATGGTAGATGGTGGCTACATCAGATAAATTGATGAAATCATTTCTGCGAAAATTCCTGATGCAGAGAAAAATCCAGTATTATATGAAGTGATGAAAACCTATATGGTTCATAGACCTTGTGGACACTAAAGTCCCACTTCGGTTTGTATGTCTGACAATAAATGCACGAAACACTATCCACATGCTGTTCTTTCCGAAACACAAACTAGAAATGATGGATATCCACTTTATCGGCGTTGATAACCAGATGACAATGGCAGAACATTCAGCATTCAATTTAGAAGCGTGAATATCGAAGTTGACAACACATGGATCGTACTATATTCACCAATATTGTCTAATTCATTCTCAAAACTCATATTAATGTTGTGTATTGCAATTTGGAGTAATCGATAAAAT
The DNA here is from genome assembly GCA_027475135.1 of Bactrocera correcta. Lineage (NCBI taxonomy): Eukaryota > Metazoa > Arthropoda > Insecta > Diptera > Tephritidae > Bactrocera > Bactrocera correcta. The sequence goes on from CM050323.1 coordinate 90,683,685, forward strand.
ACGTTTGTAACTACGTCACTAAAGCAAGCAACATGCCGATTATTGGCCTTGAACGATACGGTCGATACGTGAACTGTAATAAAGCCCTTTGTAGGATATTTACTTTTGCAATTCATCCCAGAGAATACAGTGCAGCCAGTGGAAACATCGCCAGAAATAAAATTAACATTTACGAGTTTTTGCTCAATTTTCATCAGTGATCCGTTTGCGATAACAATGCTCTATTCGGAAATACCTTGATATTATACTTAGAATGCATCGTCGAAGAAATAGTTACGCAGAAAGCAAGGCCAACCAGGAGATTGATTAATGAACGCGGTTAACCTTTATTTGATTCATTGCGTACTGTGAATTTTACGGTGTGTGCAAGTTTGGAGAAGTAAGCCAGCAATTACAATTGCTGGAACATGTTAATCACTGGAATGAAAATGAAGGTCGCATACTTTTCACGATGATCATTTCGATATATCAGCCTTCAATTCCGCGTCAATAATGGGATACGAACAAAAATGATATTGCTGAAGACATTTTCATATTCACTAAGAATTGGAAATGGGTCAATGCCGGTTGATACTTCAGGTGGTTTGATATCAATTCTATTTGCCATTTATCAATTCACGAAAGATAAACTCATCACGAATGTTTGGACAATGGCCAAATTATTGTACCTACGATTCCTTAAGTGCACGCGTAATATTAATGCGAAATTGCATTGTGAAATAAAAATGTTAGATGAAGGGAAAGTACCGAATTTGGTTTCAATACACCGACTCCTCTCATACCATTTTGGGAATAAAACTTAATGTCTCTGGCGCATCTAGTTATTGATTTATTGTTAATTTTGGCTGTAAGAGTTTAGAAGATATGAACATTAAACTCGTTAGGGGGCAGGGTCACATATACTTTTTTTAACTTTTCAGCCTGCAGGTGCCTCTTTATCCTGCAATCCTATATCCTAAATTACAGTTCTATACATTATTTTATTGGTTAGTTATGTACTTCATAGGTTTTCCTTTAATGACGCTTGATATTGCTTAGTTTCAGGCAGTACTTACAGCCGTTAGGTGAACAAAACTATTATACAGTACTCTGTAGAATCATGTTGCAAGAGTATAAAAACTGTATTTGCATTTGTCATTGAACCCATTCACAATATTAAAACTGGTATAAAAGATGATAATTAAAGCTTTTGAGCAAGAGACAACGCATAAACAACGTACTGTTACAATAAATTATTGAAAAGTATTATGGAAGAGTGACACAGCGACTTGTCACATATTTATCATAAAATTTGCTCGAAGAATTTAAACTTGGCGCTCATACCAAATGAATATAAAAACATGGGGACCGTAGAAATGTTATAATAACTATATTTTCAATTCTTATAAACAAACTTACATATCTGTTTGAGACACATCAAGTTGAGATTTTAGCGAATTCTTCACCAGAGTACGTGTTTATTTTCGTCTTTGATACATTGCATTTATATATGCATATATAAGTATTATGTATATTACTCTTTCTACTAGTCTACCCGTGAACTTCTACTTCTACTTTTTACATTTTATACGTGTTTGTGCTGTTCCGCTCCCAGAGGGCACCTGCGGTACCGGAAAAATGACAAATGAGCGATAGACAGACGGCGGGAACTTGGAAACACCATAGCTGTGGGCTCAAGGTGCTAAATACAACAAAAAAGTGTTATGTCGACCAATTATAACTTTTCTCTTACTCTGATGAAATATTATCAACAAAACAAAATAAAAGGTATTATATATGTTCGTCTTTTTTCGTTTGGATTAAACTTATTTTTATAAACGTACGCAGCGCTTTACAAAGCGAGTTTAACCAAATTTTCATTACTCTGATACACAATATTTCATTTTATTGAGATGCGCTGATGCTGCAAAATTTGGTATATTTATCAATATAAACCTCTTTCGTATAATTACAAAACAATTTAAAATGCATGAGAAGCGGTGTTATTTATATTTAAGGTATTTAATGCTATCTCGATCTTTAAGTGACAATCTTTAGTTAGATGAATATGTTGAAAATAGAACAAACACTTTCCCTCATCGCCTTTCCTAGGTTAGTTGGCCAGCAGTATGTACTGCACTGGGTACGTCGATAAATCAGTTATACGCAATATGTGCCATAAATAAAGAAATAAATACTTGGATGGCATGATTGTCGCCAGATATTTTTCCATTAATGTATGTGCAACAAGATTTTGAATGTTATGTTAAATAATATTTTATAGCTCACATGACGTTGCAACTGATGTTCGAACTGAATGTGAAAATCGAATATTTTAAAGTAAAAGCATAAATATAAAAGTTGAGTAAAACATATTAAATTCAATTTTAGATGATTAAGTTTTTCAGTAATGTTCATAAGAATACGTATATATTTCGATGTTGGACGTAGTATTGTTTATTTTATACTTCAAATATATAATCTATGCAGTGGAGGGCTTGCAGTCCTAGCCGCTCTAGGCCCCAGGCCATGTGCCGCACAGTGGCACCGCTCCATACATTTCTTGGAAAAAAATAGAAGGAGTGGTCGTACAACAATGAAACTTTGCAGAAACACTTCTCTGGACCTAGTGACTTGAAATTCGGGACACTTCTTAATTGAGTTCTCCTGATGAAAAAAATTAAACTTAAACGCAAAGTGACGTTATTTATACCTTTACCTTGATAAACATTCAATATAATATGCAATGTTTTATTTGAATATGTAACAGGCGAAAAATTGTGTTAGTTTTTATTTGTAATATTATGCAATCACCATATCTTTAACAATGGGATCTAATTCTAAGGAAATTTTGTTCGAATGACGCTTTAAGCTACTTATATAAGGATCCAAAGTTATAAGAAGTCTGTTGAAGACATCAAATCATCAAAGATTAAAATCGATGTTACTAAAAGGGATGGTAATTAGCGGTTGTTTTTTTTTTTAATTGAACGTACAGACTCGGAACTTTCATTTTTTTATAGTAAGAGGGCTAAGCAAGGCAAAGCCCATACAGTTTTTTTCCTTCAAAAAATGAAAAGTTGATATTTTTTAGTATAATTTTTGAAAAATTATAAAAATTAGCTTACTTTGCCAATTTTTCTAAACAAGTAGGTGCCATATTTTCACTAAAAGATAAAAGAAAAGCCATAGCTATAAACTTACACACAAAAAAAATTCTTTATTTGGACAATAATTTTAATCTGATTTTAGTGAATCATTAAAGTTTTGAAATTTGAAAGTGGAAAAATCCTATTTTTTTCGCCGAAATGCCACTGTGTGCCGCCCCTTTCTCAGCACTCATCATTAAAGACTAAAGACATAATTCATGAGTTTACTTTATTCCTAATTTTAATTGAATCAGAAAATTGTTTAAATAAAAGCTAGCGGATAAAGTTAGTTAATAATATATTCCGAGATTTCAGGGATGATTGGACATTTAAATAAAACATTTAGGAATGGTTTTAGGTTTTTTTTTTAATAAAATAAATGTTTTACTCGTACAATGTGTCACAAAACTCGACTGCACTTAAGCGCAACAAATCCATTAATCAGATCTTCGCAATCCAATTTGCTTAAAAAATCAGCTTCTATATTAAGCAAATCAAGATCGTTTAACCTCTGCTTCGTCATTGTTTCACTCTCCGCAAACAAGAAAACGATTAACTGGCAGGTGTACACACACACGTACGAAGAGTAATATCCACGTTTGGGTAAATGGATTTAAGACTTTCGGTTCGTAACCATTTCAACAAACTGACTGCACTCTTTCGCTCCTCATTTTTTATGCTGCAGTGAGAACGAAAATGAAGACATTCTTCTGTTCTTCTGTAAAATCGTCTTCTAAGTCAGTTGAATAAATCATTTGCAATGCCTTTTCCTTATCTTCGACTTCTGAGATGTTTACATTCGTCAGATTAGTAATAAAGTAAAATTTATTGTAGAGTAATTTATAAGCATCCACACGTCTTTTCAGTTCTTCTGACAATGTATCAATTACTACAAAAAAAGTATTTATTCTAAAATTTTCACGGCCATTTTTTTGTTGCATCTCTTCACCTGTATTTGTCTAGCCAGGAAACAGTTTTCGATTGCGTCGAAAATCTTTTTCGTATTCCTGTACGAAGGACAGTTTTTTCGCTTTTTTCGAAATCATCGAGATTATTTCTTGTTTCGCCAACAAAATGTAATAAAGGATCGTACAGTTCTATGACAATGGCAATGTCAATTTCCACACTCTGAAGTGTTTTACTTGTGGCGTTAATGCGATCTACTAAACATCCCCATCCGTTCGAGTTCGAGTTTCAAACGAATATTTGACTTCTTAGCATTGAACGCAAAGACTAATAGTGTTAGAAAACAAAGGTTTGAATCTCCAATTATAGCAAAAAAAGTTGGCTAAATGAGCCTTAGTCGCCTGCCCCACACCACGCCTACACACATCGCTAACACGCTACACTCACTACATTCACTTCCACATCACCATACCACAGTCCACATCAATACAACCCACAGGTGAGAGCATCTCACACACACACAAGCACATACACACCACACTCGATTACACGCAGCGGGTATACCAGCCAACAAAAGGGATCGTCCCCGCTGCACAGCAGTTCAGTTTCGAAAGTACTATTGAGCCCGTATATCGCCAGTTTCTATCGCCATCCTGCTATGCATACTTTAGTGATGCAGACAGTTGCGTGTCATTATTACTTGTAGAACCCTTTCTTCGATTTCTAATCCGAGTGAATAAAGCAGTGAACAAAACAGTGGCGTGCCAGCATTTAAGCGTGTGAACCCTTTATATTCTAATTTGTACAAACTATAATCCGAGGGATTAAAACATTTGGGTGTCAGCACAAGGCTGGTGCAAGATATTCCATATAAATCTAAAGTACATATAGTTTTAAGTAGTGGACAAACCTTTGTCGGGACTAAGCCTTTTTGAAATAAATTTTAACGCAAAGAAGAATATAAGCCCGAGCGTTTCTACTCCCAAACAAGGTGAAAGTTGAAAAATATAATGGTAAGTGCAAAGGTGCAGTATCTATGGTCCTTCGAGCCTTAAAGAAAGACACTATTGAAAAAAAAAAATAAAAAATCCAAACAGTGCGAGTTGATATACTTTGCGGTGACCACAAAAAGGAAAAACATTTAGGCTGTTCACGGTAAGGTGGTTATCGGGTTATGTGATTATTAGATTAAAAATAACCTTTATGCTCCGTGAGCACCCTATGTTGTATGGTTATTTGCTTATTTTTACACAAACAGCTGTTCATTGTTTACAATTTTAGTTCAGAGAAATTCCAACTTATAAAATGCCTAAACAAAGTTTAAAAAGCAAAGTAATCGAATTTAAAATAAGTTCTGCTATTCAGGAAATGCACTTTATTGATGGTATGTGCTTATTAAATAATCCGAATTTTAAGGGTTCAAAAAAGTCCTTGTATAAAATTTGCAGACATTTTGCACCTTGAACAGTGTCATAATGCAATGGATGAAGTACTAGATGAACTGCTAGAGGATATAACTTTAATCATCTGTAGTAGACGGGGAGATGAACTACATGTTCCAAAATCTATTCATTGGCAAGAAAATGTCCTGTGTTGTTTGACGATGGAAGATTTTTACAAATGCTGCGCGTCAGCAAATGACAATTCGCTCGTCTCCTAGAAATATTTTCTAATGATATGAAATTTACTATTTAAGGTTTACAAATACCCGATTAGGTTCATCGGGTGAAAGTGCTTCTGTACGTAAAATCGCTACAACTTTTGGTGTAGAAGATGGAGGTACATTGACCAATATCACCAAAAGAGTTTTTTCGGCAATTTTGAAGTTCATTCATTGGCCTGGACCGGCAGAGCGCCGGGAACTTGTTTCCCAAACATTCTTTGAATTACCATATTGCATTGGTTACATTGACGGTAGCGAGATTAAACTGGCCGAAAAGCCGAATAAAAATCATGAGGTGTATTTTTCTCGGCAACGAATATACTCTCTCAAATTGCAAGTCGTATGTGACTATAAGTTGCGCATATTTCATGCAGAAGTGGTCAATCCCGGAAGCTACCACGATTCTAAAGTGTTTAAGAAATCTCATATTGGAAGAAGCATAACTAGCTTATGTAGTGGAGAAGAGTGGATTGCAGGTGATTCTGCGTATAAGCTGACAAAACATTTAATAACACCATACCGAAGCAATTCTTCTTTAGCTGACTCTGAAAGACAAGCTAAATTCAACAAAGTACACAGCCAGTATCGTATTAGAGTCGAAAATTGTTTCGGGATTCTAAAAGAAAAGTTTTGTAGTTTGAAACAAATGCGGATAAAAATAAAAAACCGAGAGAGTCAAACATTTTTTAATAAATGGGTTCTTGTCTGCTGTGTGCTGCACAACATACTCTTGAAAGGGCGAGATTCTTCACACTTTGAAAGGCAAAGTGTCGAAGCCCATGGATGCCAATATGATGGAGATGATATTCTTGCACCTACCCCCGAACTAAAAAGACAAGCACTATACAATTTAATTTTTTAATAAAAATTCATATTTTTTGTTTTAATAACAAGTAAGAAAATTATTTATTTGTTTATTGGTTATTTATATTATTATTTTTATCCTTCATTTCAATTTCTAATTTTCTTATTCTCTCATTCTGCTCCAACTCCATTTTTTTGAGTTGGAAATCGTTTTCGATCTTCTTCTTTTCATTTTCATGTTTGTTTGCTTCAACTTGTTTCATCCAATTGAATTTTTCTATTTCAAATTGAAGCTGTTTTTCTCGAAAACTCATTCCTTCAGCATCTAATGTTGCCAGTTTATCAATGGCAGTGTTTTGGTGTTTGGCCTTAATTTTTTTTTGCAAACAGGCTGGCCGCAGATGAGCCAAATGCCAATTCAGATAAGTCATTTTCTTCCTGCACTTCGGATTCGGGGTCTTCCAAATCATCCACAACATTTTCTACACAGTCAAGTTCCATTGCAGAGGAGCTCATTACCAACACCTCAGCTTCCCTCTCCGTAGCAAAAATGTCCGCTAATTGTTTGTAATGCATAAATAATAAAGCAAATCAATTTAATTCCAAAGTTGATATTAAAACATATATAAAATCTACCCATCACAGTCAGCTCCACATCGCCATCCTCTACTCCAGCGCCCGTGGAATTTAGCAAGTGTTCTGCAGATTTCATTTGGCTTTTTAAATAGCGAATCTTACATTTTAAGATGTTCCACGTTGCTTCAATTTTTGTCACTTCAAGCAACTTACTGTAGTAGATTTTCGCTGTTGGTTTCTGAAATTAAACGTGATGTAATTAAAACAAAATAAATAACTAATATGTTGAAAATTAACCTCGACGTTTCGGTGATCCTGCATATAGGACAGCACGGTTTTGATTTCGGCTTCCGCCCATTTCTTCACCTCCTTTTCTCGCCCGCGCTTTCGTATTTCTGTAGACACTAAAATTAGAGTATAAATAAATGACAAAAAGTGTATATTTATTTTGTACTTTGTGATTTTTACTTACTTTGATGACTTTTGGTAATTTTTGATGATTTTTGATACTTTTTATTTCGGTTTTAATTTGCTGATTGTAAACAAAAAACAGCTGTTAATAGCAGATTTTCCAATAAGAAAATCTAAATGGAAATGCCATTCGCTTAGTTTTATTTATTTTTTGTGCTGCCATTTAGTAAAATTCCAACGACTTTCTAACACTGGAAATAAGCAAACAACCACATAATCTGTAAAGAAGGGTTTAGGCTGGTCAACTTTGGTTATTTTGTCATACCGCATTTTGTTGTTGTTTACTTAATCACATAACAATATAACCCAATAACCACCTTATGTGAAGCATAAAGTGCAGTTGCAGTAAAAGTATAACTAGTACACCGCTTCAAAAACGGGTCAACGGAGCAGTTACCAAAACCAAAAACACAAAAAACAAAAAAAAAAAACTGTTTACAAAAGCAAACAAAAAAACCCAAAAAAAAAAAACCCCAAAGTGCAAATACCAAACCAACAAAACAAAACCCATATATATATTCACAAATGAAGTGATAAAAATATTATAAACATTGAAGATTATGTGGCAAAAGCCGAAAGTTCAAAGGAAACAAACAAAAAATAAAATCCCTTCAAACACCGGGCGCGAGAAATAAAAGTTGAGCCATGGGCGCGTTTAATGATAGTGCAATAATCGGGCGCGAAAACCACAAAAAATTAATTTAAACAAAAAGAACGAAATTTAAAAATAAATAATGAATAAATAACATAAAAAAAAAAAAAATATATATATATATATATATTTAAAAACGAGGAAAGGAAACCAACATCGGCATAAAACCACAAGAAGCAGTTCGGAAACAAAAAAAAAACGGAAAGGAAACGGATCACAGGCATCGGCATATCCCCACATCTTTATTGCAGTTACAGCCCTTGGCCCCTTGAAGCGGCTCAAAGTGAGTTGTATCGACTCCACTCCTTATTTAAAAAAATTTTATTTTCTATATGTATGTTGGTAACATCTACAGTTTATATTCATAAAAACTGTATTCAAGTCGGGTTAACCTTTTACGAAAACGGTTGCCGCCAAACTGTCTCAACTTACGGTTAATTTGCAGGAAACCGAAAAACAGTTTGGTACGCTATATATATATATGTATTTACCTCCAATATAATGTATGAACAGTATATAATATAATATATAATTATAAATATACTGGCATATACATATCTAAGAAAAAAGGTCCTATTGATGCTTACTTTTGTGTATCCAAACACACAAATTTGAAAAAAAAAAAACAAAAAATGCAAGTATACACTTGACCCCATTTTCCGGCAATAGCCCTTATTTTCCAAAAGTATAAGCCGGATTGCGCAAATAGTAAGCTTGGACAAATTCGAACAGTAAAAGGAAAAATAAAAATAATAAAATACAACATACATATATGCAAATACTTATATTCATATTTTATATTTAATTATACATATATTGACATATAAGTACCAACCAATGTTGGAAAACAACATACACACATATGTATGTATAAATATTATAATAAATATCAATTTCTACAAAATTGCACATATTCCAATGTGTACTTAGAGTGTATACCTGCATCTCACCAATTTTCTTCTCCCGCGTCATTCGTATTGTAAAATCATACATACAAACATACGGCATACAATTTGCCTTTGACTGTATTTCCTACGTTTAAACTAAAGCCTATTTTAAACTTTCGGGAATTAATTTGAAAATTTAATAAAACTAAACGGAGCGCTAATTGCAATTACAAATATTTTAATTTAACCCGAAAAAATATACGGTCAAATCAACAAAAAAAAAACAAGAAAAAACGTTAACTTCGGTTGCACCGAAGCTAAATACCCTTCACAGGTGCATTTCTGCTAGTAACTATGTGTCCAGTTTGTATAGAAGCTATATGCTATAGTAACCCGTTCTGAACAATTTCTTCGGAGATTACATTGTTACCTTAAAAAATAATCTATACCAAATTTCGTCAATATATCTTGTCAAATGTTAAAGTTTTCCATACAAGAACTTGATTCCGATCGTTCAGTGTGTATGGCAGCTATATGCTATAGTTAACCGATCTGAACAATTTCTTCAGAGATTACATTGTTGCCTTAGAAAATAATCTATACCAAATTTCGTGAATATATCTTGTCAAATGTGAAAGTTTTCCATACAAGAACTTGATTCCGATCGTTCAGTTTGTATGGCAGCTGTATGTTATAGCTAACCGATCTGAACAATTTCTTCGGAGATTACATTGTTGCCTTAGAAAATAATCTATACCAAATTTCGTGAATATATCTTGTCAAATGTGAAAGTTTTCCATACAAGAACTTGATTCCGATCGTTCAGTTTGTATGGCAGCTGTATGTTATAGCTAACCGATCTGAACAATTTTCTCGGATATTACATTTTTTTCCTACAAAATAATCCATACCAAATTTGGTGATGATACATTGTCAAATGCGAAAGTTTTCCATATGAGAACTTGATTCCGATCGTTCAGTTTATATGGCAGCTATATGCTATAGTGGTCCGATATCGGCCGTTCCGACAAATGAGCAGCTTCTTAAAGGGAAAATGACGTTTGCAAAATTTCAAAAGGATATCTTAAAAACTGAGGGACTAGTTCGTATATATACAGACAGACGGACAGACGGACAGACAGACGGACATGACTAAATCGACTCAGCTCAACATCCTGATCATTTATATATATACTTTATAGGGTCTCCGACGCTTGCTTCTGGGTGTTACAAACATCGTGACAAAGTTAATATACCCTGTTCAGGGTATAATAATAAAAATAATAAAAGACAAAACCAGCACATACTTTACATACGTGTTGGTATTTCTAATTGTTCTCACATACATATATCCAAAGACCAAATCGGCATATTTCAAGCAATACCTCTTTTTCTTGCTAAAGCACAAGCAAGCAGGGTTGCAAACGGAAAAAAATCTTTTTATATACAAAGGTCATTAACCCTTTTCTCTTTCCTTATTATATATATACGGAAATATAAACTAATGAATGCGAAGCAATAAATAAAATAGAAAGAAAAGAAGAACAGACTAATAGTACACTAACTATTAGGAATAAGGAAATCGAAACACTCGTTCGATAGTTCCTACATTGCGTATACAACACAAATTCAAGATTAAGGAAAACGAAATACTCGTTCGTTGTTCAATACGTTTTGTATACAGCAAACATACAAACCCTTTATCTTAAAGATACAAACGTTTTTATTGTTACCAGAAATACACTGACAGTAGTTTTTCTTTCTCATATTTTCAATTTTTACCTATTATCTAAATGAACGGGGATTCTAAGGAATCTAAATCGATACTATATCTAAAAGTACAAAAAATGATTTCTGAAGAAAAGAGCCCATGTACACCTGCTGAAGCTACACGCTCAAAGCAAGGTGCTACAAAGCAAAAAAAAATTAAAGATATTTCATATACTAAGTTTATTGCTGAGAGTGACAGGTTAATTCGATACTGCACTCGATTTTCATCTTCACCGATTCAGGACAATTCTGAATCGGTACTAGAAATCAAAAAGAAAATCTGGGCAATTTCTAGACACGTCTCCAAGCTGCGTATGACACAATTCTAGAATCTGACGAATCAGATCTTCCGGAAAAATTTAAATCCTCGGCTTGCTCCAAATACGAAAACTTCTTAGTCCAGTACGAGGAAACGAGAGCTATGATCTGAGATTAATAAAAGCAATTGCACCTACTCCACAACCGAGAGTAGATCTGCCTCAAATTCAAAGCCAAGAGGCGAGTTCCGGCATTCACCTTAAAGTGCCGGCATGTGATACAGAAATATTTCACGGAGGTTATGAACAATGGCCATCCTTCCGGGAAATGTTTACGGCCGTGTACATAAACCATCCTTAATTATCACAAACGCAAAAATTGTATCACCTCCGATAAAAAACAAAAGTTCAAGCAGGCGCAATAGTAAAATAGTTAGCTCTTAATGACGAAAATTTCAATTATGCTTGGGAAGCTCTAAAAGCTCGCTATGAGAACGAAAGAATATTAAGTCACAATATTTATGAATTTACCAAAAATTCAGAAAGAAACAAGTAAAGAATTTACAAAACTTCAATCCACTGTTTCAAATTGTCGGTTCTAGCGACACAAAATATTCCCACACACAACTGGGACCCCATACTGGTAAATATATGCTCCGCGGCATTACCGGAAAAATCTTTGCTTCTGTGGGAGTAATCGCTCTCATCACGAAGAAAATGCCCAACGTGGCAACAAATGAAGGACTTCTTAAACACCCAATATGAAATCGCGGAAAGGGTAGATAAAAAAACGACAACTAAAAACGTTCAGCACAACCTAAATCGAAGTTTCATTAGACCCCAAGCTAGTAACAACCACAATTTAAACAGAAGCTTCTTTAAAAATCAATCGTTCACATCCGAACAATATAAACAAACGTCCTGCGAACTGTGTAAAGGAGGGCACAAGCTGAAAGCTTCCGTAAAATTTAAAAAACTTAATATCAATGAAAGGAACAACTTTGTCAGAGCAAAAAGACTCTGTACAAACTGCTTGTCCCACTCACATAATCTCAATAATTGCGAAAAAAATTCAATTGCGTATATTGCCTCAAGAGACATTTCAATAACTTTCCTAGCACACCCCAAAGTAGCGCTTTCTCCAAAAGAGCCACGGGTTTAGTTGCAACCGCAACTCCCGAAACACAAAATCCCGAAATTTGCCAAGAGACACCATGCTGCTCAAAGGCTTTAAAAACTCAAACGCTACACAGCGAGAATCAAAGTAGGGTACTACTACCCAATTATGAAATTACGGGAATGGGCAGAAGAGTAGTAAAAAACTCAAATAAAATCTGCCCCATTACCCTAATTTCCCCCCTAGCGGATAAGCGCATTCAAGCAGAAGCTATAGTCTTACCGCAACTTAGCATGCTTCCAAGCTATAATATAAATAGCAAAAGGTTACACACCTAAAGGTAGCAGATCCTAACTGCAACACCCCCGCTCAAATGGATCTTCTATTAGGCAGCGACCTCATACCTCAAATTATTCTAGAAGAGGTTGAAAAAATTTCAAACACCCTTTTAGCTCAAAATACTATATTCGGTTGGATACTAAGGGGACTAGTAACAGAACCAGTTACCACCATGACAACTCAAGTGGAAGAGATATCCAATGAATTTCTTAATTCACAATTAAGGAAATTTTGGGAGTTAGAAGAACTCTCCCCCATTACAATTACAACGCTAGAAGATCAGTATTGTGAAGACTTTTACAAAGCCACAACGACTAGATCAGGAAATAGTCGGTATGTCGTACGACTACCATTTGAACAACAGTTTCCAGATACACTCGCCATAGGTCACTCTCGCACCTCTGCAATACAGCAGTTTCTAAGTATGGAAAAAAACCTACTTAGAAAAGGTGAGCTCAAACAACATTATGATGGGTCTTAGAAGTATACTCCATTTAGATCACATGGAGGAAGTAAGCCCATGCGAAAAAATCATAAAAGGCAAATATCACTCATTCTACTTGCCACACCATGCAGTAGTAAAGCCTGACAAAAAAAAACAACAAAAAATATTAAATTGGCGAATATACAAATACGTTTTCAATGGGGATGTTGAAAAAATTTATCGACAAATAGTCGTACATAAAGATGATCAAGATTTTCAACGAATTATTTTCCGAAAATCTCCCAATAGTCCATTACGCGACTTTAAATTAAAAACAGTTACCTTTGGCGTAAACTGTGCCCCATACTTAGCCATTCGTACACTCCACGAACTGGCAGAAGACACAAAGTCAGAATTTCCTCTGGCAACACAGGTCTTAAAAGCACAAAGGTATGTAGACGATATCCTGTCTGGGTGCCACAGCCTCTCACAAGCATAAGAGTCCTTATCACAAATGATAAAGGCCCTCAACACCGCAGGGTTTCCTCTAAAAAGATCACAGCTAATCACCCAAGTATCTAAAAAAATATTCCTAAAGACCATTTGTTGGACACTAATTTCCTTATATTTGAAAAGGAAAGTATAACAAAAACACTGGGCATCCAATGGAATGCGATATCGGACCAGTTCCCATACACGACAGAGTCCATAACCGCATTATCCGCCATAAAAAAGAGGCAAATTTTATCCTCAATGGCAAAATTTTTTGACCCCACAGGATGGTTTGCGCCAATTATGATACAAGCAAAAATCCTGATTCAAGAATTATGGCTAGACGGAACAGACTGGGACGAACAAGTGGAACCTCTTCGCTTAGAAAAGTGGTCCCAGTTTGCTAATGATCTGAAAGACATCTCGCAGATACAAATTCCACGGGGGTAAACCATTCATCCGAATACAGACCCACATGAACATGACCAAATGCAAATTATATCTATGGTGCGATTCCGAAATCGTTCTAACCTGGTTAGAAAAGCCACCACACTCGTGGAAAACATATATGTACTTCTAATCGAACCTCTCAAATATTTGACCTAGTAGGAGCATCCAAACGGAGACACGTAGCGACAATCCTGCTGATCTAGGTACAAGAGGGAGCGAACCGCTGGATCTTGCATCACCACGCACTGGTGGAATGGCCCCCGTTGGTTAACTGAATCCACAGATTCTTGGCCACAATCGACAATGCGCAACATAATAAAACATAGATACTGCACCCTTGCACTTACCATTAAATTTTGCAACTTTCACCTTGTTTGGGAGTAGAAACGTTTGGGCTTATATTCTTCTTTGCGTTAAAATTTATTTCAAAAAGGCATTGTCCCGACAAAGGTTTCTCCACTACTTAAAACTATATGTACATCGGATTTATATGGAATATCTTGCACCAGCCTTGTGCTGACACGCAAATATTTTAATCCCTCGGATTATAGTTTATAAAAATTAGAATATAAAGGGATCACACGTTTAAATGCTGGGACGCCACTGTTTTGTTCATTGTTTTATTCACTCGGATTAGAAATCGAAGAAAAGGTTCACAAGTAATAATGACACGCAACTGTCTGGATCACTAAAGTATGCATAGCAGTACGGCGATCGAAACTGGCGATATACGGGCTCGATAGTAGATTCGAGACTGAACTGATGTGCAGCGGGGACGATCCCTTTTGTTGGCTGGTATACCGCTGCGTGTAATCGAGTGTGGTGTGTATGTGCATGTGTGGGTGTGAGATGCTCTCACCTGTGGGTTGTATTGATGTAGACTGTGGTGTGGTGATGTGGAAGTGAATGTGGTGAGTGTAGCGTGTTAGCGATGTGTGTAGGCGTGGTGTGGGGCAGGCGACTAAGACTCATTTAGCCATCCCGGCCCCACTAGGCGAATATTTCAGCTTAGAATCCTTTGAAGTTGCTGGAGAGTGGCTACGACGCTGATGAGGCCTAAGGTGCGGCGCGGACGCGGTCGTTGTTGCTGGCGTCTTGCTGACGCCCCATTATGTGGCCGCCGGGCACGGGATGATGATGGCTCTATTGTTCGACGGGACCGTGCATCCCGGCTTAATGGCGGTCGTTGTACTGCGCCGCGGTTGCGGCCGGCAGGAGGTTGGCTTGTGTCGTGAGTTTGGTGGACAGGCGTCAGACAATTGAGGCAATGGCCAAGCGCCTGCACGACCAACTGGCGTTGCTGAGGTGGCAATCCCTTAAATATGACGCATTGTGGCAGCCGGTGGGGTCGACGACATAGAGGACACCTACGGCGTTGTGGGTCTGCGACTAGCGCGTGTGTTGACGGCAATGCTACCGGTCCACTCCGAGGCGCCGTGGGTGTGGTTGTTTGGGGTGCTGCAACTGGGGCAGCCGCTTGGATACATTGACAGCCGAACGAGTGGTTGGTGTCGGGGCTGCTATCATGTCTGCATCCATATTGATCTGTTTGAAAGAGTGTTTTTTTCAATTAGAATTTGGTTGCATATAGGACATATGAGCATGGCTGCCACGTTATGCGGCAGGAGTCAGTCGTTAGATTAATCGACTACTTTTGTGTGTTATTTTAAATATATATAAAATTGGTCACCTAGTTGAGACGAAATCTTGGACTTTCAGTATGATATGTCGCCAAAAAAGTGCAAATGTCATCTTCATATGTACAGAAAGTACGCAAATGAAATGGATTACGTTCCTTCAATGTGAATGCAGCACCAAACCGCAATGGTAACCAACATTTTTGGCAAAACGACGTGTTCGGCAATTATATGAACTTACTGCGTTGTAATGGACGATGAATCCTATATGAAAGCTGACTTTAAACAAATTCGAGGGCGACAATTTTGCGCAGCAAACAAAAGGGGAAATATTTCTGATAAATTTTAAAATAAAAAACTTGACAAATTTAAAAAAAAAAAAATGCTTAGTATGGCAGACCATTTGCCAGCGTGGCTTTAAAAGTGTGTTTATTAAGCTTTATAAGGATCCAGCAACCTTGCGACATTTCATTACGAAAAAGCCGCTTTAAAGTGGTACCTAGACAATAGTGTGCTTGTTATTCCCAAAAAGGTAAAGCCCTCTGAATCCCCAAGAGCTCAGGCCGATTGAGACTAATTGGGCCATTATTGAAGCGAAACTGTTAAAGTCGCAACATACAGTGGAAAATGAGAAGTAATTTAGGAATAAGTGGCGAAACGTCACTAAAGACTTCAATAAGAATTCTGTGCAAGCGCTTAGGATGAATATAAAGTCTAAATTACGATTATTCGCTTATAAAAACTATCCCGAATATTATATCTTGAATTCTTATAAATCTATATATTAGGATGTCAAAAAAGTCTTGCGGTATTTTCGCTAGTTGGCGCTGAAAGCGCGTAGTTCTAGTTTTATACGTCGCATCGGGTCATGCTATACCATTTCACGCGCAAACACGTGTTTGATTGATTGTCGTTTCTTTTAAGTCGTTTGATAGTTATAGCGTCGCAAACATGGAGAAAAATAAAGAGAAAATACGGCATATTTTACAGTACTACTACGATAAAGGCAAAAATGCATCTCAAGCCGTCAATAAAATTTGTGCAGTTTATGGACCCGATACAGTTTCCATTTCCACTGCACAATGATGATTTCAACGTTTTCGTTCTGGCGTAGAGGTGGTCGAAGATGCGCCACGCTCCGGAAGGCCTGTCGTCGAAAATTGCGATAAAATCGCTGAATTGGTCGACAGAGACCGGTATAGGCGTGAGTCATCAAACCGTTATAAACCATTTCAATAAATTCAATAAATCATTCAATATAAATACCGCAAGACTTTTTTTACAACCAAATATAAACAATAACTGGTATAAATATTTCTGAAATTGAATAATAAACATAAGTTTCATAAGGCTATACGTTTGATCAATTTCTTTCGTGTACATACTTTATATTTATGGTATATTTATAGGGTCTCCAACGTTTCCTCCTCGCTGTTACAAACTTCGTGGAAAACTTAAGATGCTCTGTTCAGAGTATAAGAATATTGTTTAAAAAAAAGACTGTTTTTTACTAAAACAAAGTAATATCAAGAGTTAATTAAATTCCAATTGAATAACAAAGTAAGGTTAGTTTAAGTTATATAACTGTACAAAGATCGCGCGTGGACTGCTATATGTGGTCCTTTATGAAACCATATAAAAGATGTACTTCTGCGTTCGAATTTATAAATTAGTAAACCGCTTGGTAGTAAATACAAATTTCGCACAGGTGTTTAATTTCCATTCCCACCAGCTCGGTGGGATGCCTGAAGGTATGTTCTTCCGAGTGTTTAAGTCTTGACCTCCTGAACACGGAATAGTCAAGAAGGAAGTGTTGAGCTATTTCCACCTCATCTTCTTTCATATGTATTCTGCAGATGACATTTGATAGGATTTCCAACCTTACAGTGTGGACGCCAATAAGACCATGCCCAGTTAAAAGCCAAAAAACTAAAATAAATATAAAAGTTGATCATCGGTCGTAAATTGCATTTTGAACAAAGAGCAAATATTAAATTTTGTTTTAAACTTGAGAAAACGTTTACTGAAACATTTGAAATGATGAAAAAAGTTAGTGGTGATCAGTGCCTATCCCGTAGTAATTACATGAGTAGTTTAAACGATTCCAAGAAGGTCGTGAGGACCTCTGTGACGATCAGAAGTCGGGCCGGCCAAAATCAGTGATTACCCAAAACAATATTGAAAAAAAAAAAACGATTCCGAGGGTATTGTACACCGAGAGTTCGCCCCACTTGGCCAAACGACTAATGCTGTGTTTTACCTTAGTGTTATGAAGCGTCTTTCGTCACGCATTCGTCGTGCTCGACCACAATACCGTGAAGAAGGGTCCTGGCACCTGTTGCACGATAATGCCCCGTGTCATCGGTCGACACTTGTCTTTGATTTTTTGACAAAAAACTCCATATTAACTATTAATCACTCACCCTACTCACGTGATCTGGCACCCTGTGATTTTACCTATTTGGAAAACTTCATTTGCCTATGAAAGGACACTGGTTTCAGGACATTTCAGCTATCCAAAAGGCAACGACTGATATTATCAAGAGCATTCCGAAAAATTACCTTAAACACTCATTTGAAATGCTAATTGACCCGGCTAAACGCTGTATTGAAGCACAAGGAAACTACTTTGAATAAAAAAATATAACTTTTGAAAAATATAAATTTTTTGTTGTTTTTTACCAGTCCTGTTTCTTTTGCGACAGGCCTTGTACATCTGCCTTTTACATTTTTTAGTTATTATTTTTTTTCTTTTTAATGTTTTTGAAAACATAATAAATTTATTTACAATATCAGGAGAAATTTCTGAAGAAATAGTCAGTCTCTGAAATGACAGGAGAAAAGTAAATTCAGCATTAAATTTAACTGAGTTAAATTATAATATTCTATAAAATGTCTGCATTACAAAGCAATACTCACAACCTATTTCCTGTTAAAAAATATATATGACTGTATATATCCTGAAAGCACAGGCTTTTATAATTATAAAAATTTAATATTAAAATTAATTATTTCGACAGCTTAAATTTATGGCATGAATAATGTATAGTAAATTAATATTGCGAATGTAAATCAACAGAAACGTATTTCGGCCTTTTGTATAATGCTTTTTATTTTATTTAACCCAATATATAATATAACAGCTTTACCATACAAATTATCATTAAACTGAGTGCTGTCACTCAACAAAACCGAGTTAACACATTAACGCCATACGCAATGTTAGAGTTATCCAACTCCCCATTCTTTTTTTCTCACATCTTTAATAACAGAGAATTCATTAAATGTAATTAACCAATTAATGCTAAACATTGGTCGTTTATTAACTAATTGTTAGTGCAGTAAGCAGTTTATGTTTGCCTTCCACGAGCGAATATCACTCATACGCCATGTACTTGCTTACTCACTTGTAACTTATGTGTTTGATTTGAATTTCATGTGTTCACACAATATAGTATACACCGCAATAGTCTTAATGGTCACCTCGAAAAAATATTGCATAATGAATAAGTGAGTAAGACATTTTTTTCTGGGTATTGCTTCAAACCATTTTTTTCCTAGAAATTTAATCCTATCTATATAAAAAAGTAATTTCTCCGTTCATTAGCAGCAAATTAAAATATTTGTCTTCGAAGTTTGGAATTTAGTTTATTTTAAATATCATTATTAGCTTTAGTACGCAAGTTGCTAAACAATTTATATAGTAAAAGGTAAAACAGGGATATTCGAAAAAAAATAAATAAAACGTTTTAATTTTTAGAATATTTACATACATTTACTCACTTTTACAGAAAGTAATGATTTGGTTCAATATCTAGGTGATTGCTTTATAATAATTTAATCATTTATGTTCTTATTTTGGATTTATTTTCATTCAGTATTGGACTTTTTCCTTGTATATTCTTGAAACAGGTATATATAGAATAAAATAAGACATAGAACTGTAATTTAGTACAGGAGATTGCAAAAACTGTGGGCAAAAAATTTTGAAAAAGTTGGCGTGGCCCCACACTCTAATAGGTTTAATATGTAGTACATATCCCCTAGACCACTAAAGCTACAATAGCCAAATTCATTCATGATAAATCTAGTAAATATCCCTGCTAATACTGTAAAATTTGTTGAAATCGGATGGTTACCCCGTCTACTCCTCATGTAACGGTACTCTTCAAAACTACTAAAAACGCAATTAATAATTAACTAAATACGACATAAGCATACACCTTTGTGTCTAAAATGGATTAAATTGGGTACTTATCCATTAACTTAACCTAGCCTCCATATAACGATTATTAGGATTTTCGAACATGTTTATGGAATGTGTTGTTGGCCAAAATAGATAAAATCGAGTCAATACTACCACCAGTTATCACATTTCCTGAAAGAATTTCACAGACTTTGTTTCCTGCAAGCTACAAAAGTATTCGATTACACCCGAACTTAGCCCTTCTTTACTTGTTAGAAATATATTTTGTCTTTAAGTGTTACGTCTTCAAGACAGTTGTTGCATGAATGAGAACGGTTAAGGGAACAAATATTTTAAACAATTTCTTTCAACTGAAAAAACTCTAAATAGCAGCATCTTTAATTCATTATTTTATTAATTGTTAAAAATTCGCATTGCAAACCTATCTGTTATATACAACAACAACTGAAACGTTACATACTCTGGCAACTGAAAGACGAGACCACAAATCATGTCAATGCCTAACTTGAACATGGTGGGCTGTTGTAATCCCTTAACCGCCAATGCAAATGGTGTTTGTTTATATTGACAAAGGTATGTAAGATATTTCCATATTTTATCATATAAGTGCGGCTTTTAAATTTTTTATTTTTATACTAGCTGACCCTGCAGCCGTTGTGCTGCGTGAAATGATGTGTTTTGAAATGAAAAGAAAGTTGAATTAATATTGCGATAAAAATCATTTATTTTCGATTTTTCTACATTTTTTAATGTAGCATAGTTTGATAAACAAAATTTTTCGGTTTCTGTTCTGCTGCGTAAATTTACAGAGAAGATGGTTTTCCAACTCGTCAACACGCCACATATATCTGGCCGTGTGAAAAACATAGCATTTCCAGATTTATGCCACACTCTTCTAACGACTATCCTTGTGTCCTGTTGATTGTCATCGCAAATACAATTTTCCCCGGAAACTGAATACGTTTGAATGCAATATCCTACATAGCCCTTTATTGCAGTTCACGTATCGACTCATTTGATACTGCTGATCTCAACCAATAACTGCTTTCTTTGGTAAAGTATTTGCAAACGTAGTTGATCGATTTCACTAATCTGCAATACGCAACATCGACATGAGTTTTGAAAGTGAATTAGACAACATTTTCAGATATGGTATGATCCAAGTGTAGTTGATATTCACGCCTCTAAATTGAATGCTAAATGTTCTGCCATTATCGTCTAGTGAGCAACGCCGATATAGTGGATATCGTTCATTTCTAGTTTTTCTTTCCGAAAGAAAAGCACATGAAACGTGTTTCCTGCATTTATTGTCAGACATATAAACCAAATTGGGATTGGAATATCCACTCAAATAATTTCATCAATTTGATCTGGTGTAACCACCATCCTCATCCAAAGAAGTATATGTGCGTGCGGCAAACCTCTTTTTGCAACTCAACAGAGTACATCCAGCATCTAACAGCATTACATATACGTTGCTTCAAGATAAAGTCAATCAAACATCGTAACTGTTGTTTAAAAAGTCGTGCTGTGACATCGTTACGATCGCTTGCTGATTGACCGCTATTCATAATTCCACACGTATGTCATCGCATTTTGGGAGTAGTCTTTGCCTTGCGTTGCCTTGGGTTGCCATACGTTGATGGCAAAAGGAACGCCAACCTATATTTGTGCGACCTCTTCGTGGCTTCGTAACAAATTTCAATCTGTATTTGATCACATTGTGTGAAACATTGCACGATTTTGTTCTCGGCTTTTTCAAAGCTATCTAATATAAGCCCGATGGTAAAATTGAATGCTTTCGGAGTTTTTTGTTATTGATTTATCGCACTTTTAGTACTTTTTAGCAATACATTTATATGGGGCGTGAGCGGATTTATGATGATTTTATTTCACTAATTTCCACACCATCTGTATGGATTCTTATATGACTTATCTTATGCAAATTTGGTTATTTTTGGCTTGAACAGTTTGAGACATATGTACATTAAATCTATAAAAAGCGGTGCCACGCCCATTATTACAAAATTTTTAGCCCACAAGTGGCCTTTACTGCTGCGCTTCTTTGTGTGAAATTACAGGTCTATATCAAAATTTAGTTTTTAGCTATGGCACTTTATATGGTTTCTTTTAATGACGTTTGGTAAGCATGGCGGTGGTCCGAATATGCCCACCGACGAACTCTTGTTTACTTTTATCAAAAAGATGGACGGACTGGCAATCATCCAAATTTCAACTCGTCACTTTGATCATTTGTATTTATATAACCATATATTTATTTCGATTAGTTTTAGGTGATGCGTAGAACCGTTAGGTGAACAAAACAATTATATTCTGTAGCAACATGTTGCAAAAGTATAAAAATTAACTTGGTTGAAACCACTTGGTTTGAAACCACCTTTTTGTGGTGTGAAGCAGCCACAAGGATCTCTGCATGGAATTTTATCCTTATGCTGTTGCATGTTAGTTACTTCATTCTATTATTTGCAATGAATATGTGTGCTGGCACGTAATTTGCGCCCACTAGCGTGCTAAAATTTTCAAAACCCCTTTGCAAAAGCAAAAACGAAAATTGAGCCGTTGGCACAGCCGGTGGTTTTGAGTGTATGCGACTGATGTTTCGCTTCATGGTTCATGGTTACCATGAAGGAAGATTGTCGCAAACTAAAATGTAACTGTAAAAACACAAATAAGTGTGCAAGCGTTTGCTTGAGTATGCATACAGAGGTCCATTTAAATAAATGTATATTTAATCAACGGCATGCAGTTTGTGTTTAAAAATCATTTTAAACTCGTCGATAATTTATGCACCATTTCCTTAAGGCTGGAACGAAAAAAAATTGTAACTATTGTTTCAATGCCCGCTATGCACGCTTAGATCAAGGCAAATATTTTTTGTAAAAAAGAAATATTTAGTACATCGGAAAGTTATATGGCACTGTTGTAGGCATTAAAAATGTTTATAACTGTTAAATATATATATTTTCCACTTAACCTCAAAATTTATGTAAAAAATAAAAAAAAAACAAATTTTTGGAAATTTTATTTTTATCTTAAAAAAAAAAAAAATTCAGTCAATTTGGTATTTGTCCTTAACACACTGTTAGTTTTTTTTTTGTTTACAATTTTTATTATTTCTACTCTTATTGACGACATATCAAAAAAAATTAATTTTTAACCAAAAAATTTCAATCCTGTTAAAAAAATACACAAAATATATAAAAATGGATATGTTTATTTGTATGCATTCATATCCCCAAAAGAAGCGCTTCAAAAATGTGTGTTTTCTAAAGGGTGATTTTTTAAGAGCTTGATAACTTTTTTAAAAAAAAAAACGCATAAAATTTGCAAAATCTCATCGGTTCTTTATTTGAAACGTTAGATTGGTTCATGACATTTACTTTTTGAAGATAATTTCATTTAAATGTTGACCGCGGCTGCGTCTTAGGTGGTCCATTCGGAAAGTCCAATTTTGGGCAACTTTTTCGAGCATTTCGGCCGGAATAGCCCGAATTTCTTCGGAAATGTTGTCTTCCAAAGCTGGAATAGTTGCTGGCTTATTTCTGTAGACTTTAGACTTGACGTAGCCCCACAAAAAATAGTCTAAAGGCGTTAAATCGCATGATCTTGGTGGCCAACTTACGGGTCCATTTCTTGAGATGAATTGTTGTCCGAAGTTTTCCCTCAAAATGGCAATAGAATCGCGAGCTGTGTGGCATGTAGCGCCATCTTGTTGAAACCACATGTCAACCAAGTTCAGTTCTTCCATTTTTGGCAACAAAAAGTTTGTTAGCATCGAACGATAGCGATCGCCATTCACCGTAACGTTGCGTCCAACAGCATCTTTGAAAAAATACGGTCCAATGATTCCACCAGCGTACAAACCACACCAAACAGTGCATTTTTCGGGATGCATGGGCAGTTCTTGAACGGCTTCTGGTTGCTCTTCACCCCAAATGCGGCAATTTTGCTTATTTACGTAGCCATTCAACCAGAAATGAGCCTCATCGCTGAACAAAATTTGTCGATAAAAAAGCGGATTTTCTGCCAACTTTTCTAGGGCCCATTCACTGAAAATTCGACGTTGTGGCAGATCGTTCGGCTTCAGTTCTTGCACGAGCTGTATTTTATACGGTTTTACACCAAGATCTTTGCGTAAAATCTTCCATGTGGTCGAATAACACAAACCCAATTGCTGCGAACGGCGACGAATCGACATTTCACGGTCTTCAGCCACACTCTCAGAAACAGACGCAATATTCTCTTCTGTACGCACTGTACGCATTCGTGTGGTTGGTTTAATGTCCAATAAAGTAAACTGAGTGCGAAACTTGGTCACAATCGCATTAATTGTTTGCTCACTTGGTCGATTATGTAGACCATAAATCGGACGTAAAGCGCGAAACACATTTCGAACCGAACACTGATTTTGGTAATAAAATTCAATGATTTGCAAGCGTTGCTCGTTAGTAAGTCTATTCATGATGAAATGTCAAAGCATACTGAGCATCTTTCTCTTTGACACCATGTCTGAAATCCCACGTAATCTGTCAAATACTAATGCATGAAAATCCTAACCTCAAAAAAATCACCCGTTACTATAACACGGAACTTATATAACATATTCGAAAGCTGTGGAACTGGTGGAAAAGGCCAATACGAATGCGAGAAGAATAAACAATTTTACCGCGTGACCTCTCACATTACAAAAATACCTTCAACAAAACTTTTTTTGAATAATAACAATATGCATGTACATTATGTACGTTGCGGCAAAAAAGTACCCAGAAATATTAATTAAAACGCAAAATATTTGGCTATCCGTCAATATTTATTTTGGCGCCTTCAAATTAATTCCATCATTTATACCGACTTTTTGGGATGATTCTCAGCTTCTTTAGTGAATTTTGTTTTATCTCTTTGATAGACTGAAAACGGGTTCCACGGAACGCCAATTTCAATTTGGCAAACAAGACAAAACCACACGAAGCCAAATCTGGTGAATGCAGTAGTTTATCGATGGTATTTATTGCGTTTAAATTCTATCACAATCGTAGTTCGAAGCGATGTTATCATCGTGTAAAATCCATGAAATGTTCTTCCACAATTCCGGCCATTTTCGACGGATGTCTTTACACTATCGCCTAAATATGGCCAAATAGGACTCTTTTTTAAATTTCATAAAGTACCAAACTAGGAATACCAAAAAAAACAAAAAACAATAAGAATCACCTTGAGTTTTGGGAGGCTATGATAAAGAAGGATCGGAAATCGCCTAATATCCAAAGGGACTTTGTTCGGTAATATTTTTGCAAAAAAAAAAAGAAACCTTTATTAGCATGATGCGAGCAAGAAGATGTTTCATACCCAAAATATCCACCAAAAGCATTCGAACGGAATAGTGAGAGATGTGGAGCTCTTTTTCCATCTGTTTAAAACTTACTTGACTTTTTCAAGCACCATATTCTTCAGTTTTCAATATTTGCAAAGTGGTCGAAGGCCATCTATAACAAGTCATGTCTTCAATGATCTTTCGATCATCTTTGAAGTCTTTGACTTCACTCGAGTGATTAAAAGATTTTTTGAAATATCACTTCTACTTCTTCTTCTTAATTGGCGTAGACACCGCTTACACAATTATAGCCGAGTTAACAACAGCGCGCCAGTCGTTTCTTCTTTTCGCTACGTGGCGCAAAATTATTCCTCTGCTTCCCACGGCGGGTACTGCGTCGAATACTTTCAGAGCTAGAGCGTTTGAGTCTATTTGGACAACATGACCTCGCCAGCGTAGCCGCTGTGTTTTAATTCCCCTGAACTATGCCAATGTCGTCATATATCTTATACAGCTCATCATTCCATCGAATGCGATATTAGCCACGGCCAACACAGAAAGGACCATAAATCTTTCACAAAACCCTTTTCTCTCGAAAACTCGCAAGGGTCGACTCATCAGTTTTTGTCATTGTCCAAGCCTCTGCACCAAATAGCAGGACAGAAACTTTTGAGTGACTTATAGAGTTTGGTTTTTGTTAGTCCTGAGAGGACTTTGCTTCCCAATTGCCTACTCAATCCGAAGTAGCACCTGTTAGCAAGAGTTATCCTGGGTTGAATTTCCAGGCTGACATTGTTGGTGTTGTTTACGCTGGTCCCTAAGATAGACGAAATTATCTACAACTTTAAAGTTATGACTATCAGCAGTGACGTAACAGCCTAGTCGCGAGTGCGACGACTGTTTGTTTGATGGCAGGAGATATTTCGTCTTGCCCTCGTTTACTGCTATTCAATGCCATTCGTTTTGCTTCCTTGTCCAGTCTGGAGAAAACAGAACTAACGGCGCGGGTGCTGAGGCCGATGATATCAATACCATCGGCATACGCCAGCAGCTGTACACTCTTATAAAAGATTGTACCTGCTTGTTTAAGTTCTGCAGCTCGAATAATTTTCTCCAGCAGCAGGTTGAAGAAGTCACACGATAGGGAGTCGCCTTGTCTGAAACCTCGATTGGGATCCAACGGCTCGGAGAGGTCCTTCCCGATTCTGGCGGAGCTTGTAATGCTGCTCAAAGTGAGTTTACGGAGCCGTATTAGTTTTGCGGGGATACCAAATTCAGACATCGCGGCATAAAGGCATCTCCTTTTCCTGCTGTCGAAAGCAGCTTTGAAATCGACGAAGAGGTGGTGTGTGTCGATTCTCCTTTCACGGGTCTTTTCCAAGATTTGGCGCATGGTGAATATCTGATCGGTTGTTGATTTGCCAGGTCTAAAGCCACACTAATAAGGTCCAATCAGTTCGTTGACGGTGGGCTTTAATCTTTCACACAATACTCTCGATAGAACCTTATATGCGATGTTGAGGAGACTGACCCACGGTAGTTGTCCCAGATTATGGGGTCTCCTTTTTTATGGATTGGGATAGCACACTTAAATTCCAGTCGTTGGGCATGCTTTCGTCCGACCATATTTTACAAAGAAGCTGATGCATGCTCCTTTTCAGTTCTTCGTCACCGTGTTTGAATCGCTCGGCCCGCAATCCATCGGCCCCGCCGCTTTGTTGTTCTTTTGACGGGAAACTTCTACTCGATCTTCTTCATGGTTGGCCAATGGAACGTCTGCTCCATCGTCATTGATTGGGGAATCGGGTACGCTTTCTTCTATCGTTGAACTTTCACTGCCATTCAGTAGACCTCCAAAATTTAAGTATGCTCTGGAGATCGGTCACTAGATCACCTTTAGTGGTTCTAAAAAAGTATGCTCCGGAATTGAAACCTTCAGTTAGCCGCCGAATCATTTCGCAGAATTTTCGAGCTTTACCGCTGTCGGCCAGATTATCAAGGTCTTCATACTCACGCATTTCGGACTCTCTCTTTTTCTGTCTGCAAATGCGTCTCGTTTCGGGTCGAATTTTCGGGTGCGAATTTTGGCTGCAACAATATAGTGGTCCGAGTCGATGTAAGGACCTCGAAGCGCACACACATCTAAAACACTGGAGACGTGTCTTCCGTCTATCACAACATGATCGATCTGGTTGGTGGTTTTTCTATCCGGAGACAGCCAGGTAGCTTGATGTATCTTCTTATGCTGGAATCTAGTACTACAGATAACCATATTTTGGGCCCCTGCGAAGTCGATCAGCCTCAACCCATTAGGGGATGTTTCCTCGTGAATTTACCGACCGTAGTGCCAAAGATACCTTCTGGCATTGAAGTCGCAAAGCACGATTTTGACATCGTGGCGGTTGCATCTCTCATAAGTGCGCTCCAAGCACTCATAAAAGTCATCTTTGGTCACATCGTCCTTCTCTTCCGTCGGGGCGTGGGCGCAAATCAGCGATATGTTGAAGAACCTCGCTTAGATGCGGATTGTGGCTAGACGTTCATTCTCCGGAGTGAATGATAGTACTCGGCGACGGAGTCTCTCTCCCACCACGAATCCAACACCAAACTTGCGCTCCTTTATATGGCCACTGTAGTAAATGTCACAAGGGCCTACTCGTCTCTGTCCTTGTCCCGTCCATCGCATTTCTTGGACGGCGGTGATGTCAGCCTTTATCTTTACGAGGACATCTACCAGCTGGACAGCGGCACCTTGCCAATTAAGGGACCGGACATTCCAGGTGCATGCCCTCAAATCATAGTCCTTATTTCGTTTGCCATGGTCGTCTTCAAAAGGGGGGTCTCTTATCCGAGGCTATTTTTTTCTTTTCATTAGGGGTGGTTTTTTTTACGTGGCGGGTCCCAAACCCTGCGCACAACCCTATGCAGAGGGTGTTTCGCCTTCTCACTTTAGCTCGCCTTCAAACGGATGTTCTTAGGCTTCCCAGAGGATACTTGGTCAAAGACCGGAAGTCGTGAGCTGCTTGAGTCATATGTAAAAGAATCATTTCTGGCCACTCCCAAGTGAATGGCGATCTGAGAACTTTCCTCACTTGCGTGAACTTCTACACATGACTCCATCCTCCAAAGAAAAACATCGCTACATAATTATTCGTTGCTACTTGATAACCAGCGCCATTGTTTGCGACGAACTGGACTAATGATTAAAAAGCTTTTACAAAAAAAAAAAAAAAAACAAATTCTCAACCGTGTACAAATCCGTGTAACAAGAAACCGTGTAAAAAAGGAGTTGGATGTACTTACGATTTTTAGTGTTACTGTTAAGTGGCTGCAAAATATTGCTGCAGGGGCGAGAGTTTACTTGTATACGCAAACACTAAATAATACATATAGGGAACTAATGTTACCTAATGATGTTTTTCATTGCTTTTGTGTTGATATTGTTTTTGTGGATGAAAGGATAGAGTTTTTTTGGCAGCATCATTAGCCGTACTGACTTCTAACCAAGTTTTATAAGTTTAATATAAGGTAAACACAATGAATCATAATTTGCGAACAAACTACTTATATTAGAAGCATTTGGATATTCAAATAGCTCCCTTAGCCTCCATTTACCCAATATGAATGTATATGTTCTAACTTCCGGTTGAGTTTGTACCGTATCTATCGGTGAATTTGTCAAAACTCTTACTGTAATTCAGAAAGAACCTTTTTGAATAATGTTGTGATTGGGGATACTGAACGTAATACTTTCATATAAATATGCGACAATCACTTTTATCACTTTACATTCTTCTTCTTCTTTACTGGTCCAAACATCGCTTACGCGATTATAGCCGAGTTAACAACAGCGCGTCATTCGTTTCTTTTTTTCGCTGCGTGACGACAATTGGAAATTCAAAGCGAAGCCAAGTCCTTCTCGACCTGGTCTTTCTAACGGAGAGAGGTATTTCTTTCCCTCTATGTACTTCCCCTGGCGGATACTGCGTCGAATACTTTCAGAGCTGGAGTGTTTTGGTTCATTAGGACGACATGACCTAGCCAACGTAGTCGCTGTATTTTAATTTGCTGAACTATGTTAATGTTGTCGTATATTTCATACACCTCATCGTTCTATCTAATGCCGTATTCATCACGGCCAACGCCCAAAGGACCATAAATCATTCGCAGGACCTCTTTCTCTCGAAAACTCGTAATTTTTGACTCATCAGATGTGGTCATCGTCGATGCCTCTGCACCATAGGATGGAGTCATGTGTAGAAATTCATGCAATTGAGGGAAGTTCTCTAATTGCCATTGACTTAAGGGTGGTCAGAAACGACCTGGCTGGACGTGGTCTATTCGGTCGAATATTATCCAATAATGAATGCTTCTCTAGAAGAAATTGGCAAAAATTCCTATTTTCGAAATTGGTACATATAAGAATTTTAGAAGTTCAATACATGTCTATTGTGTGTCCTGACAGATTGACGCGTAGTATTATTATATATATTCTGAGGTTGGTATGGCATCACAGCTAAGTTTATCAATAAACTTTTTGCTTTATGGAAAATGTTACCTAGAACTTTAAAACTAGTGATATTGTAAAGTCGCTGCAAACAATGACTAGTTTTGCTCACCAGACGGGCTTATGTTTCACCTTAAACTAAGCGAGATAGATCTACGATTAAACATACTTATATAAGTAATCAAGATAAAGAGACGAGTTAAAATACGTGTAATTGTCTATCTGTCCATCCGGCTGTTAATGCAAGCTGTAACCTTAGAAAACATAATACAACTTGATACATGTATTTCGTGGCAAAAAATGGAAGACCAGTTCATTGATTGACTACTGGCACACCCACAAAACACCATTGATTGAGACATATAAAGTGCTACAACTAATCACTAAATTTATATACAGAACTGCAATTTAGCACAGAAGATTGCAGTAGCAAGATGTTCCTGTGGCATGAAAATTTTGAAAAAATGGAAGTTATCCGCCCTCTATTGAACCTTATAAGATCGGTGATATTGGATAATAAATCCGCCAGCTCTCCATGTAACATACTCTCTAAAACTTGAAAATACGTTTTTCTGATTATAGTATGTCTTGAAGCGTATCAATATCTCAATCTATAAAGATTTTCGTACTTCCAGTTGACTTTTCATCACATTTATCGGCCGAATTTCCCAGGCTTTTGATCTTGTTATTTGGTAGAGTATAACGTGTTTGAACTTAGCCCGTTATACCTGGTACTTTATAAAATTCTACTACTTACATAACAGTTGTCGCATTCGCGCAATCACATATCACACGTCACAATTGACATAACATCAAAATAACTAAAGTTTCGAAATCTTACGTAGTACAAATCTTCTTACTTAGGAGTTGCGGGAGATTTGTGGACTATGCGCATTGGCAACAGCGAATATCGCATTCGATGGAACGATAAGCTGTGGGAGATATACGATGACATTGACATAGTTCAGCGAATTAAGAGACAGTGGCTACACTGGCTAGGTTATGTCATCCGAAGGGATTGCCTATTTTCGCAAAGTTTTAAATGAGTTTATTCTAAAATACGCCGATGTTGTTTTTCTGAGAAGATGAAACGGAAAATACCATATTCCGCTAACACATTTTCTTATAGTGTTCACATTTTCATGCGAAATTTTCCAAATTTACATTATTTTATTTCAGCTTTTTCATAGACCACTGCAACTTAATTGCAATTAATCAACTTGAACGCGTAGGCGGATAACTGAGCAGAAACAAAAAAGTAACAATGAAATGACTTCAGCTACAAATTCTGCTGTAGCATGAAAATACGGCAGTTAGCTTATATGTATGTATGTATACATACGGTATTATAAAAATATGTGCAGCAAATAATAAAAGATTACAACGCAGAATTTGCCAGTGTCCAACTGAATATATTTAGGTTTTTTGTGGGCGAAAATGTGCAGAGAATTGGTTGAACAAATTTAAAATTTATTAAAGCTTTTGGTTTACAAATCTTTTGCAGTATATTCAACGGTCTGTCAAAGTGGCTAGTCGGATCATCGCTGCATTATGGCTTAACTGTTATCAAAATAACGCACATTAGGTTTAAATCAAAGAATTTAATATTAAGCTTGTTATTTCAAAACAAAAAAATGCAATAAAAAATAATTTTTAATCAAGCAAAAAAAAATTTAAGTTTCTTAAAATAAAAAATATGTATTATTTTACACATAAATAAATATAAAAAATAAGCATTATTTTACATATTGCTATCGAAAATCGAATATAATAAAAAAAAAAAACAATTAAATATAATCGAATAAAATAAATATTAGGAATACAAACAATTTCATCAAGAATTATTGTTCATTAATATTCCAATAATTCCACTAAAGGATAGCTGGAAAGGATCTGATTGATAATAAAATCTTGATAATAACATATTCCAATTTTTATATCAGACCATAAGAGCACTTTTTATTGGAGAAACTAAATTATTTTATTCAAAGTGACCCAAATATTTTATCCATATATACGGGCAGACTTAATAAGCCAACGTCTAGCTTTATAGACATATGTAATTTGGGGTGTTCCTTTTTTTTTGAACTATAAATTTTTTTCAATCCCATCTTGACATTTCCTTGGAAATACCCTGAAAAATTCCCTGAAAATTTGAGCCATTAATATTAATATTACATATACGACTATAATATAACACCAAGAATTTTTATAGACGGTATGTTAAAAAAAATCTATGAAAAATCGAATATCTCGAGAAGTATTAACGGCAGTGATTTTGGCCTTGGATTTTTGTCATGAACATTGTTTCTGTAGCTCTTGTCATATACGAAACACTATATATACAAAAATTGGGAGTTTCGTAGAAAAATCATGTTTGGAGCCCCGTAATACCTCGCCGGTGTGAGTTTCGACTTTGTCGCAATGGGCATTTTTGTAGAGTGTCTAAAGTCAAAGCGATGCCATAAAATGCCTCTGAGCTAACGAAATTTAAAGATAAAAAATCACGATTCCCGTGTATTTTCAATGCAAAATTTTAACATTCCTCGATCCAGTCCTTAATGTTTATATTAAGGGCTAAAATTACAGCGAATTTTTTTAGGGAATTTCCAAGAAAATTTCATGGTGGAATTGAAAAAAATGAATCTTCTTCTTCGTTACTGGCGTAGACATCGCTTACGCGATTACAGCCGAGTCAACAACAGCGCGCCAGTCGTTTCTTCTCTTCGCTACGTGGCGCCAATTGGATATTCCAAGCGAGGCCAAGTCCTTCTCCACTTGATCCTTCCAACGGAGTGGAGGTCTTCCTCTTCCTCTGCTTCCCGCGGCGGGTACTGCGTCGAATACTTTCAGAGCTGGAGTGTTTTCATCCATCCGGACAACATGACCTAGCCAGCGTAGCCGCTGTCTTTTAATGCGCTGAACTATGTCAATGTCGTCGTATATCTCGTACAGCTCATCGTTCCATCGAATGCGATATTCGCCGTGGCCAACGCGCAAAGGACCATAAATCTTTCGCAGAACCTTTCTCTCGAAAACTCGCAACGTCGACTCATCCGTTGTTGACATCGTCCAAGCCTCTGCACCATATAGCAGGACGGGAATTATGAGTGACTTATAGAGTTTGGTTTTTATTTGTCGAGAGAGGACTTTGCTTCTCAATTGCCTACTTAGTCCGAAGTAGCACCTGTTGGCAAGAGTTATCCTGCGTTGGATTTCTAGGCTGACATTGTTGGTGGTGTTTACGCTGGTTCCAAGATAGACGAAATTATCTACAACTTCAAAGTTATGACTGTCAACAGTGACGTGAGTGCCAAGTCGCGAGTGCGATGACTGTTTGTTTGATGACAGGAGATATTTCGTCTTGCCCTCGTTCACTGCCAGACCCATTTCTTTTGCTTCCTTGTCCAGTCTGGAGAAAGCAGAACTAACGGCGCGGGTGTTGAGACCGATGATATCAATATCATGAATAGTTCATACATTAAATGTCAACAACTTCAAGTTGCTGAACAGATACAACTCACAGTTGGCCTAGTACAGGGTAGGCCATTTAAAGTTGACCCATCTGGCAACGCTGTAACTTTTAACAGCGCTGACAAATCGGCTAATGTCATACCGCGTTAGAAGCGTCATTCAAAGACAATTTATACCATGGAACAGTACACTCCAAAAGAACGCGGTGAAATTGTTCAGCTTTATATTCAAAATAACTTTTCAATTGTGTTAACTCAACGTGCGTTTCGCAAAAAAAATAAAGTGAAAAGTGCTCCAGTTAAGAACACAATTAAATCTTTATACGCAAAATTTGTGAACACCGGTAATCTCAGTAATGCCAGTCATGCATCCAGACAACGCACAAGACGTTCTGATGAAAATATCGAAGCTGTACGAGCCAGTATTGAGGAGACTCCATCGACATCGAGTTATCGCCGCTCTCAGGAATTAGACATCTCTCGCACCACTCTCCGAGGCATAATTCATAAAGATTTGAAGATGTTTCCATATAAAATTCAAATGGCACAAAAACTAAACCCAGCTGATTATCCGCGACGCCTTAATTTTGGCAAATGGGCCATCGAAATGGCTGAAAACGAACTTGACTTTTGGCGAAAACTCATCATGTCAGACGAGGCACATTTCTCGTTGAATGGAGGCGTATACAAGCAAAATTGCCGATTTTATGCCACCGAAAATCCTCAATTAATTGAAGAACAGCCTCTTTACGACCAAAAAGTAACAGTTTGGTGCGGTGTTGGCGCGAATATGATCATCGGACCGTATTTTTTCGAAGACGATGATGGAGCCACGACAACAGTCAATGGTGAGCGTTATCGAGCCATGATAACGGATTTTGTGATACCCATTATTCGCGAAAATGACATGGATAACTTCTGGTTTCAACAGGACGGGGCTACATGCCATACAGCTCGACCAACAATCAATTTATTGCGACCATTTTTCCCCGGGCGATTGATATCGAAAAATGGTGATGTTGACTGGCCACCGAGATCACTAGATTTGACGCCACCAGACTTTTATTTGTGGGGTTATTTGAAATCCAAGGTATACGATAATAAGCCAAAGACCTTAGCTCAACTGAAAGCCAACATTCGACGTGAAACAGCCGCCATATCATCCGAAACATTGGCCAAAGTCATGGAAAATGTCGAAAAAAGAGTGCATTTAGCTGTCAAAGCTAAAGGTACCCATTTACGCGATCTAATTTTTAAATATTAGCTGAAACAAATCCCCTTGGACCAAAATAAATTATTTTTGAAATGAACAAAAAACATTGTTTTCTTTTGTTCTTTTTTTTTAGAAACAAATGGGTCAACTTTAAATGGCCAAACAAATACATAAGAAAGCAATGCGTCACTAAATTTCAAAGCTTTTTTCGGAGCACATGCAGAAAAAAACTCAGTTTATGTGCAGTTTTATGAAAAATATTTGAAGCTTTATCAGTAGCTTTTATTGCACTTTGTGAGTGTGCTTCGATAATACTAAAGATGTGTATATATTTTATGATAATGGAAATGTATGTACTACTGTCATCAAAAGGTAAAGTGAATTTGTCTATAAAATGTTAAATCCTTGTTTATTTTTCCGAACCAATTTTGCCCTTTCAAAGAAATCTTGCCTTTTGTCAACACTTTTTCCCGTTCTTGAGGTAATCGGATTAGTCTATTTTTGGTATAATTTTCAGGACTTTCTTCAATTCCTTTTTTATCTCCATAATCGTCTCATAACGGCGTTTGCTGTTCTCTCTTCAGCAAACTTACCATTGTAGATATCGAAAAATTTACTTTTGGTTGTTTATAAAAACAATTATAACTCGGATATGTATAATTAAAGCTTTTGACAAAAAGACGCTAGTCAAATGTTAAAGACAGTCTTGCCAAAATAGAAACATTCTTCATGCCTGATAGTTTAAAATGACAATTTCACATAACTTTCCAGCGATTCCAAAACAAAGTTTTAAGATTCGCCGTCAATGCGCTTTGGTATGTTCTATGCTTATGTATACGCCCACAACGAATGTTCCAGTCATCATAGCACTTGGAAAAATTATCCGTCCTGATAGCTATCAGAGCCTCTTCAATTCAGCTTTTATACCCTCAATTAAGTCAAAACGGATGTTGACGGTGACGGTCGGAGGGGTCATGTGAATTTGCTGAATAGCGAGAAGTTAGACGAAGGTAAATCAGGCGAATCCGGTGATTGCGGCACTATATTAGCTGAAAATGTGGCGAAATGATCACGAATAACTAATGCAGTATGATATAGTGCATTATCGCACTTCATTGCTCAAAAAATTCAGACATAAGAAAAATCAAAGAATTCACTTTTAGAGTCTCACAAAACGACGCGTATCTCAAATGCTAATGAATATTTTGACGTGAAATTTAGTATAGATATCACCAACATACAGAAAAACTCGCGAAGTATAAATTAAAAATTAACCTTTCAGTTAGCACAGTATTATCTTTTACGGCCAGAAAACACCAATAAGAGGCATCGCTAGTGTAACGGCCCACAAAAACGTTGAATTTGGTGAAAAAATAAATATATGTTTTATAGAAGATGTTTATAGGAGTTTTCCGAAGTAGCTGAAAAAATTCTTCAACTTCTTAGTTCTGCTTTATCCAGGCTGGACAAGGAAGCGAAGCAAATAGGTCTGGCAGTGAATGAGCGCAAGACGAAATATCTCCTGTCATCAAACAAACAGTCATCGCACTCGCGACTTGGCCCTCTGGTCACGATTGACAGTCATAACTTTGAAATTGTAGATAGTTTCGTATATTTGGGAACCAGTGTAAACACCACCAATAATGTCAGCCTAGAAATCCAACGCAGGATAAATCTTGCCAACAGGTGCTACTTCGGACTGAGTAAGCAATTGAGAAATAAAGTCCTCTCTCGACGAAAACCAAACTCTATACGCCACTAATTATTCTCATCCTACTATATGGTGCAGAGGCAGAGGCAGAGAGAACTGATGAGTCGACGTTGAGAGTTTCCGAGAGAAAGGTTCTGCGAAAGATTTATGGTCATCTGCGAGTTGGCCACGGCGAATATCGCATTCGATGGAACGACAAGCTGTATGGGTTATATAGCGACATTGACATAGTTCAGCGAATTAAAAGACAGCGGCTATGCTGGCTAGGTCATGTTGGAATGAGGAAGACCTCCACTCTGTTGGAAGGATTAGGTGGGGAAGGACCTGGCCACACTTGGAATATCCAATTGGCGCCGCGTAGTGAAAAGAAGAAACGACTGGCGCGCTGTTGTTGAGTCGGCTATATTCGCGTAAGCGGTGTCTACAAAGAAGAATTTTAATAATTTCCTTTCTCTAATATTTTCTTTATTTTCATTTATCGATCCCTTATCCAATTGTCACTTATTATTGTCATTGATTTTCATGACTTGAATGGTTTCAATTTATTGTTGCTTGCTTGTCTTAGTCGCCGTAGAGATGGAAAATCTTGCAAAATTGCTAAAGGATATTCGGGAAGACGCATCTACGAATCTATTACGGAAAGACGGTGAGTATGAAATATATACGCAAATGAAGCAAAAACCATATGTAAGATTTAAACTATAACGCTTTATTGTTTATTTGTTGTAGCAATTAGATCATATTTAACCACATCGTACTCTTCCATTTGTGTTTAATGCTTCCTTTTGACATAAGTATAATCTCTTGTATTTTATTTTCTAGTCTTTTTTCATACAAAGTTATACTTAACAAGTAAGGAAGTAAGAACACTTTTTCCTTCTTCATCTTGCAAGAATCATTTATATCCATATATCACACTTTGGCCGATATTTTCGATCAAAAGTCAACTATGGCTACCAGGGTCTAAATATTCGGAACATAGGAGTTTCAACAATGTTTATTGGTTTTAAACAATTTGAACGAATCAAGTGGAATTTATAACTGTGCTATATGGCAAGAAGGCGTGGTTGTTGCTCGATTTCTTCCATATTCACAATGTGACATTATAATATAAGAAGAATGCCACGTATCAAATATTGTCGAAATCGGTCAGTCGGGTTCCTAGAAATGGGTTCTCCCCGAAAAGTGGGCGGTGCCACACCCATTTTCCAATTTTCAAAGCAGCTCCCAAAATGCCTTTTCATATCATTTCGGTGGTGAAATATAATGTCTTTTTCGTGTTTAGTATTGATTTATCGCGCTTTTAGTATTTTTTAGCAGTATCGTTATATTGAGAATGGGCGATATTATTCTCTGATTTCATGCATTTTCACACTGCTTTTTAAGATTTGTATTCATGGTTGTTATAGCTTAAGTGGTTTAGGAGATATACATATATATGTTAAACTTGTTAGAGGACGGGCCATGCTCACTTTTTCAAAAAAATTGTCCTCAGCTACCCCTTGCTACTCGATCCTCTGTATCAAATTTATCTCATTTTCGGTTAATAGGAATTTATAGGCGTGGTTACGACGTTTTTAAGTATCGAACTAATAGTTTGACAGATACCCATTTTTGAAATAATATTGTTTTACTCATTAAAAAATGCAAACACCCATTCTAATGTCCATATACATCAATTTTCTAAAAATCTGGATGTTCATAAATAAAATGGCAGTCTTCGTATCATTTAGCTGATGCGACTGACGATATGCCTGCGCATTTTCATTCAAAATAGCTTAGTATTTTGCGGTATGTCTTTTAAAACTAATATTAGCAGAGCAAAAGATTGACGTGTACTATACAAATAATAAAGAGAAGTACTACTTGTGAGCATTCTTATTAGTAATACACACACTGATGTGCTGATTTCCAAGAAACCAGTAATCTTAGTCGACCGAATGTACGAGACCGTTTTAGTTAAAATAAATGGTAATTAGTTTTTCTGCATGATATTTTGAAAATAGCTCACATAAAGGTTTCGTTTCATCATGCTATCCAGATTCATAAAGGTTTGCAATTGAGCATATTTATCAGCATTTATAGCAAAGACTTTCAACACTTAATCGACAGAAATGCCAAAAAATTAGATACGTGGAAATGCAACAAAATTTGCAAAAAAGAAGGAAGACAACCAAGTGTTCAATAACATTTACTCGCCGTCTGACAAGAGAGTCAGCAAATAAATTCGTCACAAAGGCATACATCAATTGCCCAAAAAAATAATTTGAATTTGAATTTAAACTGCGCGTTGAAGGATTTGCAGAATTATTATTCTTTTTTATTAGGTAACACTGTCCTTTACATTAAAGTCAAATTTCATGTCAAAATATTCATTAGTGTTTGAGATACGCGTCGTTTTGTGAGCTGCTAAAAGTGAGCTTTTCGCATGCGATGTCGAAATTTGTTGAGCAAAGAATTTGTATTAAATTTTGCTTACGGAATCAATTTTCTGCTGCGGATACGTTGAGGATGGTGTAGAAGGCCTTTGGTGATGAGGCTATGTCTTAAAAAATGTTTACAAGTGGTATAGTGAGTTCCACGCCGGCCGTGAAGACGAAGAGCGTCCAGGGCGACTATCAACCTCAACCGACCGTTTGGTGTTGAAAAACCGTCGATTAACAATTAAAGACCTTGCTGATGAAGTTGGCATATCGAAAGGCTCAGCCAATACCATTTTGAAGGATGTTTTGGGCCTTAAGCGCGTAAAAGTCTCGACTGGTACCGAAAACATTAAATTTTTTTTGGAAAAAAGGCGTCGCGTTGAAGTGTGTGAAACGATGCTTTCCGACACCAAGGTGTCATAAATTGCATTATAATTGGCGATGAGACTTGGATCTATGCTTACGACCCCGAAACAACCTGATCAATCGAGCGAATATTGTGCCAAAAGAGAGCCGAGACCAAAAAATCGCGCCAGAGTCCCCTAAAAAAGTTAAGGTCATGTTGACTGTTTTCTTCGATTATTCCTTCCAAGCAGTCAAACAGTCAACAAGGAATATTATTTGAAGTTATGCGTCGTTTGCGTAACGCTATCCGTCTTAAAAGGCCGGAATTGTGAAAAGAAAAGTTCTTGGTTTTTACACCACGATAATGCACCATCCCATACTGCCCTCGTAATTCGTGATCATTTCGCCAAAAACACAACCCATATCGTTCCGCAACCACCGTATTCTGGCTGTTCCCCTAAGCTCAAAAGACCGCTCCGGGGACACCCTTTTTATACGATAGAGGAGCTTCAAGCCACAGCGAAGACGGGACTGAAGGCCATCCCGGAAAGTGACTACAACCGGGTGTTTCGAAGTTTAGAAAATCCGTTGGCATAAGTGCATTGTATCGGGGGGATTACTTTGAAGGGGATGAAATTGATTTGGAAGAATATATAAAGAATTTTTAAAATAAATACAATGTCACCTTTTTTGGGCACAGTAGTATACATATGTGTTATATCTATGTACATTGCCCAAAGGTAGTCATTTTGACCGCTTTCAGGTAATAGAGGTATAACTAAGCTCCCGTCTTTCTAGTGTTAAAAGCACATAGATCAATGTAATGCATTGATCAGGGCCCAAATCACAAAAGGCTATTTGCAAGCATTATTAGGTTCAATTCGTAAAGTGAAAGGGACATCATTTCCATCTTGATCAAGTTGGATGTTGACCTAAAACCTCTACCATACTGTGCGTCTGGCACTCGCCTGCAAAGCGACTTCAAACTGAACTGAACCAACCACAGTTACCACGAATCTCCCACAGTAAGCACATTGGAGCGAATTCCAAGGTCTTATTGCTCTCCGTGATATCAGATTTAACATTTTTGTTCCATATGCACCACCACTTAGATAAAACTTCGTCGTACAACCGTCGCTATTTAACTACTACAAATTTTACGGTGACTCTTTAACCTGAAATTTGTACCGAGCGCCACCCTATCAATGCTTGCATTTGGCTGCAGCTTATTCGGCTGTCGGGTGTCAAAGGCAACTACCCAAGCAATTCACTAAAACACAGAAATGCTCTCATCGTTTCAATAAGTGAGTTTGTGAAACTTTTTTTTTTTTTTGGGGTGGGGAAACTTCCTTGGCATTCAGCACCTTTACCAAACCACAATAGTCACGAAGTACCCTCCGTGCATTTCTGTATTAAATCACCTGCAGTGGAAAATTTTTATATATTTATATCTATAGACATAAACGTGTATATGGTATATGCTTACAGCTTAAATGAAAAAAAAATGCTTAAATAAAAATTTTGTGAACAAGGCAAATAACTTTAAAATATTGATAAATAAACACTTTTACGACTTAGTACACCCACAAAAAAGAACTTCCAAACATACTTGTTGACTGAGCACGTAACAACAGACGATTTTAAAGGGGAAACAAAGGGGAGCGCTTTTTTAAGTTATCGGTAATTTCCACGTTGACGTTGATCACAACCACAAATAAGCTTGCAGAGCCTCATCAGCTGCAAATATAATATATCGGTTGAAAATGTTGTAATCCCTTGACAGAAATCAATCTTAAATTATACATCGCCAAGGAAAACAGAACCCAAAAAAACAACAAATTATTTAGTGAATACGCGCAAGATAATTTAGCGTTGGCTAACTTTTTAGTTATAAGTACTTATCCGCGATTTAATATAATATTATTTAGTTAATAAATGGATATGTAAATAGGGAAGCAATTATTAAGCCATTTAATTTTCAAGTAAACGGAATTGGTTTGAATTATAAATCATGTAAGTGTTACAAAGATGTTTTGCATAGAATTTTAAGGTATTGTAAAGGAAAGAATTTGTACAAGAATTGGTATGAAGGAGTAATTAAGTTTGTAAAGAATAAAATTTTGCTTAATGAAGCTTGGAGTTAAGCCCATTGGCTAATCTATCGAAAACGTTTTTGTGTCTTACACTATTACACTGGCAAAGAAAAATCCACTTGTTTTTTGGAACGTGAACAAAACAAATTGTTCATTATGTAAAAAATGCCTTAAATTAAAGAATAGCTACAGATTTCTCCTATCACCCCGATAGATATATTATTGTTATATAATTTTATTAACCAAAGAGTATCTCAAAACTTAAAACTTATTTATTGTCGATATTTTTCGGCGATATTTTGTTTTTGGAGTATTCCTTAACAATGCCCAACAATAATCGACAAGCACACTGGCACTCCACTAGCCTTGGTGCCGTTTCTCCATAGCAGAAATGTCTTGGTGAAACCGTTCCCCATATTAGTCACTTAAGCTTCCTAAATTTTGGGGAAAAAACTCAAATGGGATTCCAAGTTTTAAGGGACATGTTGCAACCCATTTTTTATAGACCGGTGTCCGAGGCTTGTTGTTCCTTTTCATTGGTATGTTTTTTGAGGTGGGGGTTCCAAAACCTAGCGCACAACCCTGCGGAGGGGATGTTTCGCCTTCTCACTTTAGCTCGCTTTCAAACGAATGTTCTTAGGCTACCCAGAGGATACTTGGTGAAAAACCGGAAGTCGTGAGCTGCTTGAGTCATATGTAAAAGAATCGTTTTATCACTCCCAGTTAAATGGCGATCAGAGAACTTTTCTCACTTGCGAGAACTTCTACACATGACTACATCCTCCAAGGGAATGAGATAGATACCGAGAGTTGAAGAGGAAAGCGAGACGCATTTGCAGAAAGAAAAAGAAAGAGGCCGAAATGTGTGAGTATGAAGAGCTAGATAAGCTAGCTAACAGGGGTAATGCTCGAAAATTCTACGAAAAACTGTGGCGGCTAACAGAAGGTTTCAAGCCGGGGTCTACTCTTGTAGAACTTCCAAAGGTGACTAGTCACCGATGCCCAGAACATACTTAAATAATGGATGGAACACTTCTCCGACCCGCTGAATGGCAGTGAACGTACAACGCCAGAAGAAGGCGTACCCGATTCCCCAATCGATTACGATGGAACAGACGTTCCATTGCCCGGCCATGAAGAAGTTCGAATAGCAATTACCTTCCTGAAGAACAACAAAGCAGCGGGGGTCGATGGATTGCCGGCCGAGCTATTCAAACACGGCGGCGAAGAACTGATAAGAGAATGAATCAGTTTCTTTGTCAAATATGGTCGAATGAAAGCATGCCCAACGTTTGGAATTTAAGTGTGCTATGCCCAATCCATAAAAAGAGAGACCCCGCAATCTCCGCCAACTACCGTGGGATTAGTCTCCTCAACATCGCGTATAAGGTTCTATCGAGAGTATTGTGTGAAAGATTAAAGCCCACCCTCAACAAACTGATTGGACCATATCAGGGTGGCTTTAGTCCTGGCAAATAAACAACCGATCAGATATTCACCATGCGGCAAATCTTGGAAAAGACCTGTGAAAGGAGAATCGACAGACGCCACCTCTTCGCCGATTTCAAAGCTGCTTTCGACAGCACGAAAAGGAGATGCCTTTTTCGAGCTGCAGAACTTAATCGAACGGGCACAATATTTTGTAAGAGTATACAGCTGCTGGCCTATGCCGATGATATTGATATCATCGGCCTTAACACCCATGCCGTTAGTTCTGCTTTCTCCAGACTAGACAAGGAGCAAATGGGTCTGGCAGTGAACGAGGGCAAGACGAAATATCTCCTGTCATCAAACAAACAGTCATCGCACTCGCGACTTGGCTCTCACTCACTGTTGACAGTCATAACTTTGAAGTCGTAGATAATTTCGTTTATTTTGGAACCAGCGTAAACACCACTACTTAGGACTGCGTAGGCAATTGAGAAAGCAAAGTTCTCTCTCAACGAAAGCCAAACTCTAAACGTCACTCAATATTCTCATCCTACTATAAGAAAGGTTCTGCGAAAGATTTATGGTCATTTGCGCATTGGCCACGGCGAATATCGCATTCGATGGAACGATGAGCTGTATGAGATATACGACGATATTGGCATAGTTCCAAATGGACGAAAACTCTCCAACTCTTAAAGTATTGGACGCAGTACCAGCCGATAGGAAGAGGAAGACCTCCACTCCGTTGAAAGGGCTGGATGGAGAAGGACCTGGTTTCGGTTGGAATCTCCAATTGGCGGCAGCATGCGAAAAGAAGAAGCTACTGGCGCGCAGTTGTTAACTCGGCTATAATCGCGTAAGCGGTGTCTACGACAGTAAGGAAGAAGTAGTACAGTCACAAAATCTTTGTAATTGCCAGCTTTCGCATTTCCAAAAAAAATTGTAGCAACGCTTTTAAAGGCACTCAAGGCTCATATTTCACTTTCATTGAGCATTTCTTCAAATGTTTTATTTTTCATTAGTTCTTGACTCTTTTAAATTTTAGTTTCAGATATAAGAGTCCTCTTCCATTTCTGTCCATTGCCTTAACAAAATTCTTTATGATACCCAATCAAATAAGCAAAGGAGGTAATAATACCTTTTTGGGATCAGCTAGAAGTTCAGTGGTAACGTTTTTCTTTGTTCCGGAGTGAGTGCGTTACATACTGGCCATTGCTTCTGTACATAATGACATGGCACAGATGGATATTTGTTACCGTTATGAACCTATACCGTCTTTGGATTAAGTTTAGAGGAATCAGTGAATAGGCGCCAATCATGTGGATCATATTTCTGACCTATTGCATTAAATAAAAGGTTAACTTCTGAACAGTATGCTAGATCCCTTCTTGAAGCAAGCAATTTGTGATGTATTTCTGCCTTTTTCTATAAAAAGTAATATTTGTGTACACCACTTTGGAAAAGGTTCCAACCTCTCAATCTGAATGCTTAAAATTCGGACTGCGATTTTGAAAGGCTGAGATCTCGAACTAAGTCATTAAGTTTAAACTACAAGATTATGGTGCTTTTGAAATAGGAAGTTGTTCACTGTGTTTGATAGGTCTTAAAACTGATAGCAAACTACGGTACTTAACTGTATGTTTAGACTTCGGTTCAATACCTTTAATAATCCGTGAAGCAAAAATAGCAATCTGTAACATTGTAATCCAAACCATTGTCACTGCAAATGTTTACGATCTGTCCCACACTTTAACACAAACTTTAACACCAAAATACAGTTTTCAGCACAAGCGGAGTAGAATTACGTTTTTGCGACTGTTGGCACTATTTACGCACTGCCTAAGCATTGTTGCTAAAAATCTTAAACAGTAATTTCAAAAACGTAAAGGAATGTGAACTCGAAAACGTTTTGCCATCCAAACATAGAACACGTAACCGATTCGG
This sequence comes from Bactrocera correcta, assembly GCA_027475135.1. NCBI lineage: Eukaryota > Metazoa > Arthropoda > Insecta > Diptera > Tephritidae > Bactrocera > Bactrocera correcta. The sequence goes on from CM050323.1 coordinate 90,727,937, forward strand.
CCACCGTTAGTCTACTGATAAATTTTGTAAAATAAAATGATCGTAAGATACGCTGTTTACTTCAAAAAAGCAGGCGGAACCGGTCTAAAACAGATAAATCCCTGTTCGTATGAAAATACGAGATTATGAATATAATGAAATTTTGTGTATTGTTAAATTTAAAGCCGCAGGTTACAGAACATCTGTGGGTGAAAAAAAATATGTTTTCAGATTTGACTTTAGGATATTAAACTGCATTAGAAAGACCTAAGAACTTTCATGTCGCAATGTATGTATCTATCGTTTCTGGGGATTTTAAATAGAAATTTAATACTTAGCTTAACCCTCTCATGCCCGACGCTACCTATGGACAACATTGTACTTATGCTTTTATAACTTCCGTTATTCTTATTATTTTCGATAACAGTTTTTTTTTTGTGCAGTATACTAAGGTTTTGTATATGCATAAACCAAGTATCAAATAAAAAGTTGAATAAACCAATTTTTTGTTATAAGTGATTTTTATAACTAAATACAGGTAAGAGATTACATTAAAATAAAAATAGGCAAAAAATTAATTATAATAATTAATTCTCTGAGTTTTGTCAGACACGACATTGCCTATAGGCAACATTGGTCCATTATATGATAAATTTACAGGGAGCGTTCCAAAGTAAAAAGGACTTTTTGAATCTAGCGTTTGACATTTAATGGATTGGAAGTGAAGTTATTGCGTTTCAAGTGTCAGTATGTTTGAGTTATCGGTCCGAAAATGAGCTTCGAACAAACAACCAACAAAAGCATGATTGCCTATACCGCAACAGAGTGCACGAGTGGTTTCAGCGTTTTCAAAGTGGTCGTGACATAAATAACGATCCACATGTGGACCAATCAAAATCCGTGATCACCGGAAATTTTATAGAAACTGTGAGTGAATTTATCCAAAATCAGCCGAAATAATCATTCAAATTCTTGGAAATGGAATTGAACATCTCCAAGACATCGATTTCTTACATTTTTGACTGAACATTTAGGCTTACGAAAGACGTGTGCACGGTTTGTTCCGCAGAAATTGACTGACGACCAAAAATTGCTCAGAATCCAACATTCGAAGGACATCATTGTGACTGATTATTTAACCAAAAATCACATTTTAACCATTAACCACTCCCCGTATTCACCTGATATGGCACCATGCGACTTCTTCCTTTTCGGAAAAATGAATTTGCCCATGAGAGGATTTCGTTATGCAGACATAGAGGCCATTCAAAAGCCTTGCACGGACATACAGGTGGCCATACCGGCTAACGAGCTAAAACACTCGTTCGACATGCTTTTGGACCATGTAATAAGCTGTATTGAAGCAGAAGGAGACGATTTTGAATAAAATAAATTGATTTTGCCGAAGAAGCCATTTGTCCTGTTTACTTTAGAAAGACCCTTGTACTAAGAGGCAGATTGACAAACAATGAAACCAACATAAAACTATACTACAAATAGCATGCAAATAAAAGTGTTGGGCAGAATGGCCTTGAAGGTGATAGTATACTGAAATGAGGTCAATAGTGATTATAGTTTTGGAGTATAACTAGTAATAATTTTACTGTTTAAGTTATTAATTTGTATTCTAGTTCTTTATTTATTTTTCAATGAATTGGAACCAAATATGTCATTAGTTCAGAATAGCTTTTACTGAACTCAAATTAATCGCTTCGTTTTTCCAACCAGCAAAGGGAATTATTTTTAAAAGAAACGTTATATATAATTGGCTTATCTGGAAGGAACTTAATCATTCAAATGATGATCCAAGTAGAGATCATTTTCTTAATAACATTTTTTTGACAGATGACCCAGAAGTCGAGTTAAGCTATAACGTTACTTTTATTCAGTATTGTTTGGCATTTCATCATTTAAAGATTTATGCCTAGCAACGTTTACAAATCGTTCAACTGCATTACGTAAATTCACGTTCTGCAAAGAATGCCCTACTGAGCATACTATTCGTAATATCGTCACCCATCTTGAGACCCAGTCTTCATTATTGGATAATATTAGAGCGAATAGAGCACGTCCAGCACACAGTAAAGAAAAATATAAAATATAGCAGCCGTAGCTCAGAGTGTACACGAACACCTCGGAGAGTCGATTTTGACGCCTTTCACATCAACTCGGATGGAACGACTTGGCTTATTTTATGTCGAGATTTTAATTAAAAGCATACAAAATAGAGCTTGTGCATGAAGTCAAAATTCTTGAGACAAATTTTGATCAGCGATTACGCCAATTTTTAGATAAATAGATATACGGGCCATCAATTCCATCAATTGGCGACATGGTTTTGTACCCGTATTCCGATCAAACAAAAAAATGATTATTTCTTTTATTTTTTAACGACCTGAAACTTAAGTGCAAAAAATTTTAAGTTAAACAATTTTATGTAAGAAACTTTCAGCTTTCTAATATAGAAACTTTCAAAATCCAAAAAAAAAAAAAAAAAAATTTTTTTCCAAAAAAAACAGTTTTTTGTGCTTTTTCACCAATTACCTGAAGAGATTCAAGAGCAGCCATTTCATCCAGAACAACAACGATTTGGTATGGTGAAATTAGAAGTTCATATTTTTCAAAAATGATAACGGTGTGAACGTAACCGTCAATGGCGACCGTTACCGCACCATGGTAACCGACCATTTAATGCCTGGAATTGAAGCTCGTGATCTTACCGGAATTTGGTTTCAGCAAGACGGCACCACTTCCAACGCATCGTGTCAGTCAATGCTTAATGGTTATAATACTTCAGTGAGCAGAGAATTTCAGGTTTTGGGTCAGGTCGATTGGCCACCAAGATCACAATTTATCTCAGGTAGGATGTGTACTGTTAAGAGCATGATTTTTCAAAATTACTTTTTGAATTATATGTTTCAAGTATAGACCCTAAAGACTTTAAGCTCTGGCTTAAAACTTCAATTCTTAGCAAATCGCCTTCAGCGCAAGCGTGGAAAAAAGTTAGCGGAAAAAGGAGAGTAAAACGATAAGAGAAAAATACCAAATGAGTTAGTAAAAAGATAATAGGTTTTCCATATCGAGAAACAGGATTTGGTATATAAACCTCAAAATCCAGTGACATCAAAGCTTTAATATTTTTCACACGTTCTAAATAAGTATATTTTTTAAAACTTTATCGATCATTCTGTATACGTAATTTCTTTGAATATTGCACTCTTACCTTTTTTAATAGTAAATTTCTTATAACTGTATATATGTGGGATCCGAACACCGGACTAGAAGTGGTCAACAATACAACGCTGACAAAAAACACAATGACGCAACCCTTTAACTGGACGAACTTTTGACGAAACACGAACAAAGACAAACCAGCCAAAGTTCAGTTGAGTTTGAGTTGCCGTGAACTGTAAGTCGTGCCGAGCCGTTGTCTGCGAAAACGTTTATGCTAGTGCGTATGTGTGTACTACATATAATCTTTAGAACTATATTCAAGACCTTGTTTTAAAAAATAAACACTGGTTGAACGTTTAAATATCGTGTTTTAATATACTGACGGGGAGTGTGGGTGGTGTTCACTATAGTAATCCCCATAAGTGGTGTCAGGTGTGAGATCGAATCGGTACGTGAAAAGTGACGCTTACAGTAAAATAAGCCGGGTAAAGGAAAAATTGTCGAGCAGTGCAATAAAACATTACGCGCATCTAAATCGCTCAAATTGAATATTCTTTAAAATATCAATAAGCAGCATAAAAAAATTTACAAATCTGCAAAAATTCGTTTCGTATGTGGGTACAGTACATAACGCCAAGTTGTACATAACGCCAAGTTGTTCATAACGCCAAGTTGTACATAACGCTGAGATTGTACATGACGCGTAACGAACGGCTAAAATTTGAAATCAGCGACGAATCGGCACCGATACTAGCAACGGTGGATGCATGTAAATGATATCGGCAGAGGCTGAGCAGTAACGAGACAGCGAACGAATAAGAGCAGTGCACTTGTGTAGCAGCGATCGCAACATAAATGAGAGAGGCAATGTAACGAGTTCTATTCAATTGTATTAGAAGAGATTTTGCACGGCGGTGGCTGTAAGTGCGAAATAGAAGCGTTTTGCTGCAGCGAGTTTACGAGTTGCGTGAATTCTGTACAAAGGCTTGTATGCAGAGTTTGTGTGGCGGTGGCTGTAAAGCACAAACAAACTGTGTTTTGAAAATATTGCTGGAGGCGGTGAAATTTCGTTACTTTGGGTTTACGACACGGTTGCGTGGCAGTAGCTGGAGAGGAGAGCGTCGATATAAGGAGAGCAGCAAAGTTCAGAGAATTTCGTCGAGTTGCGGGAAGCAGATGAGTAGAAAGTAGTAGCTAAAGAATTGATAAATGCAAACGAATTGCCAGACGTATTAATTTCAACATTTTTGTATGTACATTTAAACAATAATTAAATTGTCATAATTCTTCAAGTTAATACAAGGGAAATTAAAATAAAGAGTTAAGTTGAGTTGGAATTGTAGAATTAAATAAAAAACATTATTTTGATAAATACATAATTCAATTGATGTGAAATTTTAAGATTTTTATGAATTGCAGTTTTTAAAAAACTAAGTGAAGAATTTGATACAAAGTAGTGAAACAATTTGAATTTAAAGTATAATTCTATACGATTGTTAGCTTTAAGAGAAAACGAAAGCACACTAATTTTTTAAATGCTCTAACACTTTCAGAACATACTTGTTTAACATTATATTTTAAAACTGTGTAAAATTAATATTTTTATTGTTATCGCTGACAACGACTGAATACCATGGAACGGCGTGAAATTTTAAATTTGAATGTGAGTGGGTTGAAACAAAAACTGACTGAATTGGGATTGGTGACTACAGGACGTAAGATAGTTTTGCAAGACAGACTGCTTCAGCATTTCGGTCTAACTGCTGACGGTGATGAAGATGAATATGTTTCTGAGTATGAAGATGTTGGTTCCTCCCCGCCAAGTGTGAATCATGGTCCGACGAATGAACGTGCAACGTTCACACTGCGTGATATTGAAGACTCTTTGTCAATGTTTAATGGTTCTAGCTCTCCGGGTGTAGAGGAGTGGTTAGAAGAGTTTGAGGAAAACGCCACCGCGGTTCACTGGAACAATTTACAAAAATTTATATATGCTAAACAGTTGTTGAAGGGAGTGGCTAACATTTTTGTGCGGAGCCAACGTGGTATTACAGATTGGAATTCATTAAAGCAGGCATTAAAGTCAGAATTTGGCATTATTGTTTCATCTATTGAAGTGCATCGCATGCTTAGAAATCGCCGCAAGCGTCCAAATGAGGGTTACCGCGAATATCTATACGTTCTCATGGAAATCGGAAAGCCGATAACATTAGATGAGTTGAGTTTAGTGACATATTTTATCGAGGGCATTCCCGACTCCAATGCCAACAAAAGTAACTTATATCAGGCCAAGACAGTTGAAGAGCTTAAGATGCAGCTTAGTGTATATGAGAAAGTGCGAGCAGGTCGGCAGCAGGTAAATAGTTCAGGTTCAGGTCGATCAGGTGAAGGGAGCAAATCGTTTACTAATCTGGAAAACAAAAAAGATCATATAAGACGTTGTTTCAAGTGCGGAGATGCCTCGCACATCGCAAAAGATTGTCGTCAAAATCAAATTAAATGTTTCAAATGTGGTCAGCCAGGGCATCGTGCTATAGATTGTCAACAGCAACAGGTTGAGGTTAAAAGAGAGAAAGGCAATGTGAATACATTAAGTATCCAAAGGAAGCAGGTCGATGAAACCGGAGGATGCATTTTTAAGGATATAACCTTAGGGGGTACAACATTTTCCGCTTTAATCGATACCGGATGTGACCTTTGCTTAATTCGCCGCGATATTTTGTTGTTGTTAGATGACGACATCGAATTGAGCAATGACAAACGACACATGGTAGGTGTCGGAAACGCTAAATTAACGACACTAGGTAGCTTCAAAATTCTGGTATTTGTCGATGGTATGGAACTTAATATCACGTTTCATGTGACTAGAGAATGTGACATGCGATACTCAGCAGTAATTGGTGTCAGTGTATTAAAGTTGGTTGATTTGGTTGTGTCAGAAGGTTCGGTTGAGTTCAGGGCAAAAGTTGAGAAGTCTGAAGCAAATCAGACAGTGGAAAAGGGGTTGGGTACAGTTGTGGCCAAAAGTTACTTAGATTCGAATGAGGCTGAAGGAAGGTATGGAGATATTGAGACAGAATTTAAAGAGTTGTGCGCTGTGGCCGTAGTTGAAGAGGCTAGAGAGCCTGATATAGACTTATCCCACCTTCAATTGTCAGAAGCAAACGCAGTAGAATCCTTGATTAAAAATTATGCCCCAGTAAAAAGCAAGGAGTCACCTGTTGAAATGAAAATTATGTTGACCGACGATTATCCTGTTTACGAAGGGCCTAGACGTATATCATACGCGGACAAGGAAGTGGTAGAAGAACAGGTAGGGAAGTGGCTTAAGGAGGGAATTATCCAATCGAGCACATCAGAGTACGCGTCGCCCATTGTACTTGTTGCCAAAAAGGACGGAACAAAACGTCTATGCTGTGACTATAGGCGTATAAACAGCAAGATAATGAGGGACCACTTTCCAATGCCATTATTAGATGATGTGATTGAGAGGCTGCAAGGAGCGAAGGTCTTCACGACCTTAGATTTGGCAAACGGGTTCTTCCATGTACCTGTGGAGGTAAATTCCAGGAAGTTCACTGCGTTTGTGACACATAACGGGCATTATGAGTTTCGGTATGTACCCTTTGGGATATCGAACTCGCCTGCTGTGTTTTCTAAATATATTTTTGCGATTTTGAGGGACTTGGTGGAAGAGGGAACGGTTATTGCTTACATGGATGACCTTGTAATACCCGCTAGGGACATAGATGAGGGAATCCATAAGCTCGAGCGTGTGTTGGTTAGAGCAGCCGAGTATAACTTGCGAATAAAGTGGAGTAAATGTCAATTTCTCAAGAGGAAAGTAGATTTTTTGGGGTATATAATAGAAGATGGTACTATAAAACCGTCAGAAGGGAAGACTAGGGCGGTTGAAAATTTTCCTATACCCCGTGATCAGAAGACAGTACAGCGTTTCCTTGGGTTGACTTCTTATTTTCGGCGATTCATTGAGAGTTATGCAATGATTGCAAAACCTCTATCAGATCTTTTACGTAAAGATGCTCAGTTTGTACTTGGTGCCGAACAGTTAGCAGCTTTTCAACAGCTTAAAGCAGCATTAGTGAATGCTCCCGTTTTGCGGTTGTATAACCCGAAAGCGTTGACAGAGGTGCATACGGATGCATCAATGCACGGATATGGGGGTGTTCTTCTTCAAAAGAACTCTGACGTTCAACTTTTCCACCCCATACAGTATATGAGCCGCAAGACAACGCCAGCTGAAGAGAAGTATCATTCATACGAGCTGGAGGTACTTGCGATTGTAGCAGCTTTGAAAAAGTGGAGGATATATTTGTTAGGCATAAGCTTCAAGATAGTGACAGATTGTAACGCGTTCGCTATGACGATGCGGAAAAGGGACATTCCTTTAAGAGTTTCCCGATGGGCGTTATTTTTACAAGATTTCAACTATCAGATAGAACACAGAAGCGGAAGTAAGATGAGGCATGTAGACGCGTTGAGTCGAGTTTGTTGTTTGATGTTAGAGGACTCCCTACAGCACAGATTGCGTCAAGCGCAGTTAATGGACCCTTGGGTGAAAGCGGTTGTTAAAGTCCTGGAAAAGGACAGTTATGAGGACTTTTTCGTGAAACACGGGGTGCTCTATAAAGATCCCATTAAGGAATTGATAGTTGTACCTGTGTCGATGGAAGACGAGATAATAAAAATTGGACATAATCAAGGTCATTTCTCACCAAAGAGAACCAAAGATATAGTCGAGAGATCATTTTATATACCACAGTTGTTAGCTAAAGCATCAAGTATAGTAAAAAGTTGCGTAGCTTGCATTATTACTGAGAATAAGTCGGGGAAAAAAGAAGGATTTTTAACGCCAATAAGCAAAGAGGACAGGCCTTTAGGGACGTATCATGTCGATCATGTAGGGCCGATGACAGAAACAAATAAGTGGTACAATTATATCTTCGTTGTCGTCGATGCGTTTTCTAAGTTTGTGTGGCTATACTCAACGCGAACCACTGCCGCAGATGGGGTTGTAGATAAGCTGAAGCGACAAGCAGCAGTCTTTGGGAATCCAAGACGCATAATAACTGATCGAGGTGCTGCATTTACGTCACATTTGTTTTCTGAATATTTTGAGAGCGAGGGTATACAACATTTAATGATAGCTACAGGAGTTCCGAGAGGTAATGGCCAGGTGGAGCGTATCCACAAAATCGTGATACCAATGTTATCTAAGTTATGTGTAGAGAATCCAGCCCAGTGGTACAAACAGTTAGATAGAGTTCAGCAAGCGATTAACAATAGCACACCTAGGAGTACGAAAGTCTCACCTTTTAGATTGTTGACAGGTATTGAAATGAGACTGAGTGTGGCACCAGATTTGAAAGAGTTCTTAGACGAAGAAGCTATGGTAGAGTTTGATCAGGAAAGAGAATCCCTCCGCAAAGAGGCGCAAGAGAATATTAGTAAAATCCAGCAAGAAAATCGACGTAACTTTAATGGGAAGCGGAAACAAGAGCTCAAGTACCATGTGAATGAGTTAGTAGCAATTAAGCGGACTCAGTATGGTGTAGGGGTTAAGTTGAAGCCGAAGTATTTAGGTCCATACAAAGTTACGAAAGTATTACCGCACGCTAGATACGAGGTGCGAAAGGTTGGCGATCATGAGGGTCCTAGACAAACATCAACTGTTGCTGAATATATGAAGCGGTGGGAGCGACCAACAGAATTATATAACAGCCCATCATTCGAGCCGAATGATAAGTCAGGAGGGCCGAATGTGGGATCCGAACACCGGACTAGAAGTGGTCAACAATACAACGCTGACAAAAAACACAATGACGCAACCCTTTAACTGGACGAACTTTTGACGAAACACGAACAAAGACAAACCAGCCAAAGTTCAGTTGAGTTTGAGTTGCCGTGAACTGTAAGTCGTGCCGAGCCGTTGTCTGCGAAAACGTTTATGCTAGTGCGTATGTGTGTACTACATATAATCTTTAGAACTATATTCAAGACCTTGTTTTAAAAAATAAACACTGGTTGAACGTTTAAATATCGTGTTTTAATATACTGACGGGGAGTGTGGGTGGTGTTCACTATAGTAATCCCCATATATATAAAGAAAATGGTGTTAGCTACACCATAACTCAGGAACATCTGAACCGATTTTGCTTAAAATTGTCGGAGGTACCTTAGAACCAGGGTAAGGACATAGAATACTTATTATCTCTTTAAAAATAATCTATATAAGATTTTAGAAAATAATCTATATAAGATTTCGTGAATATATCTTGTCAAATGTGAAAGTTTTCCTTACAAGAGCTTGATTCCGATCGTTCAGTTTGTATGGCAGCTATATGCTATAATTACTTGATCTCAACAATTTGTTCGAAGATTAAATTGTTGCTTTAGAAAATAATCTGTGCCAACTTTTGTGAAGATACATTGTCAAATGCAAAAGTTTTCCATACAAGAACTTGATTCCGATCGTTCAGTTTGTGTGGCAGTTATATGTCATAGTGGTCCGATATCGGCAGTTCCGACAAATGAACAGCTTCTTGAAAAGAAAATTACGTTTGCAAAATTTCAAAACGATATCTTAAAAACTGAGGGATTAGTTCGTATATATACAGACAGACAAACGGACATGACTAAATCGACTTAGCTCGACATAGTAATCATTTATATATATACTTTATAGGATCTCCGACCCTTTCTTCTGAGTGTTACAAACTTCGTGACAAACTTGATATACCCTGTTCAGGGTATAATAATAGAATTGCTAAATATTGGAAATGGTAGAAGAAAACTACAACCAAACACACAGTGCAATGAATCGAAACCGGATGCGTAATCATTCGATGATTAATATATATATAATATATATATATAAAATATATATATAATATATATGTATAATATATATATATAATATATATGTATAATATATATATTATGCAGTCCACTAGGCTGACTGTCCTCGAAAACAAACGCTTTATTAACACTATAAATGCTTTTTTGATTAATTTGTTTTTAAACTAACACAAGTTGTTTCACCCAAATCCTATATTTTCTTAACTAATAATAATAATCTAACTATTAGAAATCATGTGGACAGTACTATTATTAGTAATGGTAGTACTATTAATAACTACATACATATGTATGTATCTGCCACAGTAAAACGTGGACGGGTCCTTTAGCTTTAAATAAAATTCCAATATTTTATACAATTCGAAAGAGAATACTGTTTTATTTTTATATAAAAGGCCTTCATGTCAAACCTTATTGAGTGCCAGAGCTATAATAATTATTGCTAAACAATATTCTCTGTAGTCGAATGGCATTTTCAACCAATAAGTAATTTTATTTACTTTCTCTATACCCCCATGGTTTATACGAAACCGGATTTGTTGCTCAAGGATTTTATTATTTTTATGACTAATACAATAACAATATTTCAATTTCTTCATCGAACATTATTGATTATAGTTGTAATAAGTTCTACAATAAAATGAAAAAGATAGGGTTACTGAATATAGCGGTATTATCATATTATGTGCTCAAACATATGCTACATTGCGTATACGCACATGACAGAAACGTACATACATATACTATATATTAAGTGTTGCTCAAGTTTAATCTGCTGAAAATTTTCCCAATGTATTCCGGGCACTCACTGACACATCACAATATGAGCAAACTAGCAAATGCATTTAGCAGCACTTTCTAACTTTCACAACAGTTTGAAGCGTAGTCAGAAGTATCAAAAAAGAGGAAAAGTGAAACAACTAACTAAGTACGCGTAATGCGCCGGTTCCACCTCTAACGTTTCGACGCGAATGCCGTCTACTGCAGTGTTCTAAGCTATGGTAAGCCGTCAGACTTAAGATTAAGTTTAAAAGTTTTTCATTTGTAAAAAAAAAAAAAAACACTATGGAATTGGCTAAAATATATCTATGGTTGGCAGCCAAGCTGCTTGCTCAATTTAAATTCTGCCTTTTAAAGAGTTAATAAGGATATAAATACATAAATATATAAAGCATTAATGTATATGTTTGAAAGTTTGCTGCTAGTTAACTTCTTACAATTACTATTTTAATCATATGAATAATTCGCTTTACTATTCCTCTATCAAATCTTGCATTAAATTCAACCGTCAAGTAGCTGCAAAATATAGTTACAGGAGCGATGGTATAATCTTAAGCAATTATTTACATATAGGGAACGAATATTACGTAAATTTGTCATTGCTTCTTATTTATTTTTTTTTTTTTTTGAATAAAAGGATAGATTTGTTTTTCCAACTTCATTAGCCCTCCTGGCTATGTTATGAAGCTTATGAAGCTTATGAAGCTAGAGAAGTTACAGTTTTTTTTAAGTTTAATATTAAGAAAAAGCAATGAACCATAATTTCGGAACAAACTATATTAAAAGGATTTGGATATTCTACTAGTTTCATTAGCCCCCATATACTCAATATATATATGCACATGTACGTTTTCTAACTTCCGGTTGACTTTATACTTCATCTTTCTGTTAATACATGGTGGAAAGAAAGCACCCGGAAATGTAGTTCACAAGTAAATTATATTTCAAAAAAATTATTTTACTAAGTTGGTAGAACTGTCCTTATTTACTGTGCCAAATATGAGCGTGACCTATTAACTTGTTTCCTTACAGCAGTCGGTACACCTCAGTAGTACGCTGCGATTTTTACAACGGATGAAAATATCGAACAGAATTTGTCCAAAATTTTGTATTTCTAACTAAGTAAGACGATCGAGAGAGCATAGAAAACATGTTTATTCTGGATGACTTTTGACCTCTTTAACTGATGAAAATATTAAGAAGAGTCCGTCCGAATGGTTTGGAAGATATTTTGACTATGAAGTGCGTTTTTGCTCGACTCGTCCCGATAAAACGAAAAAAAAAGAGTATCTTGAACATGCTTATTCGTACGAATTCCGATTCCACATTCATTGAAAGCATTAAAGCTGTCGATAAAACATATGGTAATGTGTTTTACGTGCAAACAAGTCAACAATCGTCGAAATGCCAAAGCTGGTCAAAAAATCAAATTGGTGCTCTTTGTTTTTTCGATATTGGCTTTCCTAAGTCTGTAAATACTGAATGCAATACTTGCGTAAATATGTTTGATAAATGCTTGCGAAAGCATAAAATGTTACATTGGCCTTCCTTGCTGGTTAAACATAACCTAGCTTAGCTTTATCTGTAAACAAAAGTTTCTTAAATTTTTCTGCATACTATTGGGATCTTTTTTGTAATTTATCTTCCCGCTGGCTACTTTATTACTGCTTTTCTGTTTAGCATACTCCGTGGAGGAGTTTATATACCACTCTCATTTCCATCCATTTATATGGTACATTTAGTACATTCATTTTCACAGTTTTTGAATAAACGTTTGACGACAATTTCCCCTTTCAATTGTTCATTTTCGCTCGCTTTCTTCTTGCACGTACTTCATCTTCTTCCATTATATTTTACCTCTTCATAACTAACCGTCAAGTGACGTTGAAAAAATAAACATCAATAAAATAGCAATATGCCTTTTCGCCTTATTGTCTGTTGTCGTAATTTTCTTCCTTCTTTTCATTTTCAATTTGTTTGGTATTAAGCTTCTAGTTGGCGGCAACCAACTTTTCTAAGTTTTCTATATAACTTTTTGTTTACTTATCTCTTAAGCATTATCAATTTCGCTTTTTTCTATTTAATTGTTCTTTTGCGGCACTGTTTGCTGTTTTTCCCTTTTTGTTAGGAGTTACATTCACTGTCAATTGCTACCCAATCCTTTATATTTAAACAGCTCATGTCGTGAATGCTTACATCGGCTTCTGGTTTGGTTTGATCATTTTCATGTGTCATTGTTATTTATCCTGTTTTCCCAAAATTCGTCAGACAATGAAAACAAATAAGTAGTGACGAATGCTCATTTATCTGATAATTGTCGTTGCATATTTTTAACTGGATTGTATTAATTTCAATTAAGTGATTAACTAGGTCTAATCCAACGACTCAGCTCGCGTAGAATTTTGAACTGCCATAACAAAGGGCAATGCATTTCAAGGTTCCCTAATTTTTTAAAGAAAAAACACAGAATCTTCAAATTTAATGGGGAATATTTATTATCATTCAAAAGAACATCGTTTGGCGTTTAGTTTTTAAAGATCATCCCGTTCAAATTATGGTCGCGGCTAAGTCTCAGATGTTTGTATAATATTCGTTGCGTAAAAATTCCGATGACTCTTTCGAGAATTTCGACTGATAATTGGCGATGATACGCGTAATGTTTTACTCCAAGGCCTGGATCGAAGCCGGATTGTCCTACCCGTCCCAGGGACGCTTAACACGATCTTGGTGTCCAATCGACGGGATCAAAACGTGAAATTATCTACGCACCAATGTGTTCTCTCAATTAATTCATTGACTAAAGCAATGTGTGGAAAGTGGCGATACTCTTGTTGAAACCAAATCTTGCTGAGACCATGAGCTTCAATTTCAGGTATCAAATAGTCGGTTATCATGGCGCGATAATGGTTGCAATTGACGTCGACTTTAATAAAGAAATACGAACCGTTGATTCCACCGAGACACAAGCTACAACAAACCGTTGTTTTATCTGGATGAAATGGCAAATATTGCAGATACATATCCATTTAGCCAGAAATGGGTCTCACGGCTGATCAAAATTTGGGTGAAAAACGTCGGATCTTCATGGTACTTTTCAAGAGCCCATAGGGCAAACGCAATCTCACTTAGGAAAGTTGAGAGGTCTCAGTTCTCGCACAAGCTTCAATTTTCACTATAGATGTCTTAGCTTAAGCAACAAAGCCAATGTAGAGCAAAGATATTAATCAGTTTAAAGTTATTATTAATAATTTAAAACACAGACATCTTTTATCAAAATAGGTAATATATGCCATTTAGCTTATCTGATATCTTAATTGCAATAACCACATAGGGCAGATTGAGCTATAAATTCAAAATTGGAGAAAAGTGAAAGTGAAGTTTTATTTATGCTTCGCGCGTTTTTCGAACCAGTAAATTTTAAAAGTTGGTAGTACTGTTAGTGGCATCTATGCTAAATTTCACGTAAAAATATTAATATTAGTATTTGAGATAAGTATTGGAGGACGGAGTCATGTGTAGGAGTTCACGCAAGTGCGGTAAGTTCTCTGATCGCCATTCACTTGGAAGTTGGCAGAAACGAATCTTTTACATATGGCTCAAGCCGTTCACGTCTTCCGAATTTTGACCAAGTTTCCTCTGGGTGGCCTAAGATTATCCGTTTGAATGCAAGCTAAAGTGAGAAGGTGAAATACCACCTTCGCAGGGTTGTGCGCTGGGTTTGGGACCCGACACATAAAAAAACACGACCAATGAAAAAGCGTAAACAGCCTCGGATGAGAGACACCCTTTTGATGACGACCATGACATACGAAATAAAGACTACGATTTAAGGGCATGCATCTGGAATGTCTGGTCCCTTAGTTAGGAAGGGGCCGCTGCCCAGCTGGTTGATTTCTTCGTTAGAGTGAAGGCTGACATCACCGCCGTCTAAGAAATGCGATGGAAGGGAAAAGTACTGAGGTGATTAGGTCTTTGTGGCATTAACTACAGTGGCCTTATAAAGGAGCGTAAGTACTATCATTCACTCTAGTGGATGAACGTCTAGCCACAATCCGCATCAAAGCGAGGTTCCTCAACATATCGCTGATTTGCGCCCACGCCCTGACGGAAGAGAAGGACGATGTGACCAAAGTTGTCTTCTATGAGCGCTTGAAGTGCACCCGTGAGAGCTGTCCCCGCCAGGATGTGCCGGCGACTTTAACGCTAGGGTGGGCAAAAAAGGTATATTTGGCACTACGGTCGGTAAATTCAGCATCCACGAGGAAACATCCCCGAACGGGTTGAGGCTGATCGTCTTCGTCAGGGCCTGAAATATGTTTATATGAATTACTAGATTCCAGCATAAGAAGATTCATCAAGATATCTGGCTGTCTCCGGATCGGAAAACGACCAATCAGATCGATCATGTTGTAATAGACGGAAGGCACGTCTCCAGTGTTTTAGATGTGCGTGCGCTCCGAGGTCCTAACACCCACTCGGACCACTATCTTGTTGCAGCCAAAATTCCCACCCGCTTTTGTGCGGAAAAAACGCACGCCAACAAACGCAAGGAAGGTTCGACGTCGAGAAGCTGCAATCACAACAGATAACAGAGCGATTTTCTACTCGACTTGCACTCCTGCTCTCTGGGAGCACTTGTCAACAACTCGGTATAAGGGAACTGTGGGACGGCAATTCAAGCTCCCTACGTACGCTGCAACCGAAACCATTGCGGGATTGGATACATACCGAGAGTTGAAGAAGGAAGTGAGACGATATTGCAGACAGAAAAAAAAGTGGCCGAAATGCGTGAGTATGGAGAGCTTGATAATCTGGCCGACAGGGGTAATGCTCGAAAATTCTACGAAAAGATACTATGGCTAACTGAAGGTTTCAAGACCGGAGCATACTCTTATAGAACCCTTAAAGGTGATCTAGTGACCGATGCCCAGCGTGGGCCGATGAATTGCCGGCCGAGCTATTTAAACGCAGCGGCGAAGAACTGATAAAGAGCATGCATCAGCTTTGAAAAATATGGTCGGACGAAAGCATCCCAAAAAGGGAGACCCCACAATCTGCGCCAACTACCGTGGGATAAGTCTCCTCAACCTCGCGTATGAGGTTTTATGGAGCGTTTTGTGTGAAAGATTAAAGCCCTCCGTCAACAAACTGATTGGACCTTATCAGTGTGGCTTTAGACCTGGCAAATCAACAACCGACCAGATATTCACCATGCGCCAAATCTTGGAAAAGACCCGTGAAAGGGGAATCGACACACACCACCTCTTCGTCGATTTCAAAGCTGCTTTCGATAGCATGAAAAGGAGCTGCCTTTACGCCGCGAGGTCTGAATATGGTATCCCAAAAAGACTAATACGGCTGTGTAAACTAATGTTGAACAACACCGAAAGTTCCGTGAGTTTCGGGAAGGACCTCCCCGATCCGTTCGATACGAAATGAGGTTTCAGAAAAGGCGACTCCTTACCGTGCGGCGAACAGAGTAGGCAATTGAGAAGTAAAGTTATCTCTCTAACTATGACTCTATAAATATTTTATAATTCCCGTCCTGCTATATGGTGCAGAGGCTTGGACGATGACAACAGCTGATGAGCTGTATGAGATATACGACGACATTGACATAGTTCTGCGAATTAAAAGACAGCAGCTACGCTGGATAGGTCATATTGTTCTAATAGACGAAAACACTCCAGCGGGATAGGGTTACTTTGAAGGAAATTAAATGGACGAAATTCACCTTTCAGTTTGATCACAGTAGTACATTGTCCATCAATTATTTTATGAACTTTCGAAAATAAAATTCAGTAAACGCAACCACTTTGTCATACATTACACTCAATGAATGTAAACAAAGCACAAAATTGTTACAGTTACAATAATAAAACTATCCCGCCAAATATTGTTACACCGGCAAATAAGAGTGGTTAGAAATATTCGCGCCAAGTATGTCTTTTTTCGGCTCATTATCAACGTCACAAGCACCGTAATGACTCATATAAATTTCCCCGAGGTCCCAGTAATAAAATCGGGGAGCATAAGTGCTTTTGAGCAAGGCAAAATGCGAAAGATGGCGCCAAAGTGACGAGAGGGATAGCGAAAATAACGGGGGAAGCGAGAATAACAAGAGCAACGAATACTTGTAACATAGTACCAAAACAGCAAATGCATGTAATAAAAATAAAACGGAAAAGTAGAAGTAAAATACCGAAATAATACGGAAATTTCTTTTAATTACCACAATTTTTTTCGGATCGGTGGCTAGTGATTTTGATGGTAGTTTATTGCCGCTTGCCTATTGCACCCAAATGACCGATACAGCACACGTTCATCATCGAAATGCGTGGCCAAATGCAATATCCCGATGTAGGTAGGGTAGAGGAGGCAGTCCTAGCACTTTGAGAAATATGGATTTGCAGAATTTTCTAAGCAGTGAAGCAGCTTCTATAGCTTGTAGCCGGTAGGATTCTCAACCTTACAGGGTACAAAAGGTCCAGTGAGCTCTTTGCCCCAGAAACACTACCGTCTCTGTAGAACCGTGGCAAACAGCTCACTGGACGTTTTACTATCGACCGTGGGTTAAAAGGGTTTGCGACAGCGCAAGAACCAAATCATATCGATGCATTTCGATTCAACTGATAGCGAGGCTATGGAACCTTTCAATACCAACTCGCTAGCTGTGTTATCGAAGATGGTTGCACTCCATAGTAGTAAATCTGGCGTTACTTTAATGACAGCAACTGAAGTTGATAGATATATTGCTAACCGTATACCCATCCACCAACTTACCCCCCAAACTTTGGTCATTCTACAAAGAAGCACACAACCGTTTCCTTCAGCGGCTTCTTCCCATATGTATAGAGAGACAAATAACTGCCAAGCCAGCGCAGTTTCGAAGCATTGAAGGCGTCATGGAAGGCATTCTCCGGAATAGCTTTGAGAGCCGAGATACATGCTC
This sequence comes from Bactrocera correcta, assembly GCA_027475135.1. Taxonomy (NCBI): domain Eukaryota; kingdom Metazoa; phylum Arthropoda; class Insecta; order Diptera; family Tephritidae; genus Bactrocera; species Bactrocera correcta. The sequence continues at coordinate 90,745,701 of CM050323.1, forward strand.
CTTGGCGAGGAGACACCGGTGTGTGTCACTCGGAAGATTGCCTCTTTACCTCAAGATCTTACTCAAACATCAACGACTCGTCACCTGTGATTACATAATTCAAAAATAGGTGGTCACTTTCACATATGTTCAAATTTTCATGGCATTTTTTGAAGTCCTAGATCTCCCAGCACGGTCTTCATCAGCGACCTCTTCCTCGGCTTCAAAAAGGCCCAGTTGAGCCTCTGAAACTTCTTCCTAACCAAATCTGGGTAAGCCTGCTGGATCATATCAAACGTCTCTGTCGCCGATTTACCAAGTTTCGCACAGTTTCCATTTGCACAACTCACAGAAACACTTCGCGCGAAAATGTTTGACCTGCCTCTTCAGGTGCTCGGAGACAACTGATCATCTGCTCGTTCGTTAATGAATGAAAAATTGCGTGGCTGATGGTTTACAAGGTGAACTGCCCTTACGTCTGCGAGTAGCGAATGTAAAAAATGAACTGGAACTGTAGTGCTAGACTTATGCAAAGCCAATCTTAATTGTTCTCTCATGTACATATATACATATGTACGTTTCAACATATTAAAGGATAAAGGCAAATGAGAAATTAGAATAACGGGTAACGTTTTTACAGATATGCCAATATAGTGACAAGAAAACAATTAATATTTACAACTTGTTCTCACCGCAGACGGTGGTATTTGTGTGTGTATGAATTTAGTTAAATTAAGTATAAGTTATACAATTACAAAGTCGACCCGAAGTGCGAAAATCTTTATATAATATTTAGTATATGGGGGGTAAGGACAGTATTGGTCTGCTTTAACCCATTTTTGACATGCAGACATGCAGTTATGTATATCACACATTAGCCGATATTTTTAATCAAAAGACAGCTATAGGTACCGGGGTCTAAATATTCGGTACCTAGGGTCTTAAACAGTTTTTATTGGATTTAAAAAATTTTTGGTCATACGGTGGCACACCCTAAAAACATTATTCATACAAAGTTTTATGCCGTTATAATAATACTTGCTTGATTTATGCGCTGGAAACTGGACGAATCAAGTGGAATTTAAAATTGTGCTATTTGGGAAGGAGGCGCGGTTTTTGTCCCATTTCGTCCATTTTCTCACTGTGATATAAAAATGTAAGTAGAATGTCACATTTTCAATTTAATAAATCGGTAAGTGGGGTCCCGAAATATTTCACTGAAAAGTGGGCGGTGTCCAATTTCCACACCGGCTCCTATAAAGTTCTTTATGTTATACTATCTCGGTGGTAAATTTTAATGTCTCTGGCAAATTTAGTTATTGATTTATCGCCCTTCTCGTAGTTTTTAACAGTACCTTTATATTGGCAGTGAGTGGGGTTATCCTCCGATTTCATCCATTCTCTTATTGTGAGTAGAAGTTCTTATAAGACTTGTACTCAGCAAATTTGGTTATTGTGGCTTAAGTGGTTTAGGAGATATATATGTACATTAAACTAATTAGAGGACGAGACCATGTCCACTTTTTCAAAAAAAGTGGTACTCTTTTCTAATGTGATCCCCTGTACCAAACTACAATTTTTAATCTTAATTTTGTGCTTAGCTAAGTATATTTATGTCTTTTCAACTAATGACGGTTTGTGGGCGTGGCAGTGGTCCGATTACGCCAACTCAAATTTTTGTTTACAATAAGGAATCCACAAACCTAGAGTCATCGAACGGACAGACAGACAGACAAAATTTAGGTATATTAATTTAATTTATTGACTCTTCTAATGAGCGCTGTAAATATAATTGCTTCATAAACCCACTTATATAAATTCAAAATCCATCAAATTTGTTTTTCCTTTGCCCATAGATTGTTTAAATTTTGTTAACTATAGTATTAGTGATGATTCCCTACAAAAAAATTTGTGAGAAAAGTCAATAGCTTTGACGTTATTTCAATTCTCTGCACGCCGTAATGTATGAAAGCCATATGCACTCACTCTTCGTGCACATGTCGCTCTAGTGCTGAGTTGTTGATATTGAACTATTGTTGATCGCAGAAGAAGCTATTTTGGTAAAATCAGAAGTGTGTTTAGATGCTTCGGGCATGCTTACTTTGCTTGCATTATTCTGCCAAAACAACGACAGCAAAGAATGAAAATATAGCACTTAACATACTGAAAGCATCAGCCTTTACACAAGCGAAAATATGGTTTGTGAATATGCTTCACTTGATTGTATATGGTAACTTTTGTTTCGTTTATTTTTCATAACTCGACAACTTAGCCGCCTTGCATTCGGATGGTGAATTCCAACACTCCTTACTATATTCAAATATTCGTATATATTAGATGCTTACTTTCGGGCTAGTGTGATGAAGAGTTTGGTACAGCTCTTAGTAAAATAGAGTTAAATATGGCAACTGAAGCATGGAAAATTCGCTAAATTGGTCGCCTTTTCGTAATTATTCCTAACAAAGCGGGAGGTTTAAAACCTCGAAATTAATGGACTCACTTAATATGGAGCATTGAAATTAGTTTTAATTTTAAAACTACGTTATTTTGACATAAACTAGCTAGACTAATGAAAACTATGAAGACAATTTACAATTAAAATCGCTAATTAATTTATATTTTAGTCTGTATTCTTACACATATTCCCATCAATTTCAAAATAACTGATAAATTGTTTTTTTTTTTTTTTTTTTTTTAATATCCTAAAATGTGTGTTTTAGGTTGTCACTATTGGAGTGTCATCTCACAAAGCATTAAATCAAGATCTAAAATGAAGTCAAAATACAATGTGCGAATATGGGAACAAATCTCTAAATCTAACTAGATGAACAAATTTCATTAAGATATCATGAGATTTATATATTTAGCAATTAAACCGTAAATATCCTAAACAATATGTTATAAGTAAAAGGAAATTTTATTCCTACTCTCTTAACAAAATTTTTGTTCACAATCGTAACAATTTATGTATATATATATTCATAAAAGTCCTCTCCCACTGATTCAACCGTTCAACACTCAACACTGGCATAACTTGTGAGTCATAAACTGGCAAGGTCAATTACATTAAGTGTTTGAATAGCCACTTGTTGCGCGTTGATACTTCATGGAGAATGATGACCATAGTAAAAGAACATCAATATTAGTATATAACATTTACATACATATCTTCGTAACTACACATAATTATATATGTATATGTGCCTATTATAACTAAAATAAAGCTCAGCACTTTCTGATATACATACAAGAATACAAGATTAACTGTGCCTGTGTCTTGGCATTTGTGATGTGGTCTGGTCGTCTGTGTTGTCTGTATTCCCAACGTCACGACTCAGCACAAACATCCTGTTTTACAAGCACATGTAGCTACATATCAGTCTGTAATTGGCTTTTGTTTGGAAATGACTTGAAATTGCTTTTCAAAAAGACTTGTCGAGTGTCCAGCTTGTCTTGAACGAATGGTTGCATTTATTGTATTTAAATAATAATGCTGTTTATATTTATTTGCTACATGATGAAACTCAATTTTTAAATTTGAAGCCAGTTTTTGCTCTTCCTTCGTGATTTTACACATGTTTCTTGCTGTATAATTTGATGTAAATTTAAGATGTTTGTATAGTGGAAAGTGAAAGAGTCGAGTGGAACTTAAAATTGTGCTTTATGGGAAGTAGGCGTGATTCTTGTCCCATTTCGACCATTTTCGTACTGTGAGATTGAAATAAGTGATTTCAGTAGTAAATTTTAATGATTTTCGAATGATTTCGTTTTTCGGAAAATTCCACCGGCTTCACTTTAAGCGCCCATACTGCGGCTAAAAAAAACTCTACCTATAACTGATTCATTAAGAGATTGACGCGGATATTAAGAATAATAAATAAACTACCAAATTCAACAACATTGGCAAGTACAAATACACGTAAATATATTTATATTATAGCAAGAAAAGCATGTATGTGTGCATATGTAAAATCAACAAAACTTATTCAAACAACTATACCAATTTTCACATGAAACTTCTTATTTATTTCCATTCCCTTTTTAAGTCATACCATCGGCTCACAAACGTTACCAAACCGTTGTTTTTCTGCATAAAATGGCAGCTCTTAAATAGCTTTAGGTTGCTCTTCGTCCCGAATGCGGCAATTTTGCTTGTTTACATATCCATTGAGACAGAAATGGACCGCATCACTGAACAAAATTTGGTTCGAAAACGTCGGATCTTCTTGAAACTTTTCAAGAGTACATAGATCGAAGCAATGCCGCTTGAGAAGATCGAGCGACTTCAGTTCTTGCACAAGCTATATTTGTTATATGCCGATTATGTTAACCATGAGTTGAGTGAAGTGGGCGAAACACATTCTTTAGAGAACATGAATTTTCGTAATAAAGCTGAACGATTTGTAAACGTTATTCAGAAGTTAGTTTTTCTATGTAGAAATGCCAAACAATATTGAACAAAAAGAACATGACACCTTGACATGACTCACACGTAATCTGTCAAAAGGCTATTGAAAAAAGTACCTTTACTTGGATCCTCCTCCGTTATACTATATATGGTACATAACTTTACATAACTTATTTTTTACAGTATAAGCAATATTGTCAGAATAGAATCAGAATAACCTTAAGGTATATTCGATAGTTAATAGAAATAGTTATTAGAAATATAAGTTAACTGTATTTTTACCTTACTAACAAAATATGTTTTTAATTCTTTTCTCTTTCTCCTTTGCCAATTTGTTGTTTTTCCCCATTTGCAAAAAACTCAAAAACTAAGCATCAACTGATGGATCTTGTCTGCGTGGCATATCGAAATTGTAAATGAATGTGTGAACGTCAACGAGAAGAGGAGGGGTGACACGTATATCGCGGTGAAGTCTGATATTTTTCCGTTTTTTAATTCTATTGTTAATGAAATGAAATATGTATTTGTTTTTAAATATACAATCATACACACAAACATTGTTAGTGAATATACTGCTGACAAACGCGTTCTTTCTTAGTTAATGTACGGCCAGAGACGTACGTATTTCCCTAACAAAATGTTATTAAAATTTCCATGCAACCCTATTTCCAACAGCTAAATATATAACAATAAACGCAAAATGAAAATTGTGTCAATTGTCACTAACTTTCACTGTCGCTGGCCAACAACAACATGACACACCAATCTGCCAACTGGGAAATTTTAACATTTCAACACTGCTGGTGCTACATACCAATCACGTTCCATGTCAAATTCAGCTGTTACATCATTATGATGCCAACGAAGCTGACTTTTCTAGACAACATAACAATGACTGGGAGCCTTATGTCACCGACATGCAACGCCATACAATGCAATATTAACAATACAATTTTCACTTTTTGCTCCATCACTGTGGTATTTTACTTGATTTGTTCTTGTTCCCGCGTTCGCTTTAGCTGCATTTAAAGTAAGCAGTGCCACCTGATATGTTCAACTAACCGACCAACGCAAATATGGTGATACGAGAGAGCACCAACGTAAACACTGGAATGTGCAGCAGTTGGCTCCCCAACAGCGAATGTAACGTGGCGACACGGTGGCGAACAAATATGCCTACTCAACAGGAGGTGAGTAATATGAATTGAGGAGAATATGAATTTTTTCTTTTGTTTTTTGAAAATATATTTTCTCAACTGCACTATTCGAGCAAAGTTTTCAACGTGATACAATAATAAATTCTTAATTTGTAAGTATACTGAAAAGTGAAAAATGGAATTAAAAATTGTGTTAAGTAGGAAGTAGACGTGACTGTAGTCCGATTTCGCTCATTTCGACACTGTAAAATAGCAAAATCCATAAAATATCATACATTGAAACTGGGCGCTCATCGTTTGAAATTTTACCCCACCTCCATTAAAGCCACATCATACCATTAAAACTTAATGTTTTTGACGTATGTAGTTATTGATTTATCCCAGATTTAGTAGATTTTAACATAACTGTTAAAAGGAGAGTGAGCAGGGTTATCTTCCGATTTCATCAATCTTCACACTGTTGACTCATAAGAGGACAAGGTCACGATCACTTTTTCATAATTTTTTATTCACAGATGTAGATAGCGTTTCATAACTTAATTAAGTGCTTAGATCGCAACTTTTTGGCTAGGGAACGCGCATACTTAGCTTTATCAAGATATCTCAATTTTTACTTAAGTTACAGGTTGCACAGAAAGATGGTATTCAACTCATCTCGTAATTCTGATCATTTGTATCTACATACCAGTATATCTGTCTCATAATCGTGATACAAAAGCTAAGAGATGTCGGCCCAAAGTTCCGGCCTCTTTTTACGAATAGCCTCGCCCACAACACTCAAATAGTGTCCCTTATTGACAGTTCCATCAACGTTCGGTGAGTTTAACGTGAGTACCTGCTGATGACAGCCTTACCCCACGGCGCTCAAAAAGCACATCGGATCAAATCAATGCGTTGATCAGCGCTTTGAGAACGCTAGGCATTTTCAGTACCAATTGGCAGTGTGCAATGGAAACTAACCACCTTTGTCGGGATCGAGGCCCATTTCAACTGACAAAGTCAGTTCTTCCCACATTTGGGTTTCAACCATAACCACCACCATACTCCCCGAGAGGCCATCCGCATGAGAAGGTTGGAGTACACCCCAAGAGCTCCTTCTCTCCGTGGTGCCAGAATCCAGAATTAAATCTCCGGTCAGACTTCGTACCGGAAGCTGCTACCAGTTGAGCTTCCACACGGCTCTGGACTGGCGGCCAGGGGTTGGACCTCATACACACATCATTCATACAAAATCTAACCCTAATTCCCAGCTAAATGCCTTCGCCGCATAAACAATTCACGCGCAAACGACCCTAACTGTTCAATGTTCCGACTAGTGGAGATCACATTACTATCATCTAATCGTCCATCAGTCCCCATACACCCGCCCCACAAAAGCAACCCGACCTATCAGATATATGTCTCTGATGCAAAAATGCATTCAAACCCTCATGCCCCGTAAGCAAAAAACCCAGACTCAGACAAAATCTGAAGTCTGGGCTATCCTCAATGAAAACAGCGTACCGAAAATACTCGTAGGTCAATCGGAAGTTAGGACTATTGGCCCAGCGTTCTTGCTCCCTGGATATCCCTCTCTCTCCACATCATCGTTGGAAATCCAGTCATTCCGCAGCAGTACCACACTCAAGCGCCTTCTTAACCTGAATGAAACAGCACGCTGTATGACAATAAGCTTCATAGGTGGCACAGGCCACAAGCAAGCCACGATATATGGGGCGGACAGCATGACGTCCGAGAAGCCAATTACTCTTCAAAATGTGACGTATTTTGCCTACGGTTGCCTGCAGTTGCTCCTTTACATTCGCCAAGTGTGGAGTAAAACACATCCAAGGATATATTTTTCATCGACATTCTCCCGTAAAATCATGCATCCTCTGTACTGCGTTTTTTCCTGAACCCATACTACCTATCTGACCCCATACCCCGCATTAGCTCCTGAAGACGTTCCACCATGACTCTGTTCAGCACTTTTCCTAGTACTGGAAGGAAACCGATGGCCCGGTAAGAACGAGGATCCCTCCTAATCTTATCAGGGGCCTTCAGGAGAGGTACAACCCTAGCTTTTTTCCTCTTATGTGGGAAATATCCATACCAGGTATTCCGGAATGAACTTCCACAAGACCTAACCAAAGGCATACCCTAACTCCCCATCATTTAATGGAAATGCAGGCACTTCTTGTGCTTGAGGTACCTGCACCTCTGAACTGGGAAAGAACGAACCTAACGGAACCCCTCACACTCCCATAACATAGTGTCACCGACGGGAAGAGAGGTGACATCCTCCCTCCTATGACCCCGGTAGATCCTATACATCTGACCCCAGGTGTCGCTCTTATTCTCTCTAACAAAACTCCTCTAGTCTTCCTCGTTAATCTTAGCGGTATACTAGATACCGCTTCCCTTACCGAGAGTCCATATTGATTGCAGTCAGTACCAGGGGTACGCGATCGCCGCAATGGACTCTCATAAGGTGAGGGAGGGGATTGAGGGGTAACAATAATTTGAATCAAATTATGATCACTCAATCCCCACCCTCCCTTCTCGACCGCACATCTGGCAGACATCTCATCGGGCCCTAACTCTGCCACCCTATAGTCGAAACCCATACACCGGAAGTAGCCAGCGACGTTCCCATCCTGAACCACAACCCGACGACCCAACTTCCTGTTGACAGTCACGTCCAACCTCCTCGAATTTCTTGTTATTCGCCACCTTTTCTCTCTCTAAAACAGAGGGAGTGCGAGTAACCACCCCACCTCAGTTAATTGGTCAATTCCCTCGTTGTTTGCTTGGCAGCCGCAAAATTTAAATTAAAAAGTCATACTTTTTTGATTACAGTAGTTTACGGTTACGTATGTTCCGCAATTGACATTTTTCGTTTTAGCAGTTGCGATTGCTTGGTTTTAATGAACCTTTTCACCTTTTCTTGTAAGCTATCTGTACCTAAATTGTGGTTTTCAGTTCCTGCTAGAAACTGCGTACATATAATAAATGCAGAAGCACAAAGCAACTCATAGCCGACACTATATCCAAAAATTGCTTCTTATAACAATTTTCCCTCATGCTCATTAATGTATTCGTTTTATATGGAAGCTATGTTGTTTCTTTTTCTAACCTCTTTTTCAAAAATTCAGTTTGCGCTTTAACTCAGTTTACGTGTTTTTCTTCTGTAGTTTGTTAGTTGCCACCGTTGCAAAACTGAACAGAGTATAATAACTTTGCCACAATGTTTATAACACCCAGTAAAAAACGTTGGAGACTCTATAAAATATGCGTATATATAGATGATCAGCATGACTAGCTGAGTCAATTTAGCCAAGTCTGTTTCTCGGTTCGTCAGTATATACGTGAACTAGTACCTTAGTTTTTTAGAATTAGATATAAACCACATCCTTTTCACTCCCATTCTCCGTGTATACCGGTTCAAATACTTGTCAACGTTTTTATTTGCACAAATTAAATTTTTAAATTTATTCCACGTCAGCAAAAAGCAAACGTTCACCGGTAACATTTATTTATTTTGTTGACGAGAAGTTATTGCACAACGAAAATAGAAATAAGAAGTATGTGGTAACTTGCAGCCAGCTAACGGTACGTTTTTGCATCCATAAAGCATTTAAACTTGTTTGGTCTGTTGAACTTTTCTTGCAGTCTCAGGCTAACTATGAAAGTAAGCGCAGTAACTAAGATCCATAGAAGAGAAGAGAAAACTCCACCATGTGGCCCCTACTCACACTTCGCCAAGCTCATGCACCTTGTTGTACAGAAGACTGAAAAAGAGGTGTTTGAGGATTTTGAACCACTAATCATCCAGAACAGCTACGACTGTTTCCGGTAGGTCCTTATTGACAGCTCCCTCAATCAAAGTCAATGAACAATCACGTACATAACAATATTGATACATATGCTGAGAGAAAACAAAACTAAAAGAGAAGCAGCATGGAGCATCAGTGAGTGATGCAACTGTTTAAGAGGATCTACATAAATCGTAAAAGCATCTGCTCTGAATTGCAATGCCACCTTATTGTTGTTGAAAAGAATAAAATGAAGTCAGAAAATAGTTATACATCGTACTAAATATACATACAAAAGAGATAATACTTGTAGATACAACAAATGATAAAACCAGTAGTGGAAAGTTTTTGATGACAAAGATAACTTGTCTTGTACACCAAGTGACAGATATGTGCCATAAAGGGTGGAAGGAAATAAAATTAAATATATACGCAGTGCACGGATTGTTCCGCACAAATTGGCTGACGACCAAAAATTGCTCAGAATCCAACATTCGAAGGACGTCATTAAAGAGGTCAACAAGAACAAAAACTTCCTATACAATATTGTGACTGGTGATGAAACGAGGTGTTTCCAATATGATCCCGAAACGAAACGCCAGATTGCTGAATGGACCGGACGATCCGAAACCCAAAAACTCGCACATGGAGATGTCAAAAGTGAAGGCAATGGTGATTTGTTTTTATGATTCCAAGGGTATTGTCTACACTGAATTTGTTCCACCCGCCAAAACCTTAATGCGGTATATCCTTAGAGTTTTGAAGCGTTTGGTGCGCCGTATTCGACGTGTTCGGCCCGAATATCGCAAAGATGAAAGTTGGCGTTTGCTACACGATAATGCGCCATCCATTGATCGGCGCTTGTGACTGATCATTTGACTAAAAATCACATTAAATTACCCATCCCCTATTCATGGAAAAATGGAAATTACTTTTTAAACAAAAACAGAATTTTAATTAATTTTTTGTTCAACTTTTTTAACCGAATTCGCACATATGGACAACAACAGATGAATGATTATTTAAATACATTTCAACAGGCAGTCATTGCTATAATGCTATTGCTGCTAGTATAAAAGCGAGTAAATACTTGGACAAACAGTCAATCAAAGTCAATGAACAATCACGTACATAACAATATTGATACATATGCTGAGAGAAAACAAAACTAAAAGAGAAGCAGCATGGAGCATCAGTGAGTGATGCAACTGTTTAAAAGGATCTACATAAATCGTAAAAGCATCTGCTCTGAATTGCAATGCCACCTTATTGTTGTTGAAAAGAATAAAATGAAGTCAGAAAATAGTTATACATCTACTAAATATACATACAAAAGAGATAATACTTGTAGATACAACAAATGATAAAACCAGTAGTGGAAAGGTTTTTGATGACAAAGATAACTTGTCTTGTACACCAAGTGACAGATATGTGCCATAAAGGGTGGAAGGAAATAAAATTAAATATATACGCAGTGCACGGATTGTTCCGCACAAATTGGCTGACGACCAAAAATTGCTCAGAATCCAACATTCGAAGGACGTCATTAAAGAGGTCAACAAGAACAAAAACTTCCTATACAATATTGTGACTGGTGATGAAACGAGGTGTTTCCAATATGATCCCGAAACGAAACGCCAGATTGCTGAATGGACCGGACGATCCGAAACCCAAAAACTCGCACATGGAGATGTCAAAAGTGAAGGCAATGGTGATTTGTTTTTATGATTCCAAGGGTATTGTCTACACTGAATTTGTTCCACCCGGCCAAAACCTTAATGCGGTATATCCTTAGAGTTTTGAAGCGTTTGGTGCGCCGTATTCGACGTGTTCGGCCCGAATATCGCAAAGATGAAAGTTGGCGTTTGCTACACGATAATGCGCCATCTCATTGATCGGCGCTTGTGACTGATCATTTGACTAAAAATCACATTTTAACCATTACCCACTCCCCGTATTCACCTGATATGGCACCGTCCGACTTCTTAAAGCAAAAAGAGACTATTTTGAATAAAATAAATTGATTTTGTTCTATTTTTTGTTTTAAAGTCCTGTTTATTTTGGAAAGCACCTTGTATAATTTTAAAGCGAACCCCATTTACTTTAAAAATATTCCGTAGAAAGGCTGGAACTGGAGGGTAGTGTTGACTTTTTAAATGCTTTCGTTCTCAATAAATTAATTGTTCTATATGTTATATGTATTCAGTTCTAGAGTAGTTCCCTAATATTTCAATTCAAATATGTAGAAGATCAAATAAATTACATTTATAGTGTATGGTAACTTAAATAAAGTTGAGTGGAGCTTAAATAAACTGAATTTTGCGCTTCGCGAACACTTGGAACAAAAATGTATTGGAAAAAGAAATATCATTTTCAAACGATTTAAATTGAAAAATAAAAGTTAGTTTACATTTTATTCTGATTTTTAAGGAAAAATTTAAATTTCAAAAGCCGTTATAAAAACAAACTTACCGCGCACACAAGTATGTGTATACATTACGTTTCATCACTCACACTAATGCAAATAGCACCCGTTTCGGCTAACTCTGCCAGCCATGAGCGGGTAAAAAACCAGTGAAACAGTAGGCCATAGGCCGCGTTAAGATTCTACCCACTTTTCTCCTCACACGTGATGCCTGCATTCAGCAGTGTCATATAAAAAGTATATCTGTCTGCTCTAATATTCCCAATCGACGGCTGATGCAGAGTTGCATTTTTTGATTCCTATTTTTAAAATTTCTTAAAATTTTAAACAAAACTTTTTAATTTTTTTAATTTTAATTTTATTTTATTTTTTATATATTTACATAAAATTTATTTAATTTATAAATAAAAATATATTTAATTTAAAAAAATTATTAATTATTATCTGAAAAAGATTTATTAAAGAAAAACATTATTGATACCTGTAAATAAAAGAGTGAAAAAAAATTATTAGATACAAATATCTGAAAAAAGATTGAAACAAAATAAAAATACCTGAAAATAAATAATAATTACATTGAATTTGTAATATCTAAAAGAAAAAGAAAGATGATTTAAATAAAAATAGTGATAAAATCTGAAAGGAAAGAAAAATTAAATAAAAATAATAATAACATCAGAAAGGAAAGATTAACATTATTTGATCATTTAAAATAAAAAACAAAATGTGTAGTTGTATTGAAATATTTGACAAAAGTGGGTAGCCGTGGTTGGCACAGAACTTTCTGGTTTTTACCATACAAATCGTAAGGATGTATGTATATGTAAATATTCTGTAGTGATTTTGAAGTCGTATGCAAATAGCTGGCAAAAATTCGAGAGCTTAATACATTTCTGTGGATAGGCGGCATGCCAATAAATTAAAAATTCAAAATGTTACAAAAATGACTTTTGTACAGGGTAAAAAGAAATCCGATCACGACTAAACAAAATTAATTTTATCATGGAAGTATCTCAAATATTGGCCGATATATGAAGCATATAGTCACCCAGAAGGCCAAAAGTCTTTATATTAGGTATATAGGGGCTCAAGAAAGTAATAATAAGAATTACTACTGTCAGGGAAGAATGAATATATGGATTTACATATGAATTTACATTGTATATCCCATACATTGACAGGTATTTTCGGTAAAAAGTCACGTATAGATACTGTGGTCTACATTTTTGGTACTTACGGTAGTTAACAGTGTTTCGCTAGCTTCTTAACTTAATCGGTAGAGAAACTATAAAATGCAAAATTTACTCTGTAAGTATAATACTATGTTCGGACCGGAAAAACTGGTTTTCGCACGAAAACTTGTGTTTTCGTCCATGTAAAATCTGTCAAACGAAAACATAGTTTTCACTGAAAACTACTTGAAAACTTACATTCCACTCATTAAAATCGGTGCCTGCTCTAGTTTAATCGATTTTTGTGGAAGACATATTTTGCTGGCCCTAAATTGTCACTTGATATTTGTTTACTGTTAAGGGGATTCTCTTGTTCTTGCAAAACCCTTGCACGATGCCTCAATTGCAGAATTTTCTTCTTGGTGCAACAGCACAACAAACACACGCAAAAATTTATTTGCAATGGCTGTAAAATATGTCAGACCAAAATCCATGTTTATTTTCGTACCGACATATACCACTAGATTCGTAATGGGTGCTCTCTTGGCCTTGCATATTTAGGCGTAGGATCTTTGCATTTTGTGTCATCTTGAAGGAGCAAGAGAATCCTCTTATTGGTAGTGGTCAGTGAAAACTCATCGAAAACACACATTGTCGGTCAGAACGACTTACATTGCACAACATACAAATGTGTTTTCAAAATGTTTTCAATGTCGGTCCGAACATAGTATAAGTATGTAAGTTTGTGTTGAGTTTATTAATTCCATTATCTTTAGTCTTATAGCCCTGACAGACGACAGCGCCATTATGCCTTAGCGGGCTTAATTTACATTTACTTGCATATTTGACCTATGTTAATTGCAAATTTGTAATGCACAGGAATTTCGTGCATTTAGCTGAATTTACCAAATATGAGTAGGCAACACTGCTCAAAAATGCCCGATTTTACCTATTTTTTGACATATATTGCTTGAAGTCTGCTGTCTCCTTCGCGTTTACAGCATCTCAGTTTTATATTGCTAATTTTATTGTGTGCAAGTATATTAACAAAAACAAATTTTTATATTTTTAGATGACATTACAATCAATTATTGCTTTTAATTTCACTCTATCATCTTTTAACGTAGTTAATAAAAAACGAAATTTTTCATTAAATTTATATTGATTTTCCAAAAATACCAAAATTTCTATTAATAATTTATCTTATTCGTTTTTATTTCACTTTTGTTTTTAATACATAAACAAATTTCACGATCCACTGTCTAAATGCACAAGTCTGCCGTCTGTAACCATGAAATTTCAATGCGCTTTAGCATTGCTTAAGGCGCATTAATTTTGCTCGTCTGTCAGGGCTATTACTTGACTGTGTCTTCGCTAGCAACAACCCAGAAGTATTGCATGCGGCAATAATTGTGGTGAACTGGAGTGTATGTATCTACAAATACAATCACATGCGTATGTACAAAATACCCAAAGAATATGTCCAGGTGTTCAAATGGTACTTTCAACTTATGTACTAGATATGTTGCCCAGGAGCCATAGCCATTTAGGTCAATAATCAAGTTTCTGAATAGGTGGGCAGTTTGTGAATTGAAATCATGTGTTAATTATTAAGTTGGTGTTAGAAATTAAATGAAAACATCTCGGGTTGCCTAACAATTGAATGTCTTTTAATGTTAAATAACAACATAAATACTTACTGTTTCAAAATGGTTGAAACCTTTTAAGTGTAACGGATTTGCCTAATTACTAGTAAAAGAAAAAAGATGGCAAAAGGGGAAAACTAATTTTGACATTTTTGCACTCAAGATTTCATGGATATCTTTTGGTTAATTAGAGAATTTAAATTTAAGAAATCTATGGAGAAAAATGTGAAACCAAAACTGCTTTAAATAATATGATTGCATACGAATAAATTATTTTATATAAAGAAGTAAAAACGAGCTAAGTATGCGTAAAACCGAACATTTCATACTCTAACAACTTGAAGTTAAAGGCAAGGAAAAACTGAAGATCGATTCCGAAAAATCGATTATTTTACGAGAAAACTCGGTTCTCGAGTAGAATCGGAATCGAGTTTACCATCCCTACTGGTAGCCATCGCGTGCACATATAATAACCTCCGCACAATAACCACCACAAAAAAATTATTATTTTTTTAAATGTTATTTAAATGGAAAAAACAAAATTTGAAACAGGCAGCTTTTTAGGTGACTTTTTTCACTTTTTCGAAAGTTTTTAGCCTGTTTTTTCAGTTGAAAAAAAAAAGGTTGCCTCAGAATTACACACCCTAATATATATATATATATATATATATATATATATGAATATTTGTCCGATTTAACCACCCATTTGTAGCATACCTTATTTCTAAAATTATATTATAACATAATACCAGTTTAGGGCGCTGTAACTGTAGGTCTGCAAAATTAAAAACGAAGCCTAGTTCACAGCTTTGTTAATCATATTGCATTTCGAGAAACATAAACATTAATATTGTAGTTTTGACTGAAAAAAAATATTTTTACTCATTAAAATCCAAATTAAATATTTTAATATAGATGGTATTCAAACATTAGGTGCACAATAAGGTTATGAGCAAAAAAAAAAATTGTATATGCTTCAACATGAACTTAATATAAGGGTCAAACCACGTTAAGTGGTCCATGAATATTTCGAAAAATCTCCGATTTTGAAAATTAGCGGTTCAATAGGAAGGGAATCAGATGCATGCCGCGTGATATAAATATTTCGTCAAAATATTTTTTTTTTTTTGTTAAACCTGAAGATTGAAATTTAGAGCTTGATAAAATTGTAAAATTATGTTCTCATAAACTACTAGAGATAAATCGATGAAATTTTGTGAAGTCAAAGGGAAATGGTCGTGCTATATTATAAATATTTTTTTACGATCCATTTGTTTAAATATTAATATTTTACATAATGATTTGTTAAAAAATTAAAATTTTTCAGGTGATTTTCATGCTAAAAAAACTGAAAATTATGTGACAGAACGCGGAAATTATTCACCCTTCCAAAGATATTGAATTTTTTATCTCCCTACCGCTCTTAAAACGTATGGCACATCGATCGATACGCAATATGCGATCGTTGCGCTTATGCTTTTCTTGCGGCACAGATGTCGGGAACTTACGAGCGCACTGATGCTAAGGATATTAGTTTAATATGGAAAATATTTAAGTCCAAACAAACTTTTACATATGTAGAACTTTACGCAAGCGAGAAGAGTTCTGAGCGTCATTTAGCTAGTAGCTCTAGACTTCCGGTCCTAGACTAAGTATCCTCTGGGCAGTCAGAAAACATCCGTTTTAAGGCGAGCTGAAGTGAGGTTAAGCGTGGGTTTGAATCCGCCTTAGGAAAGAACACCTAATGAAAATGACACAAACTCGGCTTATCTGCATAGGCAGTGTCGACGCCAATAGAGAAGATGAAGAAGGCTCAAAAATGGATAGATAGATGTCAATGAGCTAAATCAAATAAATATATTTACCGGAAAAATTATAAAGTATAGTATCTTTATACAGAGAACTTTAAAGTCTGTAAAGCACTGACAAGAAACTTAATCAGAGCTTTACATTAATTTCCCATCCCAATGGAAATGTGCTAAGATAGTTTTATGCCGATATCTCACCAGTAATTATATCAAAAGTATTCAAATGATTTTTTTGAGCAGACTTTAAGTTCTGCTGGAAGATAAATAGCTCACAGCTCATTCCGATGTAACAGTTTGGATTCCGAAGACTTCGTGGTACGATTGAGCAATGTCACGGTATAGAACACTTCAGTTACTACCAACAACTACAAGCTCAGAATATCTGCGGGGACGATTGTCAAGACACGTAATTGGATACCAAATGTGAAATTCCAGGGAAATCAACAAGGATTATGGTTTCTAAGGTCAATAATTTAAGCCTCCAGAAAATAGTTCTTAGCTCCATAATAGGTGCACATTCCTATGGGAGAAACAAGGTCCTCTATGGATAACTACACTTAAATAAAAGCATCTGAAAAATTAGCAGTCGTTACCTCTGTCCGACTGCTAGATAATAGATAACTGCCCAGACTACACAAATTCTAGACTTAATAATCTCGCTTTCCGATTGAATTGATCTCAAATTTTGAAAATTACTCTTTTGGTCATTTTAAACCATTTGCATTAAAACTTGGGTATGCTTAGTTTACATTTCTTTAAGGAAAATTTATATATTTTGGATTTGTTTTAAAAATATTTTTTAATGTTTGTACACACGATTTGCATTCAATAGCAGCACCACATTTTCCACTAAGGCAATATGACAAACGATTATGCCATTTAAGGTGTCAGCACTTACTCTCGTCTGTCGGGTGACTGCTGTCTTTGTTTTTATTCCACACTCAACGCTATAAATCCGCTAGTAAAAATTGTCGTTAAAATGCAAACCAAAACCGATTATACCTCAAAGGAAGAAAAGGCATGCGGGAAATGTATGCGGGTAACTGCGGGCGACCCTTTAAGAATTCATGTTTCTATTCAAAATATATACATATTTGTATGCCTACCATTTCACCCAATATCTATGAACACAGTACATATGTATGTAGTTACATTTGCACATATATGACGAGTCTTAAGCTTTAAGCCATTTTCCCATATTTCAAGCTTTGCTAGTCTCAAATCTTTCTTGGAAATTTCTTAAGTGCTTATGTTTATTTGATTTAATCTACCAAAGTATTTTAAGGCATCTATGGCGACAAATCCCCACTAACCGAAAACCCAACTAAGAACTAAATTAAGCCAAAAAACCGAAATTTGACACAGGGATTCGTACTAGCAAGGGGCACTTGTTGGCGAAACTTTTTGACAAAGTGGCCGTGAACTCGCCCTCTAATAAATTTGATAAAAATATTTCCTAAACTGCTAAAGCTATAACAACCAAATTTGACCAACATAAATATTATAAAAACTCCTAACTGCAGTGTGAAAAGAGATGAAATCGGAAGATAAACCCGCCAGGAAAGGCTCTGAATTACAACTGTATATTTCACACATTCGGTTCTTAGAAAAAGAAGAAACATTTTTGGTCAGAAGGTGGCATAGATTAAAGGCGTTATTCGTGCAAAGTTTTATCACGTTTTATTAATTGGTTCTTGAGTTGTGTACCATAAGGTGAAAGAAACAAGTGAAATTTAAAATTGGCTACATGGAAAGTAGGCGTGGTTGTTATCCGATTTCGTCAATTTTCACACTGTGACATGGGAGCATAAGAGGAATGCCACCCACTAAATTTAGTCGAAATCAGTCAGTCAAGACGCGGTATATAAAATTTTACCGCAAAGTGGGCGGTGCCATGCCCATTGTTCAATTTTTACAACAACTCTCAAAACATGTCGGAGGAAAAATTTAATGTTTCTCGCGTAATTAGTTATTGATTTATTGCGATTTTAATAGATTTCCTCTTCACCCTGATCATTTATTGAACTAATTTTTGGTTGCCTATCCTTTGAAAAATAAACTATGTGTTTCTTTTTTTTAGCTTTAGCTTGTAAACACGAAATGACGTCGAATGTACTCTGCGACACAAAGCCAACTAACCAACTGGTTTCAACTTGGATTTTTCAAGCGCCTTCTCTTCTTATCATAATTCACATTTTAAAGAAGGTTGTTGCGCGTATCTCCTTCAAGGTACATATTATATTATATTGAGTAGCATTTAAACTGGCCTGGCAGATGTATATAAATATATATGTATGAGTATAAATATACGTTATGTGTACATATGAATGAATGCAATGACACTGAATAGCTATGAGAACAAAGTGTAAGTGCCGCTGAAGTATTTTAGGTTGAATTGAAATGAAGACGGATTTTTCTATAGGGGTACAAGGGTTTTATGGATTAAAAAAGAGAAACTCCACTTCATTATCTCTAAGCTCTTTTCGGGTAGGTCTGTGAATTTGCACATTTTTGGAGATTTGTCATTTTTTTTGCTCATACAACATGGCATAATCCATTATTTATTTGATTCAAGTTCTCTATCCCAAAATCTTTTCAAAGCAATCAACCGGAATGTTTAGGGTTGTGTTCTCGTTTGGAGACAATATTAGTCCCGTTTATACAAGGTGCCTTCCAAAGTAAACAGGACTTAAAACAAAAACGAAACAAATGTTTTTTTTCGGTAAAATTAGTTCATTTTATTCAAATGCTTCAATACAGCTTCTTGCACAGTCCAAAAGCATGTCGAACGAGTGTTTTAGCTCGTCGACCGTATTGCCGACAGTATGCCGGTGCAAGCCTTTTGAATGGCCTCTACGTCTGCACAACGCTTTCTTTTCATGGGCCAATGCATTTGTCTGAAAAGAAAGAAATCGCACGGTGCCGCATCAGATGAATACGGGGAGTGATTAATGGTTAAAATGTGATTTTTGGTCAAATAATCGTCCTTCGACGATTCCAAAATTAATGTTGGATTTTGAGCAATTTTTGGTCGTCAGTCAAATTTTGCGGAACAAACCGTGAACACATCTTTACTAAGCCCAAATGTTGGGCCAAAATGCGATAAATCGATGTTTTGGAGATTTGGCTGATTTTTGAAGAATTCACTCACAGTTTCGATGAAATTTCCGGTGATCACGGATTTTGATTAGCCCACATGTTGATTGTCATTTATGTCCACAATACCACTTTGAAAACGTTGAAACCACTCGTGTACTCTACTACGGGATAGGCAATCATCGCCATAAACTTGTTTTATCAATTAAGACGTTTCGATAACAGTTTTACCAATTTTAAAACAAAATGTAATATGGTTCTTTGTTCAAAGCTCATTTTCGCACCGATAACACACATAAACTGGCACTTAAAACGCAATAACTTCACTTCCAATCAATGAAATTTCAGGAAGTTTTCACTGGACAATCGATAGAGATAGCAGATTCTAACGCACTAGTCGACATATAGATGGCTCCGCTAGGGGCGCTAGATTCAAAAAGTCCGGTTTACTGTGGAATGCACCTTGTATTATAGACAGCTTCGAAGAGTGTTGTCACTATAGGAGCAAACAAAATATTTTAATAAAAAATTACTTTGAAGATGATTAGCATTTTTTTTACGTGAGTTAGTCAAAAAGTTTGCGTTTAGCTAAATTTATCGCAAGTTAATTACACTAACTTTTCTGTGCCTTTATGTATGCAGTTTTGTTTTTTAAGCGATATGAGTTCGAGAAAGGGAAAAAACTCGACTAAAATTACATTTTTAATAATTTTACCGATTTACATATAAGTAATATCTTTTGATATATCTCCCACAGCATAAATATACTTAAAAAATCTATGAATTTGATTAGTATTATCGATGATTTGTACCAAACTAGCTAGATATATATTTTACACATATATTTACAGTATGACATCTTTGCTAGGACTTGCTACTTCTTTATTGCTTAGAAAGCCGTAACATCATCATTAACTGCTTCAATAGTGAACAATTCAACATAAGATGGATATACTATAGTAAGATATTAATATGATTATTATATTCGCCTCTAAAACTTTATTTTTGAGTCTTTAGTAAACCTTCAATTACGAATTTAAAGATCGTTAAAGCTTACTAATTTTCAGTCATGCCAATAAAACTTTAATTTCATAATAATCGGCAGTAGTGACGCCGTCAAGTATTAGATTCAATATCCGAACGCTTATACGAGAGCTACTATATATATTTCTGGCCTAATAATGAAAATAGGCATATTTATCAACGAAATTGTTTTTTTTTTTTGGTTGGAATTGGCTCGTCTTGGAAGACCCACACGGTCGATTGCTGTTTTGTTTCGGGCTCATACGCATAGATCCATGATCTTATAAACGTCTTTTGAAGCACCGCGATCGTAATTTTTATGCTGGTGGAGAAATGCATAGGCATGCCTCTAACTAAAGGTATGTTACATGACGGTCTTGCATTATCAGTTCACGTACCTCATCGATGTTTTCTGGTACAACGAACGGCTGTTTTTGGACGACCTTCACGGAATTCGTCTTCAGCGAGCGTCGGCCACGATTGAATTCGTTGTAACAGTTTTTCACAGTGCTATAGGATGGTGCTTCATAGCCATACAAAGATTTTAGTTCATCGATGCACTCTTGTCGTGATAATCCACGTCGAAAGTTATGAAAAATGATGGCACGAAAATGTTCACGAGTTAATTCCATTTTTTGGCCGAGATGAATTTTTTAATTCCCTGTAAATAAAACAATTCACGATTAAATGACAAACGTTCTGAGTGATGTTATGCTAAAAAATGTCAAACTTTCCAATGGAAATGTCAGATTGCACCTGGCAACACTTACTGTTGCCTAGTCCAGAAATATATATAGCAACCTATGTATCAATACGAAGTCTTTCCAAGCGAAAATGTTGGACGCTAATTTTGTTCGCCAGTCTTTACTTTCTGATTGTTCTGTCGCCACCTTAAATAGCGCTTGAATTGTTAAGCTGACCACATTTCACACGTTTTCAGTTTTTATGCTACTGATACTTTTTACTTATTTTTCATTGGAAGTTTTGTACGTGTTTGAATAGTGCAGCACCACTTTTGGCAACAAGATCTCACAAAAATAAAATAAAACTCTTAAAAACAATATTAGAAGGAAATTTTTAATTAATGAACCAATGCCGTTAGCAATAGAAGGTAATAATTAACAGCTCATTGCACCTTTTGATTCAGTATGCTTTTTCCCAACCGCATTTTAGCTTCCAACCCTAAAATAACACCTACAAATAAAAATAATTGAACGAAATAGATGTTTTGCATATTGCCAGAAATAAAGCTAGAGAAATACCGTAAGCAAAAATGTCAACCAGAGAATCGGAATTCAAGGAATTATGTGTATATATTCATATTGTATATTTATATAGGTATACACTGACACACATATTCCACATAAAGTTTGCTAGAAAAACGAAAATCATTATATTATACATATTATATAGGAGTAAGGTATTATCGACCCGATTTTATTTATCTTTCCCAATACTATTTACTATTAACATGCCGCATACTAACAAAATATTCCCTGAGATTTATTAAGGCACCTTACATATCATCACCAACCGTACGGAGTAAAGTGAACCGGATGTTATATGTTTATCCACAATTTTATCTATCTTAAACATAAACACGTTCCCTCATATTGATTGGGATAACCCACATATTGGCCAATATATGGTATGTGGCATAAAGTCAGCAGGAAATTCTAAATCTTTGTGTTAGGTAAATTGGAGCTAAATGTAGTATTTAACCCAGTGGCGGATTTGCCCCACGGCCCAGTAGGCTGGGTCTAGTCGGAAAGATATTAAGGGCGACATATCGTGCCAAAAAAATCACTGATAACAATAAGATTAACAAGAAATAACTCAAATGCAAAGTATTTAACCATATGCTTATATAATCTTCCTAAATCACTATTTTTGCGTATCAAATTATAAATAAATTCGTACATCGTACATATAAATATCAAGGAAGAATAGGTACTTAGGTACCGAACATATTGTTATTACGCGGAAATCAGACGATTTCTTTGGAAAACCGTCTACAGATATTCAAATCCTTTTTATTGACCCAACACTCGACGTTCTAAGTAGTAGTAGCGTTCCGTCAACTGATGATTCTGCAGTGTCTAAAGTGTCTTCAAGTGAAAATACTTTGATCAATGTGGCAAGTATATCAAAAGAACAAGCCGAAGATATCCCAGAAGTGGCAGGAGTAGGAGTGCAGCCCAATCCTCCGGACCAGGAGCTCTACGAAATCAACGACGATCCAGCTAAATGGACAATCGACGAGTTCACGCGTGATCACATTTGTAAGAACGGAGCCAATCAAAACATCCAAAATGATTTTCCCAAGAGTGAGCGCGTTTGCAGAGATAAAGCGCGACAATTGTCGAGACATTTATTCGAACGTCAGCTTCTAAATGGTGAAAAAGTTCCGTGAAAGTGGCTAATTTATTCCAAAAGTACTGGATGTGTTTTTTGTGGTCATTGTTTGCTTTTTAATGGCGGGGTGAGTCAGTTCGACAAAAAAGAAGGTTTAAATGACTGCAAAAATTCATATCATCTTGTGTCAACTGCATATGAAAGAACGAAGCAACGTGTTATGTCGCATTGACCGCGCATTAAAAATGCAATTAGATGAAGAAATAAATTACTAGAAAAACATTTTGAAAATAGTAGTTGCATACGTAAAAGCGCTTGCATCACGTGATTTGTCTTTCAGAAGACACGACGAAAAATTTGGATCAATCCACAATGGAAATTATTTAATGTCCTTAGAGCTTATCGCCGAGTTCGATCCGTTCTTAGCTAAACACATTATACATTACGGAAATCCAGGCTCAAAATTTACGAGTTATCTTTCTTCAACAACATGCGAAGAGTTCATTCGATTTATGGGAAACAAAGTTTTGGGAACAATAATGTCAATATTAACAGCAAAATATTTTCCTCTGATCATTAACTCGACACCGGATATATCTCACGTAGACCAGCTCACTTATGTAATCAGATATGTCCTGCCTAATGGATCACCTGTAGAACGGTTTCTCAAGTTTATTCCAAACATAGGCCACAAATCACAACAAATGACAGATGCTGTTACTTCAACTTTAAATCAATTGGGAGTTGACATTTCAAACTTCCGCGGGCAATCATATGACGACGCAGATAACATGTCAGGCAATTATAACGGCCTGCAAGCTAAAATATAGAAAATTTCACCCCTTGCCGACTATGTTCCCTGTTCAGCACACTCGCTGAATTTAGTAGGTGAATGTGCAGCTGAAAGCAGCCTTGTTCGCCAGGCTTGTTCGTTCTTTTCTCTACTCCAAGAGTTTTACAATTTCTTTGCAGCGACAACTCAGCGTTGGGAACTCCTTCAAACTCATTTCACCGTCAAAAGTCTATCAACGACTCGTTGGCCAGCTCGCGCAGACGCATGCAAAAGTTTACGCGAATCCTGGAATGAAATCCATAAAGCGTTAGTCACCATCGAAAATGACACACAACAGAAGAGAACGGTTATATGCAAAGCAAGAGGTATTGGTTTGAAACTGGAACATTTTGAAACGGCCCTCATGTCCGTTTTTTGGGGATGTTTACTAGATCGCATTAACGCCACAATTAAAAAACTTCAGAGTGTGGAAATTGACAATACCATTGTCATAGAACCGTACGAGGCTTTAATACATTTTGTTGGCAAAACAAGAGAGAATCTCGATGATTTCGAAATTAAAGCGAAAAAAATGTCCTTCGTACAGGAATACGAAAAAGATTTTCGACGCAATCGAAAGCTAAGCTGCTTCCTGGCGAGAAAAATACCGGCGAAGAGATGCAACAAAAAAATGGCCGTGAATATTTTAGAATAAATACTTTTTTTGTAGTAATTGATATATTGTCAGAAGAACTGAAAAGACGTCGGGATGCTTATAAATAACTCTACAATAAATTTTACTTTATTACCAACCTGACGAATCTAAACATCTCAGAAGTCCAAGATAAGGCCAAGGCATTGCAAATGATTTGTTCTACTGACTTAGAAGACGATTTTACAAAAGAATATCTTCATTTTCGTTCTCACTGCAGCATAAAAAATGAGGAGCGAAAGAGTGTAGTCAGTTTGTTGAAATGGTTACGAACCGAAGGTCTTCAAACCATTTTCCCAAACGTGGATATTGCTCTTCGTATGTGTGTGTGTACACCTGCCAGTAACTGTACTGAAGAAAGATCGTTTTCTTGTTTGCGGAGAGTGAAAAACTATTTCCGCCCAACAATGACTGAGCAGAGGTCAAACGATCTTGCTTAGCTTAACATAGAAGCTGATTTTTTAAGCAAATTTTATTGCGAAGATTTGATTAATGGTTTTGCTGCGCTTAAGTGCAGGCGAGTTTTGTAACACATTGTACGAGTAAAACATTAATTTTATTAAAAACAAAACCTAAAATGATTTTTAAATGTTTTATTTAAATGCCCAATCGTTCCTCGGAAAATATTATTAACTAGCTTTATCCGCTAGCTTTTATTTAAACAATTTTCTGAATCAATTTAAAGTGGGAATAAAGTAAATTCATGAATTATGTTTTAGTCTATAATGATGGGTGCTGAGAAAGGGGCGGCACATGGCCTAGAACGGCTAGGACTGCAAATCCGCCACAGATTTAACCCAGTTTTAACACTCGGACATACTATCAGGAAAGAATTCTTCTGAATTTCTTTTATTTTTCTCACAAAATGACGGATACTTTCGTTAAAATATCAACTATGGGTAATAGAGTCCAGTTATTTGGAACGTAGGCGTTTTAATAATTTTGACACCGACTTATATAAAGCTGTCTAACACCATCTTCACTTTTTCAAATTTTTTGTCCACATTTGCCCCTTTCTACTACGATCCCTTTTCCAAACTACAATTTTATATTTTGATTTAGTTCTTACTGAAGGCACTTATACGTTTTTGGTTAATGTATTATGTACGTGTCAGTAATCTGATTACTCCTATCTACTAACTCGTCCTTACTGTTTTTCCTAGGATACTAAGTTCCAATACGATATCTTAAATTTTACTCAAGTTGCAGCTTGCACTGATGGACGGACGGATAAAGCAGGCTGTTCAAATAAAATAGTCTAAAGACGTTAAATTTTCTCATGACTTGGATGGCCGACATAACGGGTTTTTTGCAATTTTTTTATCCAAATTTTCACCTCCGGGTGGTCTTTGGATATGTAAGAATGCGCAAAGAAAGAACGTAAAAATTATGAAATCAAGTGATTTTTCTGAAGGTTGCTGCAACACAGGTTCAGAAGCGTTTTTTAAAGAGATATAAGTACATTTAAATTTGAAAAACATTTATATGCAAATCGTAAACTTTATTAAGGTGCAGAGCAACTTTTGCCGCTGACTGCTGACAGTATCGTGCTTTTACCACTATTACCACTGCATATGTATGTATAGTTACTCCCTGCAATCATGCGTTTTATAGCATTTTTAACAGCGATTGTGCAGTTTTATATCAACGTTTTCAATCTGCATTTTGTATTGTACATGTATATCTGTGTACATTTGTGGCGCTGTATGCTTTGTTAGTTTGTGGTAGAATTGTTTCCGTTTCTGGGCAACTTCCGCTGGGAAAAGTGCCAGGGAAAATAAAAGCAGCAGCAACAACAAATAATATTTGTAAGACAGCAATAACAATAACAATACATACGGGACCACTGCCATGTTCGATAATAAAAACAACTATCGAGCAATCACAATTAATACCAAAATTGGTGTTGCTCAAAACGTTTCCACAACCTTTACTACTGAACACCGAAATCAAACACGCACGCAAATTTTTGCATTTTCGCTATTTGTTTGCTAATCAAAAATTTGGTGCACAAATCGTCAGGAAAAGTACGCGACTAGATTTCCTATACTATTTCTACACTCTTGCAACATGTTGCTACAGAGGAAAATAGATTTGTTTACCTAACTGTAAAGGGAAGTTTCTAGATGAGCGTAATCGGATATTTCCACGCTCACAAATCGCTATTAACCGAAAAAATATAAAGTGCCATAACTAAGCACTAAATTAAGATATAAAACTTTAGTTTGGCAGATCCAGTAGCAAGGGCCACCTGTTGGCAAAAAGTTTAAAAAAGTGGCTGTGGACTCGCTATTTAATAAGTTTAATATATATGTATATCTCTTACACCACTGAAGATAAAGCAAACCAATTCGCCTACCGCAAAAACTATAAGAATTTCTAGCGACAATATTAAATTAAATCAATAACTAAATACGACAAAGGTATACAATTTTACACCCGAAATGGTCTAAGAGGGTTTGATTTGATTTAAGACATTTTTATGTTACAGTATTCTCTGTGGATTAAAAATGTGTTGAATCGGGTCAAGAGGTCTCTGAGCCCCATATACCTTCCGGGTGACTTCGTACCGCATATATTGGCCAATATGAGAATTATCTCAAAATTTCAGAATATGTTTTACTCATAACGGTGCATCTTAGTACTTAAAATGGATTAATGAAACCAACCGAGCATTTTGTAAGCATGTGGCATGATAATAGTATGTGTTGCTGGCAAAAATTGATAACATGGGGTCAATACTACCACAACTTCCATATTTCCTGAAGAAATTTTTCGGACTTTTACTATTGCAGTTTGCAAAAGTACATCTATATTGTTTGATTACACCCGAACTGAGCCCTTCCTTACTTGTTTTGTATACATTTGTATTTGTTGTTACAACTTTTCGTACTAGGAGAGGTGCGTGAGGGTTCGTAAGCTGATTGACTAGCGGCCAATTTTGCTTTGTCTCCCCACCAATTGTAAATATTTTTTTGACTGACTGGTGCTGATTGAATTTTGATTAAATTATGTAGTCGAGTAGATTAGTATTACCGATATTATAATTGTGATAAAATCATTTCAAGGAGTTTAGAAGTTTTCCTATTAATTATTAAAATAGCTTGGTAGTTATTATAAATGAAAAAATAGGGCTTTACTAACGTGGTACTGCCGAGACAACAAAACTAATAAATAGTTGTTATACAGAATTCCCATAAATTTGAACATAATTTACGATGCCAATGAAATTTGGCATTACACAAGACAATATTAATGTAGATGAATTATTTAGCTTATAATTTTTTTTTCATTCAAGCTAGCTATATATGAAATTCAATTGAATTAGTTTCCTTGAGTAAAAATTGTTATGTGAGATTCGCGAGCTAAGGAAACCGAGCTCATCAGAACGTCGGATAGGTTTTTAAAACGACATACTAACGGCTTTAACCATTCTTGTATAGCCTTGTAGGCTATTACTATAAAACAATTCGAATTAATAGTTTCTAGTGAGTGATCTACCTATGTTGAATTCCTCGAAAATATTTTAAGATTAATTAAGGGAACGAATAATATTTGGTAGCAAGGATGTCGCTTGAAGCAGAACTATCAATTTAAATGTGTAATTAAAATAAATTTTTATTTACGACTTAAATAATGGTCACTATAAAAAATTTATTCACATACATAAAATTAAAGAGTGGTTTAATGCAAATAATATATCAAACTACATTTCTGACAACGTACATAATTATTTTAACTTATTTTAACAAATGAGGAAAAAACCAATGGATACTAAAGTGCTAAAGTGCAATTTTGACAAAGCTGATAAAGAGATAATTTTAAATTATTTAAAGGGTGAACGTAAGCTAGGGACTACCCAGTAATGTATTTCTTTTCAAAACTGTAAATGAAACGTTTAAGTGAATACCGTCAAGCATTTAGTAAATTACTGCTAATATATTTACTCCCACTTCTCTCCATTATTTATCGGACCAAGGCATGTAAATGAATGCAAAAGAAAATGGTTCAAGTCTTTGCTACCTGAAAATATTCCAGAAATTTCAATTACCTTAACTACACCTTGTACTTACCACTTACCTACCAAGACGTGCAAATTAGTCATGTCATCTCTCAGTGACGTTCTTTGAAAACTGAAGGTTGGAAGTGTATGTATATACACTCAAAAGTTGGCTTGGAACGTCAGCGTTTTTCTTTTTGCAATAAAAAGACAAGAATATTTGTGGAATACTTACACACACGTTTTGCTTTCATTTCTCAAGAGTTAACTTCCTTGCGACTTTTCACTTGGGAATACTTAAATTTGTTTTAAATTTATTTTCAATGCATATTTAAGTGTCAACTTCTCCGCAAATTCTGAAGTTCTTACGTTGACTCCAACACCAATTAAAGGCTTTCCAAGGAGCGAGATGAGTTCAGCAGTATCAACGATAACAAATTGCCCAAAATAGATATAGAGCTACATATACAAATATAGTATATAAATTATCAGATTGAAGAGACAAGTTGAATTTAGAGTATTGCATGCTTATAAACATAGTACAGATATTCCTGGCAGAAACGAAATATGGGCATAACTGGATCACTGCCATGCCCATAAAAATGATATTAAACAGAAACTTATAAATCGGCATAGCTCAGCCGAAAACTAAATATTTAGAAAATTTTATGTAGTGCAACGAATAGAAATAAGGTGGGCCACTTTTAGTTTAAAAACTGAAAAATATGGACTTACCTCGCTCAAAGTCGGTTGAATGTAACGATATCTCAAACCATTCAATCTATATGACTAAAATTTTAACAGAGTAAGCAGTTGACCTTCTTTTCAAGAGCGTGAAATAAGATGAAACTGAATTGTAACTAAACCCACCATTTATAATTGGTTCACAATACCAAAAACTGGTTATTCAGGTTAATGTAATGGTTGTTCATGGAGGATGGAGTCACGCATAGAAGTTCACGCAAGTGAGGAAAATTCTCTGATTGCCAATTTACTTGGAAGCGGCCAGAAACGATTCTTTTACATATGACTCAAGCAGCTCACGACTTCCGGTCTTTGACCAAGTATCCTCTGGGTAGCCTAAGAACATCCGTTTGAAGGCGAGCTAAAGTGAGAAGGCGAAATATTCCCTACTTAGGGTTGTGCGCTGGGTTTGGGACCCGCCACGTAAAAAACACACCCCCAATGAAAGACAACAACAAGCCTCGGATGAGTGACCCCCCTTTTGATGACGACCATGACAAACGAATTAAGGACTATGATTTGAGGGCATGCACCTGGAATGTCCGGTCCCTTAATTGGGAAGGTGCCGCTGCCCAGCTGGTTGAAAATAAAGGCTGACATCACCGCCGTCCAGAAAATGCGATGGACGGGACAAGGACAGAGACCAGTAGGTCCTTGTGACATTTACTACAGTGGTCGTATAAAGGAGCGCAAGTCTTGTGTTGGATTCGTGGTGGGAGAGAGACTCCGTCGCCGAGTACTATCATTGACTCCGGAGAATGAACGTCTAGCCACGATCCACATCAAAGCGAGGTTCTTCAACATACTGCTGATTTGCGCCCACGCCCCGACGGAAGAGAAGGACGATGTAACAAAAGATGCCTTTTATGAGTGCTTGGAGCGCGCTTATGAGAGATGCAATATGATATGAGAAATTTGAAGCTTTCCAGCAAACTAGAAAATAAGAAATACCTATAAATTAAATCATAACCAGTTATTTTAAAGAACTTTCTTAACAAACAGAAATAAAACAAAAACATTCTTGACCCCTTAAGATCCTGGAGCTGAAAATAGTCCCTTACGTATTGAAATAGCCATTGGGCAGATATGTGTACTATGCCAAAATTCGCACTCACCTCTGTGCAGCAAAAAACGCACGTCAACAAACACAAAGAAGGTTTGACGTCGAGAAGCTGCAGTCACAACAGACAGCCGAACAATTTTCTGCTCGACTTGCATTCCTGCTCTCTGAGAGCACTCGTCAAATACTCGGTACAAGGGAACTGTGCGTTTCATGATCCTTATGTACAGCTGCAAACGAAACTATTGGTTTTTGGAAAATGCAAAAGAACAGCTGGTACGATGAGGAGTGCCGAGACGCAGCTAAGAGAAATACACAGCGGGATGGGATAGATATCGAAGTTGAAGAGGGAAGCGAGACGCATTTGCAGACAGATAAAGAAAGAGGCCGAAATGCGTGAGTATAAAAAGCTTGACAAGCTGACCGGCTGGGGTACTGCTTGAAAATTCTACGAAAAACTGCGGCGACTCACAGAAGCTTTCAAGACCGGAGCATACTCTTGTAGAACCGCCAGCGATGATCTAGTAACCGATGCCCAAAGCATACTAAAATTTTAGAGGGAACACTTCTCATTTCTCCTGAAATCATAGCGGCAGGAGAAGGTGGACCCGATTTCCCAAATGAGGACGATGGAGCAGACGTTCCATTACCCGACCCTGAAAAAGTTCGAATAGCAATTACCCGGCCGAGCTATTCAAACACGGCGGCGAAAAACTGCTAAAGAGCATGTATCAGTTATTTTGTAAAATTTTGTAAAATATGGTCGGACGATAGCAGCCCAACGATTGGAATTTAAGTGTGCTCCGCCCAGTCCACCAAAATTTACTCAGTAGGCAATTGATAAGTAAAGTCCTCTCTCGAAGGACAAACACCATACTCTTTAAGTCATTCATTACTTCCATCTTGCTATATGGTGACAGCATCTGATGTGTCGGCCTTAGGAGTTTTCGAGAGAAAAGTCTTGCGAGAGAAGTATGGTCCTTTGCGCGTTGGCCACGGCGAATATCGCACTCGATAAAACGATGAGCTACATGAGATATACGACGGCACTGGCATAGTTCACCGAATTAAGAGACAGTGGCTGCGCCGGCTAGGTGATTTCGGACGTATGGACGAAAAAGTTCCTATTCTGAAAATATTCGTAGAGCAAGACCTTCACTGGCGCGTTGTTTTTAACTCGGCTATAATCACGTAAGCGGTGTCTACGAATGTAAAGAAGACGAAGAATAAGCCACATTGACGCCCCTTGTAAAGCGTGAAATATAGTGAAACTGCTCTATATCCACCATGTGTGCCATTTAAATTTGTCAAAATCCCAAAACCATTACTGTTCAAGCCTTCACATACATTAGTGCGTATGGCTGATTTTAGCAGAAATGTTGGTCAACATGTGAAAGGTATTACAGCTCGATGGTTCCACCAGACCAAAAACTACACCAAACTGTCAATTTAGGTAAATGTAATGGTTGCTTATGAATAATTTTTGGATTTTCTTTTCATCACAATCGACAGTTTTGTTTATTTACCGCACTCTTCAAATGGAAGTGTCTGAACGGCTGAAATACTTTTATTACATTGAGCGGTTCTTTGAAGAATAGCGAGCACACGTTGACGATTATTACGATCATAAGATGGAAAATATGCTTAAAAAG
Source organism: Bactrocera correcta (assembly GCA_027475135.1). Taxonomy (NCBI): domain Eukaryota; kingdom Metazoa; phylum Arthropoda; class Insecta; order Diptera; family Tephritidae; genus Bactrocera; species Bactrocera correcta. The sequence goes on from CM050323.1 coordinate 90,777,504, forward strand.
TTGCAATTGGAGAACCATAACTTTGATAATAAAATAAAATAATTTGTAAATGTTGTTCTTACGTATATCTTAAATGATAAATTGTAAACATTACTAAATGCAATTAAAAAACTTAAAGATGGCGACATATTTATAATGGGCGAACGAAATGGGATACTTACAACCCGGTATTATAAGAAGGAAACACTCCAAACTGTTCATGGACAAACGCTACGCTCATAGTGTATTTTACCCTTCCTCCTATAAATCTGTTTTAAAAAATCTCGGGGGTAAAAGTTAATGTCTCTGCCGTACATAGAATTGATTTATCGTTTTTACTAGTTTCTGACAATATCGTATATGGGGAGTGAGCGGGGTTATGATCCAGTTCCACTCATTTTGACACTGTAATAATAATGAATACTATTAGCGGACGTTTACACGCCCGCCCTTCTATGTTTTCATGACACCATTTCTACTTCGAAGTCCTGTGCCAATTTGCGTTTTCTATACCTTCAATAAGTGCTTGTTTCTGACATTTTAGATACCATCATTGGCGTTTTCTAAGCAGGGTCCTTACTTCTCTACGATATCTCAATTCTACTGTAGATATAGCTTGTCCAGGCAGACAGACGGGCATACGGATAGAGAGACAGTGGAATTCAACTCGTTACATCATCCTGATCATTTATATTATATTTGCATACATAAACCTATATCTATCTCGCTTAGTTTTAAGTGATACAACAACCGATAGATGAAGACTTTTGTTCTATTATTTTTGGGTGATAAAAACAACCGGTAGGTGAATGAATGCTGCTCTGTAACAATATATTTAATAGTTTATTAATTTTTTTTTTAAGTTTAAGTGCACTTTATACTAATATTTTCAACATGCAGAGTTTGGTTTATTGGTTAGTTGGTTGAATGTCCTTTTAAGCATTTTCATGTGATTGTATGCGATTCAAACTGAGTTCAGGTGGGAACATTCTTCTCAACGAGCAAATATTAGCGATAACAATAGCAACATCACTACAATACAAAGATGTGCGAAACAGTAATAACAACAGCATCTATTTGTACGACAGTATACACTACAAATAAAAAAGGTGACGTAGCGCAGGAAGTTTCTGCTTCTAACAGCAACAACAAATTCTATTGAATAATGACAGTAGTAGAAACAAATGCGAATAAAATTTTTTTATATTTTTGCTTTTTGTGCGAATAATAAAAAAATCGGTAAACAAATTGCTAGGAAAAATATGCTACCAGATTTTGAGTTCCAGTTTTACATCTTTTTTTTGTTATTGTTTTTGTTACTACGTTCTTTTTTGTTGTTGATATGCAGCACGAAGATTTGCCAGTTGGTTGCCCAGCTGCCAAGTTGGGTTTGCTTTATGACAAATTGAAAATTTTGTTTGTTTCATTGGCGTCGATTGAATTGGAACTAAGTTGTTTTCTGTGATATTTTCAACATAGTGAAATAGTTTTGGTTTGGTGTTATCTCACTAGATAAAATTTTAAGAATTGTTCTGTAATTCAAATCGATATAGTAAAAGTAACTGTTAAGGAATAAGCGCCTTGGTGAGTTGGCGGAGATATCGACAGTCTAAGTTTGATTTTAATAAACTAGTCTTTAAATGTTTCGAAAGTTTACGTAACAATGGTAACATTGCAATAGTAAAATGTTTGAATCCGGAAAGTGTATGAAATATAGTGCTGATGGCTTCAGCTATTACTCGGAAACATTTCAAATTTTTTAAAATACATTGTGACAAAAATGTACCCGAGTATTGTAAATAAAACCAAAAATATTTAATTATTCATCAATTTTTATTAGTCGCCTTCAAAGTAATCCTCACCAGATGTAATACAATTATGCGAACGATTTTTCCAGTAGTCGAAACACTTTTCATAAGCACTTTTTGGAAAGGCCTTCAGCTACTTCATGATATTCGATCGACTGAATAACGGGTTCCACGGAGCCCAATTTCAGTGCTTCGATGCGATGATGCAATATCATCGGGTAAAATCCATGAATTGTTCTTCCAGAATTCCGGGCGTTTTTGACCAACTCACGCAAACACCTCACTACGGCCAAATAGAACTCCTTATTGACCGTCTGTCCCTCCAAATCGGAATTTGCACGATAAAGCATGTCCAAAAGGACCTGATTATTGTACTCTTTTTGAAAAAAAATTTTTACCAACTTAGCGCCAAGGTAATTTAATTTACTGGTGACTTTTGTCTTGATGCGTATTACAAATTATTAGATATATATTGGAACACTAATGGTGTTGTTAAGGTGGTAGTATGGTAAAAAATTTTCAAAACATCGAAAATAATGTTTTGCTGTTTTAATTACTTTAAACCCTAAATAATAATGTAGAAATCTTCCTTTGACTCAGATGGTAACAGAAAGCTTTTAAAATAAGATCCGCCGCAAGATGTCGTGCGCTCGAATCGCACAGCGCGATCTTTCAACGCGTTTTTCTCGAAACAGTGTTTTCTGAACTGGTACCCACGATTCCAGCCAATTTTCTTGGCCGATTCGTCTAATATTTTTTTTGTTTTGAATTTTCAGAAAAGACTTGGCTATCTAATGACCTATAATCATCATTGTTAATAGATATTTGACAAAATTATGACACAATTAGTAACAAAACTTCTTCTTCTTCTTTACTGGCGTAGACACCGCTTACGTGATTATAGCCGAGTCAACAACAGCGCGCCAGTCGTTTCTTCTCTTCGCAACGTGGCGCCTATTGGATATTCCAAGCTAAGCCAGGTCCTTCTCCACTTGGTCCTTCCAACGGAGTGGAGGTCTTCCTCTTCCTCTGCTTCCCGCGCGAGTTCTGCGTCGAATACTTTCAGAGATGGAGTGTTTTCATCTCATCCGCGTAGCCGCTGTCTTTTAATTCGCTGAAATATGTCAATGTCGTCGTATACCTCGTACAGCTCATCGTTCCATCGATGCGATATTCGCCGTGGCCAGTGCGCAAAGGACCATAAATCTTTCGCAGAACCTTTCTCTCGAAAACTCGCAACGTCGACTCATCCGTTGTTGTCATCGTTCAAGCCTCTGCACCATATAGCAGCACGGGAATTATGAGCGACTTATAGAGTTTGGCTTTTGTTCGTCGAGAGAGGACTTTACTTTTCAATTGCCTACTCAGTCCGAAGTAGCACCTGTTGGCAAGAGTAATCCTGCGTTGGATTTCCAGGCTGACGTTGTTGGTGGTGTTAATGCTAGAAACCAGCATAGACGAAATTATCTACAACTTCAAAGTTATGACTGTCAACAGTGACGTGAGAGCCAAGTCACGAGGGCGACGACTGTTTGTTTGATGACAGGAGATATTTCGTCTTGCCCTCGTTCACTGCCAAACCCATTTGTGTTGCTTCCTTGTTCAGTCTTGAGAAAGCAGAACTAACTGTAACAAAACATAGGCGAAAAAAATAAAAAAAAAATTAAAAGTTGCTCTATTTGTTTATTTATAAATGACTTGTTTCAGTCGAAGGTCATTAGACAGCTATTCATATGTACTTTAAAATAAAATTCATCCCGTTCGTTTCAGATCATCCACAATGGAGAAATCGTGGGTACCACTTTTACAGATGGCGTCTTCCGGTCATCCATATCTCCACCGGATATCAATAAAAATTGGGAAAAAAAGTTTTTCTTTGTACTGTATTACATGTAGAATAACATATGAAAAAACTCAAGTAAAAATTTATGTGAAAAAAATTATTGAAAAAAATATTGCTTTTACAACTCGATTCATCTATTGAAAAATACAATAAAATAAAAGACTCATTTTATGGAAGGAATTATTTCTGTTAGAAAATTTGTAGTCAAAATAATTTATCGCATTCAATGATTGCATTTTAATCAATATAGATAAACATGTACAGTTATCGAAAGAAGTGCACAAATTTCATTTGATCGAGGTTCTAAGTAGAATAGTTAGTTTCAAGCTGCTTTTTAGGAGAATTTTTCTTCCCCGAAATATTTCACCTTCTGTTCGCCAGTGGCCAGAATAGCTTTTAATCAGACGGATGCATTGCACTTCTTAAACCGTTGAAGTTTTTGACGAATCATTATCACAGTGTTTGGCCTGCCATGTGCGATAAAAGCATGCAAGTATTTCATTTACGTACGGTATTTAAATTAAGAAATGTGCTTGGCTGCGCACTTTGTTTGCTAATTGTCAACGTGAGAACCATGAAAATCTACAGAATTGTAAGTGTAATTAAATGATTTAAGCCGCTCCTCTTTTCGCTTATTTTTAAAAATTTCTACATAGAGTTTTTTTACTCCTACTTGGTTTTTTTAAAGTGTAATGGATGTATACTGTACCTGTACGTGTCTATCGTTATGGCGTACCCAGTAGGTGAAATTTTTGTTTTAAATTTTCGCGGACTAAGTGTGTTCGGTTTTATTGTTGCGTTATATTGGTACTTTAAATTCTATTCTTACTTAGGCCGATAAGCTCGGCTTTTTTTTTAAGTTTGGCAAATTTTTGACGCTGTTTTTCTTGGATGCGGTTTGGCCCTTCTTCTGCTTATCCAAAAAACGGATAAATGAGTTTGTGACTAAGTTTATAAACAGTATATATATTTATTTTCACTTTAGTTATTAATATGTACTTATGTATGTATAAATTAAACTAGGTTAAATCGAATAATAATATGAAATAAAAATATCCGTTTACTTGTGTAACACACTTGTGTAATATACTCGTATAATGTAATTTATTGAGAAATTCTTTAACTTTATATAAAGGTTATTTTTCTTAAAGTTAAATGTTTATTTTTCGGAGGTTCATGAAGGTAATCGAATTGAACGGAATCGTATATGGTACTAACTGCAGCGCGCGGGGTTGGTGTCGCAAAACGAATGTATTATATATACAAGTATAACGAATGTGTTGAACCTGCTCAGGGGACCACTCTTTACGTTGAGTGGGTTGGTGTACAAGTTTGGTGAGTTGTGTTGTGTGGTAATATATGAGTACGGTACCATCTTAACTCATTTGAACAGTTTGCGTAAAATTGTATGTGAAAAACAACATTAAGTGTGCAGACATATTTCGAATGTTGACTGTGGCATATGGCGAAGATTCCTTAAATAAGAGTACATTTATCGTGGGTACAAGGTGTTCAAAGAGGATCGGGAAGATGTGGCTTTTTTTGGCTATTGCACCATAATAGCGCTCTATCATCGTTGTACTTAGCCAAAATAGTCCAACAATCGTGCCGCAGCCACCATATTCCCAAAACCTGGCCTCCTGCGACATTTTTTGTTCTCAAAACGGAAGAGCTCATGAGCTCTAAGCAACACTTACTTTTTTAAGTGGTTTGAGAATTGGAAAAACTACTGTCGGAAGAGCAATATATCTGGGGTGATGAATTTGAAGGTGACAAAGTACATATTCATGATAAATAGACATTTTCTTAAGAAAAACTCGACATCGTTTAAACAAGCCTCGTACCATTTACACTAAAATAACCTAATTTAGCTGCACGACGTAGTCACCAAGTTTTCGTACAAATTTGGGACTGCCAGTTTTTTCACAATAATATTCTTATATAATTGAGGAGAATATAAAGTCACCATATGGGAGCTAAGGGAAGTATAAACACGATTCAACCTATTTGTTGCTTACAGACATACTAACATCTGGAATGGATACTCTATGAATTTCAATTATAAATCTGTCTCATGTTTCTAATATTTTCAGTAAAAAGTTACTGGGGTCCAAATTTAGGGCACCTCAGGGCTTGAAGAGGTTTTGTTGGATTTGGACAAGTTTTGCTAATAAGGTGGCATATTTTAAAATAACTATTAGCACAAATTTTTATCCCGTTGTATTAACTTTTCATAATTGTACACTCAAAAGAACGGAAGCAGATGGAATTTAAAACTCTGTTGTATGGAAACAACGCGTGACCGTAGTCCCGTTTCGCCCATTTTCACACATAACATACATACAAATGTTAAAGCAATGCCACGTCCTTAATCTGGTTGAAATCGGTCGGTACCACGCCTTTAGTCCAATTTTGCTCCCGCCTACACTAAAGGCCTCTCATACCATATCAGACGTAGAATTTAATGTCTCTAGCATATTTAGTTTACTTAGTATATCCTAACAGACCCTTTATGGGGAGTGAGCGGGCTTATCACTCCATTTCCTCGATTTTCAAACGTCGAAAATAGATTGCATTGGATCCGTGATTGGATAGGATTACCAGGTGAGTGAATATTTATACTAGTAAAGATCTTGAGACGTGTGTAAGAAAAGGATAAAATTTTTTCAAAATAGTATTAAGCAACCCTACCAAAACTTGATAAAAATGCATAAATAGAGTTACAGAAGTTTTCTGAAATGCTTTGTGGTTAGAATAACCATGATTAAAGAAACTAATTTGTTGAAACATAGGACCAGGCTCTCCACGAAACAGAAGGGTGGACTCTATACTCAATGGAGGCGAAATAATCATTTTGTTTCTTGATATTGGTCATGTCAGTCAGAAGATTTTTATTCCAATAGAAAATGTATATTTACCGTTAACAAAAGATTTCATTTGGCTCCTCTAACATATATGGAGATAGAAATATCTTCTGTCTTCACTAAGGCATTTTGTCGGCTCGGAATACATATATTACAGTTTCTCATTATTTAGTATCTAAGTAAAAAGTAGATCACAATTACTCATTGTAAGTGCGGTACGTAAAAAATGTAAGAAAGAAAAAACATAAGTGGATTGAAAAATTAATGACTTCATAAATGATATTCAGTGTATTCCTGTTTTGCAACTATCTTTATCTTTAGTTTCTGCTCTCTACTATTTGTGGCATCTTCACATTTTAATTATCATCTTACTGCAGCTTTCCCTTACAACTGAAACCCGTGAAAATTCGACAATGCCTATGTATATGCAACGTTTAATTAAAGTAAAATTCAAGCAACCTATAAAGATAAGTCAAAGTTCAATCAAAATTTTTTCATAACAAGTGAAAAACTAACCATTTTGACACACGTTTTTGAAAACGGTTAAAAAATATATTTCCATCATATCTAAACTTTTTAGGTTCTTTTCCGAGTTTATTTTTAACGAATTTATTTTTAACGAAAGATATGAATTAAGTGTATTACCAATCGCTTGACATAATTTTGATGTTCAGCGTCATTCTTCTCATAAAATTTTATGAATCGCATTAAGGTCAACAATACAAAAATTTACGCTTTGTCAATATAGAATCCAAAATGTCTTTACGACTTGTTCAAAAAGGGCAATTGTAAAAACTTTGCATAAAATCCCATGTGCAGTTTAGATACGTACACACTATTTATTTGAGTGCATCTGCCCAGGCAACACAACTTCAAAGTATCATAACTTTGCAACTCACCCACAGGTACTTATATGACGGTAAAATTTGCAAAACTTCTTAACAAAATTAAAAATTTTCAATTGAACTCCATCGCATGGAGGAAAGAACTAAGAATACGAAACTTCTCTTTCAGACCAATGTTTATGTAAGCACAATGTATTTTATAATGCTTAGCAATTTCAAAGTGTTTATATTTGGCTATCGGGATCTCAGTTAATCATGGTTATCTTTATATATAAGAGCTTATAGCTGTATATACAAAGTGCGTTCCACAGTAAACAGGACTTTTGAATCTAGCACCCCTCGTTGCACCATCTATATGTCGACTGGTTCGTTAGAATTTCCTATCTTTATCGATTGTCCAGTGAAAACTTCATGACATTTCATTGATTTGAAGTGAAGTTATTGCGTTTTAAGTGTCAGTATATTTGTGCTATCGGTGCGAAAACAAAGAACTAACATTACATGTTGTTTTAACATTGGCAAAACTTTTACCGAAACATTTCAATTAATGAAACAAGTTTATGGCGATGATTGCCTATACCAGAGCGGAGTGCACGAATGGTTTCAACGTTTTCAAAGTGGTCGTGAGGACATAAATGACGATCAACGACTTCTTCCTTTTCGGAAAAATGCATTTGCCCATGAAAGTAAAGCGATTATGCAGACGTAGAGGCCATTCAAAAGGCTTGCACCGGCATACTGGCGGACATACCGATCCAACGAGCTAAAACACTCGACATTTGATAAGTGTAAGTCTTAAGTATAAAAGAAATAAAGAGAAATAATTTACTCTTCTCGTTGAACCAACTATTATATAATATTGAGTTAAATTATGTATCTTAGTCTTCCTAAATTTATCATTGATTATTGTGGTGTTGTTAAAGGAAAAATAAAAACAATATTATTACCTATGTATATGGAGCGTATACGTAACATTTAGAGTTGCAACCGACTTTTTAAAGGAAAGAGAAGTTTTTTAAGTTTTGCAAAATTACAAAAGTTCATTTATTTCATATTCTATAAGGCCTACATAGTAGATCGGTGGCAACTGCGACACCGAAGACGGTTAGGTGGGAAAGACAATGAGAACAGAAGCAAGAGTCAGTCGTTAAACTGATGTCATCGGCGGAAGGTGTTTCTTAGGTATTTTTAATCTAATATTCTATTTTTCTTATTTTTGTGAAACTGTTCCGCACTGTACTTTAATATAATAATTTTTAATATCATTGCGGGCTGCAATTTTATACACTCGACAAACTATAATAAACAAACTGTAATTTGATTAAAAGATCCACAATAAAGAGTAATTCTAATACTGCGTAAAGTGTCATTTATTTAAATTAGAAACGTTTTGTGATGGCAAATCTCACAATTGGGGGCTCGACCGAGAACAGTGAAAAAATTTGTTTTTCGGCATCCATCATAAGAACATATGTGTTTGTATGCGAGTGCGTGTAAGTTCGCGTGTGCATAATTATATAGAAGAATCCGTTAGTGCAGCAAATTCAAAAATTTTTTTAAAGTGTTGTCGAATCAGTGTCTAACGAATGTTCCAGAAAAGCGCTGTGGCGACATTAACTGTAAATATCGCTCAATCGCAGAGGTACATGGACAGAGCAAGAGACTGCAAAAAGTAATTCGTGAAACGTCAGAATTTTGAAGTGAAGTCGAATCAGCGTTTAAGGAGAAATACCGCAGTCGCGACGTCGACTGAAAACATCGCGGAATCGCAAAAGTGGGGAAATGCAGAAACAGTATTGCTTCTGCTATTTCTGTTTTATCTTAAGCAGAAACGTGCAGGACAGAAAGAGCAAGAGAGAGCAGCCGATAGTTCGTAAGAAATATTCTAATAAGACATGTTCTGCTAAGAAATATTCAAATTAATTTTTTATACAACATATAGTACAGGGTAGGCCATTTAAAGTTGACCCATCTGGCAACGCTGTAACTTTTAACAGCGCTGACAAATCGGCTAATGTCATACCGTGTTAGAAGCGTCATTCGAAGACAATTATTACCATGGAACAGTACACTCCAAAAGAACGCGCTGAAATTGTTCAGCTTTATATTCAAAATAACTTTTCAATTGTGTTAACTCAACGTGCGTTTCGCAAAAAAAAATAAAGTGAAAAGTGCTCCAGTTAAGAACACAAGTAAGTCTTTATACGCAAAATTTGTGAACACCGGTAATCTCAGTAATGCCAGTCATGCATCCAGACAACGCAAGGCACAAGACGTTCTGATGAAAATATCGAAGCTGTACGAGCCAGTATTGAGGAGACTCCATCGACATCGAGTTATCGCCGCTCTCAGGAATTAGACATCTCTCGCACCACTCTCCGACGCATAACTCATAAAGATTTGAAGATGTTTCCATATAAAATTCAAATGGCACAAAAACTAAACCCAGCTGATTATCCGCGACGCCTTAATTTTGGCAAAAAAACAAATGGGTCAACTTTAAATGGCCTACCCTGTATATTTAAATGCATATAATGTAAGATACATATTTGTAACAAAATGAATATCGAAGAAATACACGGGATGACTGTTGAGGAGCTGATAACGAAATTAAGGGATCTTACAAATACACATGGACTGAAAAAAGATTTACAAACTTGGCTGATAGGGCATTTTAACGAAAACCAAATAAACGATCAAGGTGACGACATGAGTGAAAGCGAACTTTCTTATACGACCGTCGCTAACGCAAGGGAAAATGCAACAGGTACAGAAAGAGTTGTTTTTACACTTCGCGATATGAGAGATAGCGTATCCTCTTCTACTGGTGCAATTCCATAGACGTCAATCGTTGGATTGTTGAATTTGAAGATGTGGCTGACACAGTGAATTAAAATGAACTTCAAAAGTTGGTTTATGCGAAACAACTATTGAATGGTGCCGCTAAAACATTTGCGCGAGGGTTAGTGGGAGTGAGAGATTGGGGAACTCTAAAAAATGCTCTTATTGATGAGTTTGGAGAGAAAACATGTGCAGCAGAAATTAACTGTGCTCTGAGAAATAGGCGTAACCAACACAAAGAAAGTTTAAATAAATATTTGTATGTACTGATTGAAATGGGGAAAACCAATAGCACTTGATGACCAGAGCATAATTACATAAGTATTTTGTAGAAGGCATTCCAGATGCTAGGGTGAATAAAACAATGTTATATCAGGCAAAGAACTTAAGAGAATTGAAAGATCAACTGCGTGTGTACGAGAAAGTGAAAGGGCCTTACTATTCGTTAAACAAGCCAAGTGCACCTAATTATTCTCACACAAGTGAAGTTGACGTTAAAAATAGTCTAAATAATTTAAGAAAGATATGCTATAAATGCAGAAAAGAAGGACATATAGCAAAAAAAAGAGTGTCAGAATGAGAGCACTGTAAAGTGTTTTAAATGCAAACAAACCGGACATTTTTCATACGAATGTAAATAACAGACAAAAGACATAAAACGAGAAAATCTAAGAATGATAGGAGATGGCAAAGCAGAAAGTATCGCTAAGAAATCAAAAGATTTTTATTTTTGGGAAATTACTATGAATAATTTTTCATTTTCAGCGTTAGTAGATACAAGAAGTAAATACAGTGCAATGAGATATGATACACTTATAATGTTAGGTGACGTAGAACTAGGACAGAATAAGTTACATTTGAGTTCACGACATTAGGTTGCTTTGATGCCGAAATCTATGTGGATGAAGTTCTGTTGAAAATAGCTTTTCATGTGGTAAAAGAAAGGGATGTACCATACGCTGCAATTATAGGATGCGATGTACTAATGAAATTGAACTTGTTGTTAACAAGGATAAAATTCTGTTTAAGCCATTAACGAAAACTGTAGCTGCGGTTACGGTAGTGAGAAGACGGGTCGATAGTGATGGTAGGCCATGTGCAACAGATGATGCTGCAGTATCAATCGTACCTGTTGCTGCGGTAACAGGTAGCAATATTATTTCAGTAGACGAGATGCAAAAAAGTAATGAAACGGATGTTGGGAATAGCATTGAGGGAAAATCGGTTTGGTTTAAAGAATTCGAAACATTATGTTTAACAAGCGACTTTGAGGAAATTGGCGTGAGGGGAAACACAGATTTATCGAACATCAGCAAGGAAAATGTGAGGGTAATTGAAGAGTTAATAAAAACCTATGATCCTAGGAAACCGGAAAGCCACCAAAAGAAATGAAATTAATCTTATCGGATGAATTACCAGTTTATCAGCGCCCGCGTAGAATGTCATATAAAGACCAGGAATTCGTAAGCAGTTAGGTAGCCGCTTGGCTGAAAGAAGGCATCATCTGCATGAGTACTTCGGAGTACTCTTCGCCAATTGCACTAAGGACTAAGAAAAAAATAAATGAAAAAATAATAAGGGATAATTATCCCATGACAGTTATCGATGAAGTTCTTTATAGGTTATATGAGGCATGTGTTTTTATGGATTTTTCCATGTTCCGATAGAACCAGATTCTAGGAAGTTCCCTTCATTCCTAACGCAAACAGGTCAGTATGAATTTTGTTTCGTACCGTTTGGTATATCTAATTCGCCGGCAGCATTTTGTAGGTTCATCCAGGCAATTTTCCATGACTTGTTGAGACATGGCACGATAATCGTGTATATGGACATATTGTCATCCCGACCAAAGATGAGGCAATAGAATTTTAAATCGTGCAAGTGAATCGATTGGTCCGTAAAAAAATTGTAAATTTTTCTCAGGGACTTGAAGTTTAAAATAGTGACGGACTGCAATGCTTTCGCGTTGACAATGAACAAACGTGACATTACAGACCGAATAATGAGATGAGGAATGTTAATGTTAATTATTATAATCGAAGACTCGCTAAAGTTTAGATTACGAGAGGCACAGGAAAATTTTGAGTAGATTAAGACTTTAAAGAAAATTTTGGTAAACGAACAATACGAAGATTACTTTTAAGAAATGAAATTTTATATAAAGACCCCGACAACGAACTTTTAGTGATACTCACCTCAATGGAAGACGAAATAGTACGTATAGCTCACAATCAAGGCCATTTTGCAGGAAAAAAACCCAAGATATTATTGAAAAGTTGTATTTTCTTGCAAAATTAAAAACTAAAATTGGTAAAGTAATTGGAAGTTGCGTGCAATGCATAGCCATTGAGGTCAAGTCGGAGAAAAAAGAAGAGCTTTTGAATCCAATCGATACATCATGTGAACCTTTAGGTACCTATCATATAGACCATGTCGGTCCATTGACAGAAACTCGTAGAAAGTACAATCACGTACTAGTTGTGATAGATGGATTTAGTAAATTTGTTTGGTTATACCCAACGAAATCTATAGGGGCAGAGGTGGTAATTGACACATTGTCGAAGTAGGCGGCTGTTTAGGTTATCCGAAACGCGTTATAAGACACAGGGGAAGTGCATTCATTTCAAACGCATTTAAAAAATATTGCGAACAAGAAAACGTACAACACTTACAGATTATAACAGGGGTTACTAAAGGAAACGGTCAGGTGAAGAGAGTCCACAAAATAGTTATACCTATATGCCATAGTGAACCGGCTCACTGGTACAGCCGCGTCGACAAAGTTCATCAAATCATAAATAGCACAGCTATGGTATGTACGAAAGCCTAACCTTTCAAAGTTCTTACTCGCTAAGACATGCGTATAAGAAACTAACCGGATTAAACAGAAATACTTGACGAATTAACTTTAGAGGAACTGAACTAAGAGAGAGAGACACAATTAGAGAAAAACTCAAGAAAATAAAAATAAAAAAAAAACAAAGAGAAAATCGCAGAAATTTTAACAAGGATCGAAAAGCTGAGATGGAGTATAAGGTAGAAGAACTTGTTGCGGTAATGAAAACACAATTCCGAACAAACACAAAATTAAAACCTAAATATCTGGGACCATACGTTATAACCGCTAAGCTAAACCACGGGAGATATGAGGTAGAGAAAGTAGTAAATGACGAAGGACCAAAAAAGACAAGTACTGTATGTAAATTTATCAAACCATGGAATTTGTCATTCGGGTCAAATAATACATCAGGACGGCCGAATGTGCGAATTTAGTAGATCGGTGGCAACTCCGCCAACGTAGACGGGTAGGTGGGAAATACAATGAGAAAAAAATATGTGTCCTGGTCTACGAAAAGGGAGCTAACGTGCGAAAACTAGTTTTCTGGGAAACAGCTGTTAAAAATAAACAACTCGTTTCGTCAGTTTCTCGTTATCTCATTAATTGCTCTCCTTTCCAGAGGCTTCAAGGACGTCCAGTAAGAGTTGTTTTTGGTCGGAATATTATTATAGTTCATCGTGTAAGTTGCTATTGTGGAACATTTAAAAAAAGTAACACTGAAGAACTGACGTTTATTCTAATACCGCGCATCTGCTGTTGTCTTGTTTTCATTCGTCTCTCCTTCCGGATGTTCTGTTTTCATATTTGTGTAAGTGTTTCTGTTGATTATCGTCTTCGCATTTCGCATAAATGAAACATGAGTGTTGATGAGATTTGCCATCGAAGAAACGGAAGGAAAAAACTAGTGAAGATATTCCCAAACCAGACGAGGAACCGGGTCCATCTTCCTCAGGATCAACACGTAAAAGATCTCAAGGAAAACGACAAAAAAGAAAAATACATAAACTTCTCAGCATTATTATTTTTGGTTTATATTACGTTTTTCTACTGTATAATCATGTATTTATAGCTTATAATTCAATGTATTTTGTTCATTACAAAAAAATTATATTTTTTTCGTATTTTTACTGTTCTTTCTCTACATTTTTAGGGAACTTTCAAACAAGTTATGACTTTTTGGATTCTATCACGTGAAAAAAGCATCTCATCTTCCATCCGAATCAACTAAAAATTAATTGATTTTTTGACATCTAAGCCCCCTTTACGTAGACCAGGTTACATATAATAATATTTTCGGTAATTTTGTGAAATTGTTCCGCACTGTACTTTAATATATTAATTTTTAATATCATTGCGAGCTGCAATTTTGTACAAACTGTAATTAAAAACTGTAATTTGATTAAAAGTTTCACAATAAAGTGAAATTTGTAATACTGCGTAAAGTGTCGTTTATTTAAATTGAAAGCATGTTGTAGTGGCAAATTCCACACATTTGGATATATAAATTTTATAAAATATATATAAACTAGAGGACCCGTCCACGCTTCACTGTGGCTGATACATAGATAATACTACTACTACCATCTACATATGTATATGATTTCTATTAGTTGGATTATAACTATTAGTTAATGAGATATAGCATTTTTGTGAAGCAACTTGTATCAGTTAAAAAAAAAATGGATCATAAAGTATTCCGTGTGTCAATAAAGCATTGCTTTTTTGGGGAAAATACTGTTGAATTTTGGCTCAGGGAAATCCACCGTTGAGTTCCAAAGTAGGCGCTCGCAAGTTCATAATCCAACAAAAACAACTAATTCTGAGAAGTGTTTAAGTACTCTCTCATCGCAATAAAGCCGAATTTTTGCGTCGGTGATAGAAATATAGCTCCATCATTTCCCACTGGAGTCCAATTGACAGTCATTCTAGTGGACTGCACATGATGAACCGGTTCTCAGGCGTGGAAAAACTAAAAAGGCGGCTACAAAGGTTGTGACATCAGTCTTTTGGGATGCACGTGGTATAATACATACTCAACGACTGATTACTAAAACCATTTATAATCTATTTCACTGCGTATTTGGTTGCAGTTCTTTTCTTCTTTTCCCTAAATGCTTAGCAATTGTATTATTATTGAGGAAAATGTAAATGTTGTTGGAAGTGTTTCCGCTGGCTGTACTGTATTCTCTGGGTTGAAAAATACTCTTTAGCCATTCTCCAAATGAACTGCGAGACGCACAACAGTCGAAAAACGTTCATGAATTGCAAAAGTAAATACCCCATAAAGCGCTTTATTGCAGTTCACGTATCGACCGTATCGTTCAAGACCAATAACCGCCATATTGGTTCCTTTGGTGACGTACTTACAAACGAATTTTATAGATTACACCAAACTGCAATCCCTAAACATTGATATGAGTTTTGAATGTGAATTAGACAACAGTGGTGAATATAGTACGATCCATATGTTGTCAACTTTGATATTCACTACTCTAAGTTGTATGGTCGTCTGATGAGCTACGACGATAGAGTGGATATCCGTTATTTCCAGTTTGCGATTCCGAAAGAAAAGCAAGTGGATAAAGTTTCGTGCATTTATTATTAGACATACAAACCGAAGTGGGATTGTGGTGTCCGCAAGGTCCATGAACCATATTGGTTTTCATCACTTCGTTTAATACTGGATCTTTCTCTGCATCAGAAATTTCCGCAGAAATGATTTCATCAATTTGATCTGGTGGAACCACTATCCACCATCCAAAGAAGAACATCGTAACTGTTGTTGAAAAGTCGTGCTGTGACAACGTGACGATCGCTTGCTGATTGACCCCGATCCATAATTCCACAAATAAAAATCAAAATATTGAAAAACAAAAGAAAAATGAATTGTATGAAAAAAGGCAATTTTTGGAAATATCCAATTTTTCGACTTTTTCTTATGCAAGCTTTTTTTTTATTTCTGAACCTTTCCAGATCCACAGCGAACAACTTCTGAAAATTTCATGAAGATTGCTTTCGCCGTTCTCGTCCCTTAGTAAAATGAAATGAAAACCCCTAGGAAGACCGCGAACCACACCATTGGTGGCGTAGGGCTCCTGGAGTAGAGCAATACTGCACTCACCCTCAATAGGGTGGGTCGATTCCGGACTTTTTTCGATTCATGATTTGTATTAGTGCGGAAAAGCTGCCTTAGTACTTCCTGATTCCAATGCAACTTTTTGTTTTGAGATCGGATTGCATCTTCAACCCCAACTCCGGCCTTGAAATTTCGGAAATTCGCCTAAAATCGTGAAATTGTCTACCTAGCGCCTAAACTAGGCATCTCATGGTAAAATGTATAAGACAAAAGTTATTTGTCACGTCATTTGCTACCGAAACGGGCGAAAAAGCGGCGCGCCACAGCGCAAGGTGAAAATTGTTGCAGCTCTCACCTAAACTGTGTTGGTCACCCAGAACCCACCGCGTGGAGGTGGCTGCTCTTCGGGTTCCTCCCAAGCCCAACCCAACCAACCAACCATATGTCAGGCTTGTTTTAGTCTGAATCTGTGTCAAATTTATTGATAAAATCAGATTTTGTACTAAACTTTGGCACTTGTTGCCTAGATTTCAGTATACAGCGTATAAAACGATCACGAGATTGGGGTCCAATAACTTTAGAAGATGCCTCTGTCACCAGTTTGACGGTTCTCTCGACTGCCACGGTGTGAGAGGGAAATATTCACTAAATTTCCATACCTCTGCAGTGTCTCCCGACAGCCATTTTATGAGTTCTTCGTTAAAAAACTGAACAAAGAACTGGTGGAACAGTCAAGGTAATAGTCTTCCAGTTATCGTAATTATTATTAGCTTTGAAATTCAGCTTTGGCATTTTATTACATCTAACCCTTCCATTTACAGTGTCAGACTCTGCTTCTCTGGCTGCCAGAAGACCATCAAGAGCAAAGAAAGCATTCTGTTGAATGGATGAATCGACAACCTTGTGCAGTTTAGCAGGTAAGTATCTCGACCTTTGAATTGAAGCATAGAGATGGCGCGAGCCATCTTTGATTGAACTGTTGAATCTTATTGAGAACCAAAAATTGTAAGTAAACTGTAAGTATGTACTTGCCCAAAATCTTTATTTCCTTTGTTGGTTTGTCAGTAGAAATGTATAATCTCAGAATTCTATTTGCACCAGCGAGATTTTCACATGTTACCTGGATGCATCGACGCTAAATCTGAGGAACATTGATCGGAAAAAACAACTTCTGATATTTTATAGAGATAAGCTTGGTCTGTGCTAAGTTGGGTCGGATTAATAACCACAGAAGGTAATTGGCAGGATGAAAAACTTTCAAATTTGACAACAGGCAACTTCTCACAATCAGGGAGCAGTTTACCTACGTCGCCAGAGAATGTATTAGGACTCTTGAGACACCATATATGTGTTCGAAAAGAGCACAAAATGGAAGTTCGTTGAAATGTAGAAGACAAACAACCCACTATAATGGCCTACCTATTCTTTCTTCTAGTTTCCGAATGATTCCACCTTTCCATCCTGTGTTCGTGTTGGTGCCGTCAGCACCGACAACTTCTAGATGTTCCACATCAACTGAATTGTCTTGTAAATGTTGCCATATAGCTTGCGTCTCATCCTCAGCTGACCCGGAAGGAGAGGTGACGTGGCCAAAGTAATGACAACCAGGTTCCGCCATAAGATAAACATGTTCCTTTTTGACAGTGTCGCGGTAGTACTTTTCACCTTCGCTGACTTGTGTAAGTGTATTGTCTTTGCGGCCGTCAAAATACAGCCCATATACAGAGTCAATACTTTCGGTGTTTTGGAGCTTAACTCCAACACTTTTTTTGCCCGACTTATCTTGCATTTGTCAGTGACAAAGCTAGCCTGATCCTCTGTTACCAAACCTGTTTTTTTGGCATCCAGAAAAGCAGATGAAACAATCAAGGCCACTGCTCTATCACTTACTCCAAATCTTTGGGCAGCTAAAGCAGTGTGTTCTAATACTAGTGTGTTTTGTTTGGTTTGAGAGGATGGAAGAGAAAATTTATCATCAGCATCGTTTTTCGAAGAATCTATGTGCGACGCACCTACATTGTTGTCGTCTGTTTTAGAGTCTGGCTGATCTGAATGGTCACGTGTTCTAGCTGATACTTTTCTGGTAAGTGTTGATGTTGAATGACGTTTTGAAAGCTTTTCTTTACGTTAATTTTTTTGTGTAATCTTTTGTGTTTCAGGTAGATCAACACTTCCAATGCCACCAATTCTTCTGGTTCTCTGGTCCAAGAGAAATGGTTGTTCATTGATAGGAACTTTCCTTTCCTTTGGACGAGTGCAAGAAGAAAAATAAATGCATTTACAAACAGCGATGTAAATAATTTTCCGGCAGAAGAGACAAAGTCGTCTCTTTTAGAGCTCAAACCTATTGGGTTCCTTAAAAACATTTGTTTAAGAGTCAGAAATTTCTTATGGTATGTGGTGAGCATTTGTACAATTCTGGTGTGTGAAACTATCGGAATAGATGACTTTTTGAAAGTATTTTCAACCTTTTTTGCAACTATTTCTGTAACCTCTTTACTCCTAGGTTCTTAGTTGTCGCCTCGGAGTCGCCCCATACGAAATCTTTCAAACTGATAACACAAAAGAACATTCTGTAAGTAGGTAACTGGGACTCAGAGAGATTGTACGGATATATGCCAAACACAGGACATTTCTGTCTAATTTAAATTTAGATACAGACATTTTGAGTTCTGTGTTCTGTTGAGAGAATATAAGTGATAGCACTCGGCGAAATCACCGACAAAAGTGAAGGAACTCGATGAGAAAATATTTATGTGGAGACCAGTCCGAACGTCGTATGGCGAGGGAAATGAATGTAAGTGATAGAACTCGGCGAAATCACCGACAAGAGAGAAGGAACTCGATGAAAAAATATTTGTGTGGAGACCTATCCGAACGTGTCCTTTGGCGTAGGTGAAGAGTGGGAGTGATAGCACTCGGCGAAATCGCCGCAAGCCGATTTTCACCTTTTCACTTTTCGCTCATATCTCGGGAACGCACAGTGGCCAATTTAGCTTCGCTAGCGGCATTTTATTCATAGCTTCCAAAGTAAAGAAGATATCTTCAAAATTTTTTTTTTCCTCAATTCAGAAAAAAATCAAACAATTTTTGGAAAAAAAATTAATTTTTCTTTTTTAATTTTGTTTTTAATTCAATAAACATTTTCCACCATATATGCATATATAAAATAAGAAAAAAAAATTGTCAACTCAAAGAGAAACCATATTATAAAAGAAATATTCATCAGATTCTTCAGTATCAGATTCAGAGAAATTATCTTCAAAATGATGCATTATAAGCAAGCTTTTAACTTCCTTATCGAAACTAATCTTTCTGGAGTAGGAAAATGATGAGCCGTTGGACAATGAAGATATTAAGGGATCGGAAGAAACAAAAAGAGCGTTAATTAATTCTTCCATTGTATTTTTTCTGCAATTTTTTCTGTATTATTATTTTCACGGATGTTCCGATAATCTTTATTTCTGGCTTCAAGCGCTTCCTCGGTCATCATGCCAATTGGAAGCGAAAAATGATTGATTATGTCTACTCCATGAATTAAAACTCTGTAAACAGACGAGGGCATGTAAAACCAAAGGTATAAACTAACAAAAATTTCGGCAGTTTTCATTGCGTAAAGTGTGAATGCCTCCATGTTTATGACGTCTCCACATGCAAGTGCTCGTAAGACGACGCTGAATCGATATATTAAATTTTCGTTGACTCCAGTTATACGAGCGGCTAAATTTGGTTGTTGAAAGAACCTTCTTGCCGTATTTCCGTTGTTGGTCTTTCCAGTAACAGCCATTGGTATGTCGACCAACAAATGCATATTTTTCTCGTAGCTTCTACATACGTATATTTGTTTTATTTTGTCCAACAATATCCTTGTCAGCACCACGAGTTTGCCACTTTTTTTTTGGTATTCTATAAGATATGTGCAAAGTACATTAAAAAAACCTTATCCAGGCGTGGAGACTGGATAACCCATATTGAAAGAGGTTCACTTTAATTGGAAAGCTCTTCACCAAATTTAAGTCATTTATATTTTTCGGTGTTGCGTTGCAGATTCCGCATATTTGCGTAGAAGATTCTGAAATGACGCTGAAAAATTTATCATCAAGCATGGTCATGTGAAATTGGTGATCAATAATCAATGAGTTTACATATATTGGTACAATATTTAATATTTGGCTCTTAATATTTTCAATTTCCCTGCGACTCAGGTCCGCCGTTTCCTTCTCGCAAAGTATTTTGAGTGGTCGACAGTATCGTGTAGAAGAAGGTCGACTGTTTTTCCATAAAACTGTCGGTCCGTTCTGCACTAGCAGTGGTACAATACAAATTGAAAATAAATATTGGTCTCTCATGTTTCTTTCGCAGTCGTTAAATTCTTGCCTATATGTGGAATGGCCGCTGCTGCCATCACAACCCCATTTGTAGACAGCAGTTAAATTGGAGTTATTATTACTTGTAGATGGGATTTCAAAACTTTCAGGGTGTGCTTCCATGATCCTGTTTATTGTATGGTCCACAAGACTTTGTAGTGGCACTTCAGCATAATAATCAGTGACTGTAAGGTCACTAGGATAGCACTTTTCTTTGGCGAAGCGTAATTTTTCGTAGCACGGATATATATCGGCATATTATTTGCTGCTTTCTTGTACAAGTTCCAAGTGTATCTGGTATGTCCAAGATCTACAAATAGCGCAAGCGCTTTATACTCCAAAAATTTGGATGTAAGGGGCTTTGGTTTGTTTATATTTTGTATTACCTTTCCGCTAAACTCATCATCGCCATTTACCATTTCTACAACTTTTTGGGAAACACTGCGCTTTCCAGCTTTATGTAAACTGCAGCTTGCAGCTACCAACAATCCTTCACATGACGCTTCCTCTGTAAGCCCTGACATCTTATTGACTTGCGTTTTTCTGCAGCACTCGGAAAGCTCTTTTTCCGGTCGTCCAATATTTTCATTTGCTTTTTTCTCAACAATACCAATGGTGTATCTAGCCATTCTTGGTTAATTTTTTTGAAAAACACCTTACTTCTGCCACAGGCCTTCCACTTTTGGATAAGCCTACTGGCAAAATTATAATTTTCCACGGCGAGAAACTTCTTGGTGGGGATCGCTTCTTCATACCATATTAAAAAAAGGGTGCGTTTTGACAGACATTTTGCCTAAAAAGTACAATAAATTGAAGGCTCGCAGGTACTCGCAGTTCATTTTGGACATTTTGGACACACAATGGTTTACACATATAGGAAAATTTAAAATTACACTGAATCTAGGTGAATTTTGAAAGTTCTAGTCCACGAAAGATACGTTACAATGGGCGAGTTGCTAATACACTTAAACACGATTACGTTTTATAAAAACCATAAGTATACACAGATCACAACCACAGTTTTTTATATAATACATACCTTGGCGTTAGTATAAAACAAAACTTTTAATGAAAATAAGCGCCCTATTCGTTAACTCGAATCACTGCCCATAGATGTTGAAGGATCCTGATCCTGTCAAGGTGGCCGGTGTTGCATCAAGCGACTTATATATGTTCAAACCTAAAATGAAAAAAACATTAAATTAAAATTAAATACGTATTATATTTGAATTATAAAGTTTTCTTTTCATTGTGTAAAAGTACTCACCCTAATAATGTTAAATATACTCACCTTAATCTATTACGAAATGAATTATACTTACCTTATTTTTTGTACATACGTACATATTTACATTCCAACTGTTTTATTTCGTTAGCCTAAGATTTAGGATAAGTGAAATTATATTAACTGTAATAAAGATTCAATCGTTATTAGACCGCAATCGAATTCGCACGCATTTCTCTTTTTTCTCGCTATTTCGCCGTCGCAATTTTCGGAAAGTCCAGATTCTAGGCACAGCCATTTGGTCAGTTTCTGTGAAGTGAACTATTTGGAATATCAAATAAACATGCATCCTAAAAACTTTAATTCTCAATTTCAGTTATAAAAAGTGCTTTAGTAACAAACTTAGAAACTTAGAAATCCGAAGTTTTTTAGACCAACGTTTAACAAAGCTGGGAAAACTTTTTGATTTCAAAATTACTGTAAAAACGTAAAGACTAAAGTTAAGCTTAGGGTCCATAGTAACTCCGAAATCAACAAAATTAAAAACTTCTGTAGTTAGTCTTCTATTACATAAGGAGAGAGGTGTCTAGATATACGAGAAGAGCAGATGATCTTACACTTTTTGAAATTCAATGGCAACTCATTTGTATCGCTTTAAGCAACCAAATTGTTTAAGTCTATTTGCTACAGACATCTTTCATCGTTTGAAATATATGATTAAAAAGCTTTACGTCGTTTGCATATATTTGCTTTATTTGTACAGAAAAATATACTTAACTGCTTTTTAAACTCATGGTAGTAAAAATTACCTATTACAAAAAAAAAGCTGTGATAACCTGCTAAAATCTTTTGACTCTTGGAAGGAAAATATATATTTGTCACAACATATTACAATATAGTCTAATTCTACCAAAAAATAACTAATTTAAGAGAATTAAACACGATATTGCACAACATTAGCTTTAGACACATACACTTTTAAGCACTACGCCAACCCTGAAATCTTGCGCTGCAAGTCGAGGTTTCATCGCATGTCACATAATATACATAGTTCATAAAGTGTTTGCAAGAAGAGCAAACAAAAAGGAGAATGTTATAAAAGGCAAATAATAGCACAATCTCTAACAGGTTATTGGACGTATAAAGTTTTATGCTGATACTTAAATATTCTGAGAACTGCTGAGTATTACTGGCACACATTGCCGAAAGAGAGGAGTTATTTTAACGATGAGCGAATACGAGCAGCACGGAAATATCAGGGAATATCATACTGTTAGTATGAATTCGCCTCCGCAAACTCGCATGAGAATTGTCCCGGTACTTATTTTTCACGCAATTGCAATTGTTTAGTTCTTTGCAATAGCCGCATGTGTGCTTTCACGTGAACTGTTTTCTGCAGTCATAAATACACCGCCAAAGCTTTTATTATTTTCTATATTTCTTGGTGAGAATTTCATGGTATGATCTTTTCACACGGTGAACATTTTGGCTTCCATTTGAGCATGTCGTTGCGGTTGTTGTTTGCATTAGCGCAGTTTCTGGCAGCGTTGCATTTGTTACCGTCACTTCTGTCATAAATGAGGCATACTCGTATAATGAACTGGGCTTCTAGTACAGAATTGTGCGGTTCTGAGTTGTACATCAAAGTGTATTAATAAAGATGCAAATATGTACGTTTCTATAAAAACGTAGTTCGCCGTTTTTATTTTGTTTACCCGGAGGATTCCGTAGCATTCATACTTTGTAGACTTACCGTGTTTGAGACTTTAAGTTAGAGACAACTTTTGAGACTTGAGACGATTTTGCTATTCCGTAAGTGACAGTCTCAAAATCTATTACATTTCGTTATTCAGAGTTGTTTTCAAAATGAATATGTCGATAACAAATATTAAAATTTCTATATCATAGTCAAAAATCATAATTATCCAT
Source organism: Bactrocera correcta (assembly GCA_027475135.1). NCBI lineage: Eukaryota > Metazoa > Arthropoda > Insecta > Diptera > Tephritidae > Bactrocera > Bactrocera correcta. Next base: position 90,801,120 of record CM050323.1, read on the forward strand.
AAAAATAAAAATATATGTTGACTTTGTTTCATAATATTTAAGAAATTTATGTAAAATTGATTAATTTAAACCTTTTCGTGTTTGAGTTGCTTACAAAATATAAAAAAATGACAATCGATTAATATCTATTATGATCTCTTTCAGTATATCAAAAATGGCAGCAAGAGTTCTTTTTAGCTTGTGACCTGCTAACTATCAAGTCTCAAATTTGAGTCCATATTTTAAGACTAACGCTAAAAACTGGTTAGTGAATAACAACAGTCGCAAATTGAGACTTTACCTCAAAATGTCTCAAATAGAGACAAGAGACTCGTTACAGAATCCCGCTATTAAGCTTACTACTTATTGATGAGTTTTTGTGTGTTACCATACTTTCTACCGTGTCTACGGTTAATTTTTCAAATTTTATTAATTTATTTTTATTAATTATTTTTTTATTCTTCATTTATAAGTAAAATTTATGATTAACTTTGCAAATGTCTTGTGTGTTCACAAGAATATTCTCTTTTTAATGCAATCATAATAACATTAACACATTCTTCTTCTTCTTCATAATTGGCGTTGACACTGCTTACGCAATTATAGCCGAGTCAACAATAGAGCGCCAGTCGTTTCCTAAGCGAAGTCAGGTCCTTCTCCACTTGGTCCTTCCAACGGAGTGGAGGGCTTCTCTTCCTCTGCTTCCCTGCGGGTACTGCGTCGAATACTTTCAGAGCTGGAGTGTTTTCGTCCATCCGGATAACATGACCTAGCCAGCGTAGCCGCTGTCTTTTAATTCGCTGAACTATGTCAATGTCGTCGTATATCTCGTACAGCTCATCGTTCTATCGAATGCGATATTCGCCGTGGCCAATGCGCAAAGGACCGTAAATCTTTCGCAGAACCTTTCTCTCGAAAACTCTTAAGGTCGACTCATCGGTTGTTGTCATCGTCCAAGCCTCTGCACCATATAGCAGGACGGGAATTATGAGCGACTTATAGAGTTTGGCTTTTATTCGCCGAGAGAAGACTTTACTTATCAATTGCCTACTCAGTCTGAAGTAGCACCTGGTGATTTTAATACTGGTTCCTAAAGAGACGAAATTATCTACAACTTCAAAGTTATGACTGTCAACAGTGACGTGAGTGCCAAGTCGCGAGTGCGACGGCTGTTTGTTTAATGACAGAAGATATTTCGACTTGCCCTCGTTCAATGACAGACTTTACCTTGCCTCCTAGTCCAACCTAGAGAAAGCAGAACTAACGACGCGGGTGTTGAGGGGCATACGTCAGCAGCTGTACACTCTTATAAAGGATTGTACCTGTTCGATTAAGTTCGAAATATTTTCTCCAGCAGCAGATTTACGAAGTCGCACGATAGGGAGTCGCCTTGCCTCAAACCTCGTTTGGTATCGGACGGCACGGAGAGGTCCTTCCCGATCCTGACGGAGCTTTTAATGCTGCCCAACGTCAGTTTACACAGAAGTATTAGTTTTGCGGGGATACCAAATTCAGACATCGCGGCTTAAAGGCAGCTCCTTTTCGTGCTGTTGAAAGCAGCTTTGAAATCGACGAAGAGGTGGTGTGTGTCGATTCTCCTTTCACGGGTCTTTTCCAACAATTGGCGCATGGTGAATATCTGGTCGGTTGTTGATTTTCCAGGTCTAAAGCCACACTGATAAGGTCCAATCAGTTTGTTGACGGTGGGCTTTAATTTTTCACACAATACGCTCGACAGAACCTTGTATGCGATATTGAGGAGGCTTATCCCACTGTAGTTGACGTAGATTGTGGGGTCTCATTTTTTATGGATTGGGCATAGCACACTTAAATTCCAATCGTTGGGCATGCTTTCGACCACACTTTACAAAGAAGCTGATGCATGCACCTTATCAGTTCTTCGCCGCCGTGTTTGAATAGCTCGGCCGGCAATCCATCGGCCCCCGCCGCTTTGTTGTTCTTCAGGCGGGCAATTGCTATTCGAACCTCTTCACGGTCGGGCAATGGGACGTCTGCTCCATCATCTTCGATTGGGGAATCGGGTTCGCCTTCTCCTGGCTTTGTACGTTCACTGTCATTCAGCAGGCTGAAGAAGTGTTCCCTCCATAATCTAAGTATGTTCTGGGCATCGGTGACTAGATCAGCTTTAGGCGTTCAACAAGAGTATGCTCCAGTCTTGAAACCTTCTGCAAGCCGCCTCATTTTTTCGTAGAATTTTCGAGCTTTACCCCTGTCGGCCAGCTTATCTAGCTCTTCATACTCACGCATTTCGGTCTCTTTCCTTTGTTTACTGCAAATGCGTCTCGCTTCCCTCTTCAACTCTCGGTATCTATCCCATCCCGCACGAGTTTTGGTCGATCGTAACGTTGCGAGGTAGGCAGCCTGTTTTCTCACCGCTGCGACACGGCAATCTTCGTTGTACCAGTTGTTCTTTTGCACTTTCCGAAAATCAATGGTTTCGGTTGCAGCTATACGTAAGGAGTTTGAAATGCCGTCCCACAGTTCCCTTATACCGAGTTGTTGACGAGTGCTATCAGGGAGCTGCCGAGTAGAAAATCGTTCTGCTATCGGTTGTGATTCCAGCTTCTCGACGTCGAACCTTCCTTGTGTTTGTTGAGGTGCGTTTTTGCTGCACAGAGGCGGGTGCGAATCTTGGCTGCAACAAGATAGTGGTCCGAGTCGATGTTAAGACCTCGGAGCGTACGCACGTCTAGAACACTGGAGACGTGTCTTCCGTCTGTCATAACATGATCGATCTGGTTGGTGGCTTTTCGATCCGGAGACAGCCAGGTAGCTTGATTTATTTTCTTGTATTGGAATCTAGTACCACAGATAACCATATTTCGGGCCCCGGCGAAGTCAATCAGCCTCAACCCATTTGGGGATGTTTCGACGTGGAGACTGAATTTACCGACTGTAGTGCCAAAGATACCTTCCTTGCCCACCCTGGCGTTAAAGTCGCCTAGCACGGTTTTGACATCACATCGTCTTTCTCGTCCGATGGGGCGTGGGCGCAAATCAGCGATATGTTGAAGAACCTCGTTTTGATGTGGATCATGGCCAGACGTTCATTCTCCGGAGTCAATGATAGTACTCGGCGACGGAGTCTCTCTCCCACCACGAATGCCGCACCCAACTTGCGCTCCTTTTTATGGGCACTGTAGTAAATGCTACAAGGAAATACTTGTTTCTGTCCTTTTCCAGTCCATCGCATTTCTTCGACGGCGGTGATGTCAGCCTTTATTTTCACGAGGACATCAACCAGCTGGGCAGCGGCACCTTGCCAAATAAGGGACCGGACATTCCAGGTGCATGCGCTTAATTCGTAGTCCTTATTTCGTTTGCCATGGCCGTCTTCAAATGGGGATCACTCATCCGAGGCTGTTGGTGTTTTTTTCAACGCACAATCTGCAGAGGGGATTTTTCGCCTTCTCACTTTAGCTCGCCATCAAACGGATATTCTTGGGCTACCCTGAGGATACTTGGTCAAAGACCGGAAGTCGTGAGCGGCTTGAGTCATATGTAAAAGAATCGTTTCTGGCCACTCAAAAGTGAATGGCGATCAGAGAACTTCTACACATGACTCCATTATTTATTATTAATTCATTACCATTACTGTAAGCATGAATGTAAAGATATGTAACTTTCCAATTTTTTTGCTATTTTACAGTGGTTTTTAGTGCAAGCACTTGTTTCTGATCGTTCAATTTGTAAGAGAGGCCAATAGGTTTGCAAAATTTCTAAATTTCAAACCGACAAGCAGACAGACAGACGAAAATGGCTAATTCGACTCAGTTCGTTCTTCTGATCTTTTATTTATATGTTTTATAGAGTCTCCGCCGGTTCCTTCAAATTGTTACAAACATCGTGGGAAAGCTAATATACTCTTTTCAAGGTGTAATTATTTATTCTTTCTATGTATGCAGGGAAGTTGCTCATACGCCGTGTTGTGTAAATAAAATAAAACTTATGGTGATGTGTTATAATTCGTAAAATATTTAATAACCAATAACATTATATTTAACCTTATATTTTGTAAATTGACGTATATGGCAACGTGCAAACGACGCAAAACACTCAACACCTTGTTGACAGTTCGGCCGGTCGGAAAGAATTCGGAGAGAATCACACCTCGATAATTGACAATTAACCTTGATTTTTAATGGCTCTCTTCTGCTCCGATATTTGGCCGATTGATCGTTAGCATAAATCCAAGACTCACCGCCATTAATAAAACGTTTCATGGTATCCTGGCAGTGGGAAAGCATTGTGTTATCACTTTTCGTAGGCCCAAATGATCCTCTAAAATGTTTTCATTGATCCTTCCGATATTCCAACGATGCCAATATGGTCTCCCACTGTTAATTGTCGATTCTTAAGCACCATTTCCTTTATTTTACTGACGTGTTGGTCGTCAGTTGATGTTGATTGCCATCCTAGACGTGGTTCATTGTCAATGCGTTCTCGAATTTTCTTGAATAATTTGAACCAATCAAGGGCACTTGCTTGCGATAAACAATAACCACCGAACGCATTTCCAACATTCTGTACGTTTCGGCTCCAGAAATTTCATTCAGCGTACAAAATTTAATAGAGCTTCATTGTTGAATGATTTCACTCATCGTAAAAATCACCGAGTGTACGTTATGTGCTTCAAAATGACAAGTGTAAACTTTACAGTAATGATTAGTTTGACATTTGGCTTTTTCGTTATTTTAAAAGTTGAATTTCTTTGCACACAAGTGACTTATAAATTCTGTGTTACTAGTGTACTATATTATATACTTTTGTTGTATAGTTAAAACAATTGCACGGGGGGAAATAACAATAACTTTATTAATTCATGATGATTGTCAAGTCAAGCGAAAAACGTTTGATGTGAAATTTATATAAATTTGTAACTATTTGCTGGATGTGTACCTCTCATGGCAACCAGCGACACCTGGTTCCTCTATAATTCTCCGCTCATGATCAATGTAATCACAATCACATTACGTCTAGTGCAATAAATTTAAGTGTATTTATTTGTATTGTCTCTTCGAAAAAGCTTCTAGCATAAACTTCTAGCTTCTAGCAAAGTTCAATATATTGCAGATTTTCTTATATTGGAGTATTATTAGTGGTATAATAAGTTGATTAAATACATACAAATAGGTAGTAATTACCACGGTGTCCATCTAATGAAATCACTTAATTAATTGTTATATATAAACTAAATGAAAGCAAATAAAGATCTCTAAAAAATATCACCGCTCCAAACTTTAACTGAAAAAAAATCCACAATTTCCGTCGAACAATAAGTGTGTTTCATTAACTTTGGTGCAAGCGCCGATTATACAAGTGAGAGATTTCGAGGTTTACGAACTTTTAAATTTATTTTTGAACATGGAATGTTTGCTTTTAAAAGTTTGCTTCACTTATACTTTTATATTTTGGGGAAAATCCACTTTTAACGGTTTTTAGTTTTCGCTTTTTAGTTTTAACCAAAAAGGCTTTTGAAAAAACTTTTTTTGGATTTGTACATTTCATTTGCTTAGAGTTATGTGTTTAATTTATTTCGGAAGTTTTGTTTCATTTCGAGCTGGTTGCAAACAGTTGAAATTGGAACGAAATAAGCACTTGTAATCATAAACTCCAATGAGCTGTTATTTATTGCCTTCAACTGCTACTGACAGTTGTACCTTTTAATTAAAGTTTTTGCTTAAATATTGTTTATTAACACTTTTGTTTGCTTAGTCGGTTTTGCTGAATACAATTAAACGTGTCCACTGGAATACAACCACAGACGTTAATGGCTAATTTCGGCTACAATGCAAACTTTATTTTTCTAAAATGGTGCTTTACTGCCATGGATCTTGCTTGCTTCAAAAAATTTTCAGTGAAAAATTGTAGGGAAAGAGTTTGACAACTAAAATTTAAGAACGAGTGGACAGCACAATAATTAAAACAGATCAAATGATACCAAAGATTAAAAACACAATTACTTTTTTACCTCCCTGTTTTTAACACCAATAGTTCAAAGTAGTGAGTCTTCATCAGCTTTACTTAAATTATACCGATATCGGATCATATATATACAGTTTGTTTTTTACAGCACTACAACTCCATCAATCGTTTAATTACATCAGACCACGAATTTGCTTAAGCAGCAAAAAGTTCTGCAGCATTGTGTATTAAAATTAATACAACAAAATGATCATTACTTCCTTTAGTTACCATTTACCCAATACAATTATTTTTAACTTCCGGGTGACTTTATACCGCATTCCCGTATATTTAAATAAAAATGAGAGAGTGTGTTCTACTGATATGGTTGCCTTTTATAATGTTTTTCAATAAGGCACTAAAAAAGTAGACCAATAGGGACAGCAAACAACGCCATATTATGTCCCGCTCTTTGGACATTTCTCCAATCAAATAACGGGTCGAAATTATTAAAATTTACTACCCACATTCGGAGTCAGTGGCCTCAACTTTAAGAGCGAGATTTTCTATAAGAGCGCTAGAGAAGTTTTTTTCTAATAAAACAAAAACTAACTACTAAAAAAATTACGGTTTGATGCGGTTTAAGGTCCGGCGGCATTTTTGGGCATCATCTTCTGCATTAATCAAGATCTGTATGTTACTGTGAATGGGAATCGCTAAAGCTCAATGACAACCGAAAATTTTTGGTTGATATGGACTTGGATAGTATGTGGTTCCAACAGGACGGCGCCACAAGCTACACAGCGAATGTCGCAATCAATTTATTGAAAACCAAGTTTGGTGAACGTGTTATCTCACGAAATGGCCCAGTCGTGTGAATTGACGCCTTTGGACTATTTTTTGTCGTACCATGTCTGGTCTATAGTTTATGCCAACAAGTCAGCGACGGTTTATGATCTTCTTATGAATAACGGACGTGAAATTGCAGCAGTATCGGCCGATTTATGCTTGAGAACCGTCGAAAATTGGGCTAAGCCTCTGAACTTCGTGCCCGTTGTGGCCGCTTTGTGGTGGTGCACTGGAATGTTCTTTCACAAGATTTAACTTTTATAGCGCTTTCGTTGAAAACCCCGTAATTAAATTAAATTATGTCATTGTCGGTTCTATAAAGTTTAATGTTTATTGGTAAAATATATAAAGCGCCTTCCTTCAGTTCTTCACATTTTCCAACTTGCTCTTTCTGTTTCAAATGGATAGAATGTGGGAAAACTTGACCTAGCCCGATATAACGTAAATGATTTTCGTTTTGCTAACAAACCTTATGCCGAATATGTTGGTCAGTGTATGAGTTGTAAGTAAAAGAGTTGTATAAGTTGAATATGGTATACCAACAATATAATTGCTAGTATTCCGATCCTTTTCCAACTCCAGATATTTCCTAGACTTTTATTTTTGCAAGTTGCAAGAATATATAATGTTTGGTTACACCCAAATTTTGCACTTCCTTAAATGTTATTATGTAACTTTGATTGTTAAAATAATAAACTTATGAATTGAATTGAATTGATTGATGTAGCAGCATGAATTACTATATAACTGTCCTATTGATATTTGAGTGGATTCAAAAGAGGAGCTAATTGCATAAAGTTTCTAAATAACTCTTTCAACTAATTACACTGGTCTACAAAATGTAACTTTTTGTGTGCCTTTCAATTGAATACCTTATTTTTATATTGCTATGAGTTTACTGAATAGGAAAACAAGAATATGTTTTTGAATTAGGTCTTATTTTGGAAATATACCTAATGTACAAAATTTGGTTTTAGTAACACGTTAAAGTACAAAACATTTTATAAAAAAAACTGTAATAATTACTTACTATTATTTTTTGCTTTTTACTTATACAAAATTGGAAATATTACAATTAAAAAAAAAAATAACGTATTTGATTAAGATTTTCTCTTCATTTTCGTTTGTCTTTTGTAATCACTGTTAGGGGTATCTCTTTTCAAATTCCAGCAGTAGTCGGCTAACATATCTTGGTGGAATCGTTCACCATGTTCGTCACTTACATCACCGCAGTTAGAAGGGAAAAAAGCAAGATGAGAGTGAAGAAAATGAATTTTTAGGGACATATTGCAACCCAACTGTTGATACTTTTGAAGGAGATTGTTCACAAGTTCAACATAATTTTCATTTCTCTTATTGCCCAAAAAACCATGAACGACTGCTCTAAAAGATTTCCATGCTTCTTTTTCAAAGCCCTGTAAAACTGAATCAAAGTTTTGGTCCTTTAGAATCTCTTTTATTTAAGGTCCGATAAAGATTCCCTCTTTAATTTTGGCGTCGCTTATACGTGGAAATTTACATCGCAGGTATTTGAATGCTGGTCCATCCTTGTTGAGAGCCTTCACAAAGTTTTTCATTAGTCCCATTTTGATATGTAAAGGTGGTAGAAGAATTTTTTGGGAATTAACTAGAGGAAGGTGCTGGACGTCCTTTTCTCCAGGATTCAGGCTTACTCTGGCATTCCAATCTTTTTTTATGTAATGTAAAGATCTAGCCCGACTATCTCACTCGCACAAAAAACAACAGTACTTGGTTTAGCCCATTTGTAAACCCAACACCATTGCTATGACTTTTAGATCATCACAAATCTGTCATTCGTGCTCTGAGTATGATATAGCATCTAAAATTAATTTCATATTTTCGTATGTTTCTTTAGTATGCACAGCGTGGCATAACGGAATCGATGGTTGTGTGTTACCATTATGGAGAAGAACAGCTTTTAAACTTAATTTTGAGGAGTCTATGAACAGCCGCCATTCCTGTGAATGGTATTCAATGTTCAAAGCTTTCATCAAGCAATTTACGTTATTACAGAATGCAAGCTGGTTTTCGGATTTGAAATAGGGCATCAAGTTCTTCTGACGAGATCTGTATAAACTGATTTTGACATACGGTTGAAGCAAATTCCATTGCTTAAGTCTCGATCCTAGTAATTCCGCTTTATGTTTTGGCAAATTTAAATCTCGTATAAGGTCGCTTAGTTCATCTTGTTCTATGAGGCTCGTCACAAAAAATATTGTCACCCACAAACTGTGGCGATTGTGAGGTTGTAGGCTCATTGTAGTCAACTTCCATTGAATTAATCGCTTCTTTAGAATCTAGCTGGTATTCTTCGGGAGGTCGAGGAACAGGTAAATCGATTCCATGTAGTACAGGTCGCGATACAGAGGCTATGTCAGGGTATACTACGCTTCGTTTTTTTTTTCGTAATATACCGTTCTGGATGGGTGGAGTCAAGCAAAAGTAACAGTCATTCGCATGATTGGTAGGTTTCCTCCACACCATTGGTACACCAAAAGGCAATGAACGTTTCTTTTTGTTTAGCCACATACTCAGATTTGTGGAGCAAGTTGTGCAACTAAAATGTGGTACCCACGATTTGTCTTGGTTTTTAATTTTAATTCCAAAATACTGGAAGGAAGCAGTTTCTAAACGTTGTTTTATTGAGCATCTTTGGCTAGTAAGGGTCACCTTACCACAAAAGTAGCAAAAATTGTCTGAACTATAACACATTTACGCGAAATAACGAAAACCGTAGATTTTTCACTAAAAATGACAAAAATATGGTAACAATTTCAAGTTTGACCTGTTGAGAAAACACAGTCATCGTTAAACACAACAAACAAATGTGAAATAATAAAATATCCGCGGGTAATCACTAAATATTTTGAGTTATCATCATTGATTCAATACCTGTGCAACTCACCTTTGCTTCCAACCTTAATTGTTGTGAAGAAATAATGCACAGCCCGAGATTTCAAATTGCGGAATTCACTTTTATTTTTTTTAAATAATGCTATGGGATGCACAGCACGGTTTTCGTTGATACAACTTTTAGTGATATATTTATGGATATTGCATAAAATGATGGATGGGCCAATTGGCGGCGGAATCGGCGAGCGATTATTAATGCGGGAAGAAAAAACAACGATGCTGCGAAAAGCGTATGCGCAAAGGCTTGGAGTCGACTCGTACGAAAGTAAAAGCGAAGTGAAGTGGCTGGAGTTGTCCGTCCCTTTTTTTTGTGTTCTAGTTGGAAGTGTGGTGTCATGTTTGAGTGTATTGGTGTGATGTGTAGTGATGTGGAAGGTGAGTGGTGAGTGTGGTGTGCTGTTATGATGATTTGTGTTGAAATGTGGTGTGGCTGTGTTTCATTACAGGGTAGGCCGAGAGTCATTTAGACATCCCGGCCCCCCTAGGCAAATTATTAGCCTAGTAGCCTTTGCAATTGCTGCAGTGTGGCCACCACGTTACTGAGTCCAGTAGGTTGGCGAGACCGCGGCCTAGGTTGACGCCGCCGCGTAGAGGTATTGGGTTGGTGGCGCCGAGTACGTGTTCGGGATTCTGGTGGTGGCTCAGCTCTTCGTGGTCGTGCAGCACGGTTCGCCTGCGGTCGTCGGGTCGTAGCCCGACTGGAGGGGGCAAGTAGTTGTCTGCCGTCCCGATGAAGGAGCGTATGATGCGGCCGCATGCATATTTGGCACGTATACCCTGATGTACACTCCGATGTGGAGTGGGTAGGTGCCAGACAATTTAGGCAGTGGCCATGTGCCTAGACAATCTGCTGGCGGAGCGGAGGCAGCATCCTCTTAAAAATGCCGCAGTGCGGCAACCTGTGGGGGCGGCGGCAAAGCGGGCATCGGAGGCGCTGTGGGTCTGCTGGCACCGGCGTCGGATTTGCGCGTGTTGCACTTCGGGGTGTTGCACTTCGGGCAGCGGTTGGTTGCGTTGTGGCCGTGGGATTTCGAGGGGCTGGTGTAGGCCCCGTTCGTGGCACGTGAATGGTCGACCGAACGGCTGGCGTTGGTGCTGGCGGCATATCGACATCCATTTGATCTGTCAAAGATATTTACGTTATATGTTTGTGGTATACGGATATGATAGTTGGTGCTACGTTAGGTGGCACTGGTGGGTAGTCATGTGGACCACCCATCTATTACTACGTTTGCGGTTTTCATTAAGATAGGATTTGTGGTTTGTTTTGCGGGTTATATCGATTTATCGTTTATTGTTTACGGTTTACGTGTCGGTTTTATCGGCTGTGGGCAAAAAGCATAGTTTAACGAGCGGCCGAGTTAGTGTTCCGTTTTGCGTACGGAGATCAACTACGCGAATATGACCGTCGGAGCCGTGGTAAAGCTTCTCTATGCGGCCAAGCCGCCATTCAGTGGGGGGGAGACAATCGTCATGAATTAAGACACAATCTCCAAGCTTAGGCGCGTTTTCTGATGTTTTCCACCGGTACCTTCTGTGGAGGTCCTTTAAATAATCTTCTTTCCATCGAAGACTGAAATCGTGATGGAGAATTTTAATTCTTTCCCATCTGTTTAATAAGGAAAGCGACTCCACGCCTGGCTCAGGTGTGGCCAGAATGGGCGCTCCTTTAAGAAAATGCCCTGGTGTGAGGGCTGTAAAGTCTGATGGATCTTGTGAGAGGGCTGCGAGAGGCCGTGAGTTGAGAACGGCTTCAATTCTAGTTAAGAGGGTCGTGAAGTCTTCATAATTGAATTTATAAGTGCCAGCTAGCTTCTTGAAATGTGATTTGAAGCTTTTTACGGCTGATTCCCATAAACCACCCATGTGTGGAGCGCTTGGGGGGATAAACTGCCAATTGATGCCTTGGGGAGCATATTTTTGAATAATGTCAGGTGAGACTTGTTTCATAAAATCCACAAATTGTTTCTCTGTGGCTCTTTGAGCTCCGATAAAGGTTTTACATTATCGCTCATGATTTTGGTTGGAAAGCCACGTCGTCCGACGAAGCGAGCAAATGCCGCGAGGAAAGCCTCCTTTGTCAGATTGGAACATAGCTCAAGGTGTACTGCTTTTGTCGTAAAACAGACAAAGACAGCCACATAGCCTTTCATCAGGGTGGGAGACCTTAGCATGGACGCCTTTATTTGAAAAGGGCCAGCAAAGTCGACACCTGTAGTGGTGAAAGGCAGAGCAAAGTTACAGCGTTCCGGTGGAAGTGCTGCCATAATCTGCGTTCTCATTTTCTGCTTGTGCATAGTGCAGACCTTGCACGTGAAAATGCACTTCTTGATTTGGGGCTTAAGGCGGGGAACATAGTACTCTTGGCGTACCATATGTTGCATGAGGCGATGTTCGGCGTGTAACATGAGTATATGGATATAATTGATGAACAATGTGGCAAATGAGGATTTCTCTGGTATTATTATGGGATGGCGTTCGTTATACGTAAGGCTGGAATTAGCAAGCCGGCCGTTTGCACGAAGCAGACCTTTCGTGTCTATAAATGGGTTTAGTACTAAGAGTGTGCTCTTTTTGTCAATTGGCTTCGATTCTCTTAGTAACCCTAGGTCGCGGCTGAAGTAGCGCGTTTGGGTTGATGCGATAAGAGCGACCTTCGCTTTTTGTAAGTCTTGGTGCGTCAATGTATCGCATTGGGGGCAAGTTGCTCCCTTTATCTTAAGTTTGAGTCGCTCTACGAATTTGAGAATATAGGCGACTACTCTGAGTGCTCGGGGGAACGATGAAAATCGTTCAAGGATGTCATCATCATCCATTGTTGTGTGATAAGTGGCGATTTTTCGACCTTCTGGGACAATTATGTTGCGCATTGGCGATTGTGGCCAAGAATCGGGAGATTCTGTTAACCATCGGGGGCCATTCCACCAGAGGGTGGTGGTGGCGAGATGAAGGGGTTTGCACCCTCTTGTCCCAAGATCGGCAGGATTGTCAGCACTGGCTACGTGGCGCCAAGTGGCTGATCCTACTAGATCAAGTATTTGAGACATTCGGTTAGAAATATATGTTTTCCACGCGTATGGTGGTTTTTCTAACCAGGCTAGAACGATTTCGGAATCGGACCAGAGGTATAATTTATATTTTGCCATGTTTAAGTGGGTCTGCACCATGGAGACTAGCTTTGCTAGGAGCAAGGCGCCACAGAGTTCAAGTCGTGGTAGACTTATGGTTTTTAGAGGCGCAACTTTTGCTTTTGCCACTAGTAGGTGGCTTGTAGTTGCAATATCGCTTTGGGTGCGCACATATATAGTGGCACAATATGCCTTTTCAGAGGCGTCGCAGAAGCCGTGTAGTTCCACTTTGTATTCGGGGGAATAGTTTACCCACCGTGGAATGTGTATCTGCGAAATGTCTTTTAGGTTATTAGCAAACTGGGACCATCTTTCTAAGCGAAGAGGTTTCACTTGTTCGTCCCAGTCAGTTCCGTCTAGCCATAATTCTTGGATCAGGATTTTCGCTTGTATCATAATTGGCGAAAGCCATCCTGCGGGGTCGAAAAGTTTTGCCACAGAGGAGAGAATTTGGCGTTTTGTAATGGCGGATAATGCGGATATAGACTCAGTCGTGTATGAAAACTGGTCCGATATCGCATTCCATTGGATGCCCAGTGTTTTTGTTGTACTTTCCTTTTCGAATATAAGGAAATTAGTATCCAACAACTTGTCGTTTGGTATATTTTGCAAGATATTTGGGTGATTAGCTGTGATCTTTTTTAGGGGAAACCCTGCTGTGTTAAGGGCCTTTATCACTTGTGATAAGGACTCGTATGCTTGTGAGAGGCTGTGGCTCCCAGACAAGATATCGTCTACATACGTCTGTGTTTTTAACACTTGTGTTTTCTGCCAGTTCGTGGAGTGTGCGAATGGCTAAGTATGGAGCACAGTTTACGCCAAAGGTTACTGTTTTTAATTTAAAGTCGCGTAGTGGACTATTGGCAGATTTTCGGAAAATAATCCGTTGGAAATCTTGATCATCTTTATGAACAATTATTTGTCGATACATTTTTTCGACATCCCCATTGAATACGTATTTGTATATACGCCAGTTCAATATGAGGAGCATTAGATCTGGTTGGAGTGTGGGTCCCGTAAATAGAATGTCATTTAGGGAATTCCCCGAGCTAGTGGTTCTGGAGGCATTGAAGACAACTCTGACTTTTGTTGTTTTTTTGTCAGGCTTTACTACTGCATGATGTGGCAAGTAGAAAGAGTAATATTTGCCTATTATGATTTTTTCACATGGGCTTACTTCCTCCATGTGGTCTAAATGGAGGTATTCTTCCAAGACACCATCATAATCTTGTTTCAGCTCACCTTTTCTAAGTAGGTTTTTCTCCATACTTAGAAACTGCTGCATTGCAGAGGTGCGAGAGTGACCTAAGGCGAGTGTGTCTGGAAATTGTTGTTTTAGTGGTAGTCATACGACATACCGACCATTGGCTGATCTAGTAGTTGTGGCTTTGTAAAGGTCTTCACAATACTGATCTTCTGGTGTTGTAATTGAAATGGGGGGGAGTTCCTCTAGCTCCCAAAGTTTTCTCAATTGTGAATTGAGGTACTCGTTAGAGATTTCCTCAACTTGAGTTGTCATTGCTGTGACTGGTTCCGCAACTAGTCCACTTAGGACCCATCCGAAAATGGTATTTTGCGCCAGTAATGTTTTCGAAATTTTTTCAACACCTTCCAGTATTATTTGAGATATAAGATCGCTGCCTAATAGAAGGTCTATTTGAGCGGGGGTGTTGCAGTTGGGATCTGCTAGAGTCAGATGTGAAATCTTATCCCAATGCTTGCTACTTATTTGATAGCTTGGAAGCATGTTTGTTAGTTGCGGTAAGACAATAGCATTTGCTTGAATGCGCTTATCCGCTTGGGGGGAAATTAGGGTAATGGGGCATATTTTGTTAGAGTTTTGTACTACTCTTCCGCCCATTCCCGTAATCTCATAATTGGCTTGTTTTGTTGGCAATTTTAATTTATTTTGGGCCTTAGACGCTATAAAGGATCGTTGGGACCCTTGGTCTATTAGGGCTCTTAGTTTGAACAGTTCTCCTCGATGTTCGATGGAGACAACTGCTGTGGGTAGTAGTACTCTACTATGATTATCGCTGTGTAGCGTTTGAGATTTTAATGCCTTTGAGCAGCATGGTGTCTCTTGGCAATTTTGTTGCGTTTCTGTTTCGGGAGTTGCTGTTGCAACTAAACCCGTGGCTTTTTTTGAAAAAGCGCTACTTTGAGTTGTGTTGGGAAAGTTGTTTATGTGCAACATAGAATGATGCCTTTTGTGGCAATATACGCAGTTAAATTTGCTTTCGCAAGCATTGAGATTGTGTGAGTGGGACAAGCAGTTTGTGCAGAGTCTTTTTGACCTGACAAAGTTGTTCCTTTCATTCACATTCAATTTTTTAAATTTTTCGCAAGCTTTTAGCTTATGCCCTCCTGTACATAGTTCGCATGACGTGAATTTATTTTGTTCAGATGTGAACGATTGTGCTTTGAAAAAGCTTCTATTTAAATTGTTGTTGTTATTGACTTGGGGTCTATTGAAGCTTCTGTTTAGGTCGGGTTGAACGTTTTTAGTTCTAATTGTTTTTTTATCTACCCTTTCCGCAATTTCATATTGGGCAGTTAGGAAATCTTTCATTTGCTGCCACGTTGGGCAGTCTCTTCTTGATGAGAGCGATTGCTCCCATAGAAGTAATGATTTTTCTGGTAATGCTGCGGTGCATATGTTTACCAGAATAGGGTCCCAACTGTCTGTGGGAACATTTTGTGTCGTTAGAACCGACAAACAATTTGAAACAGTGGATTCTAATTTTATGAATTCTTCACTTGTTTCTTTCTGAATTTTCGGCAAGTTCATGAGTATGGTTACTTGCTTGTCGACCAATATTCTTTTGTTTTCATATCTGGCTTTCAGAGCTTCCCAAGCCAAATTGAAATTGTCATCACTTAATGCGAACTGTTTTACTATAACGCCTGCTTGACCTTTTGTTTTGTATCGGAGATGATACAATTTTTGCGCTTGCGATAGTTTTGGATGGTTTATGTACACGGCAGTAAACATGTCCCGGAAGGACGGCCATTGTTCATAACCTCCATGGAATATTTCTGTATCGCACGCTGGCACTTTGAGATGAATGCCTGTTGCCTCTTGGGCTTGCAATTGTGGTAACTCTACTCTACTGTGGGGAGTAGGTGCAATTGACTTTATGAGTTTTAGCTGATCTGCGATCATAATTTTTGTGTCCTCATACTGGTCTAAGCAGTTTTCAAATTTGGCGTATGCAGAAGATTTAAAGTTTTCTGGTAGATCTGAATCGTCAGTATCTACAATTGCGTCATATGCAGCTTGGAGACGTGTCCAAAAATTTTCAATCGATTGGCTTTTTATTTCTAGCGCCGATTCCGAATTGTCTTGAATCGGCGAAGAAGCAAATCGAGTGCAGTATTTTATTAGACAGTCACTCTCTGAAATGAATTTGGAGTATGATATGTCTTTCCCCCTCTTTTGTTTTGTAGCACCTTGCTTAGAGCGTGTAGCTTCTGCAGGTGTACATGGACTTTTATCGTCAGAAATCATTTTAGGAATTTTCAAGAATTGAGATGTTTTAGATTCTTTTGAATCTATATTCATTTAGAAAATGTAGATTTGTAAGATATTGTATATATTTTCTTTCAGTGGATACTGAGAACTTTATCAACCGAAAACTCTTTTAGGTAAATAAGAGTTTGTTATTTCCGCTAAAATTAGTGAAATCCGCGTTTATAGTTTATATTACTCGCCGTTGTATCTACTTGCGATGGCGTTTATGTTTATTATTATTATTATTATAATATTATAATAATATTATAATATTATTATAATACTTTTTTTTTTTTGTATTGCGAGTATATATATAAATTTTTTTTTTTTTCGGATTTATTGGTATGCCCTCGTACTTGTGTACCGGAAAGGGTCAATACCTTTTGTATATAAGTATGTATGTATGTGTTCACGATATGTGATTCGTATGCATATAAGTGTGCTGAAATTACTTTAATATGGGGCAAACCTGCTTGTTTTTGTTGTGCAAATACAAGGGGTATTGCTTGAACCTAATGCCAATTTGGACTTTTAGATATGAATATATACTATTTATGTGCATATACGTACATATATATGGTATAATAATTTTTTATATATTTATTATAATAATATATTTTCTTTTTTTTTTTTCGTTTTGTTGTTAATTTGTGTTATCAAATTCTGTAACACTCCGTTTATAATTTTTTTTCCAAAATTGTATTATTTTCCCGTAATTTAATTGTTCCTATGTATATGTGGTATATACTTTGTAGGCATGCAATTTATTTGAATACAAATTATTGTTGTAATCGCGGTACTAGTACTTAACGCAGGAAAGTCGGTTAAAATTGGAGAAAGAGAAATGACATTTGCAGGTATTTAACTTCTGCACTCAACACACATGTGTGACGGTATGTATATACTCGTATGTATGTTACTATATTAGCCTCTACTAAATTTCGGCAAGTATAAGTTAGTTAATTAGCAAGCTACGGAAAGTTGGTTTGCATGTATATATGTATGTGTGCTTCAATTTATAAATCATGTGTTCCGCATTTATGTTTTCTTTTATTTCTTGTTTTGTACTTTTTAATATGCCTTTTGCCTATTAGTGCAATCCGCTTGCTGCTTTAAAAGCAGAAGGGGTGCCGGAAAATATTGCAAGTAGAGACTTGGATGATTTTGTACGATTTTAATTTGTTTTCTGATTGTGTTCACAAAGAAAAGCATATATAGGCATTAGTAATTTAAATACAAGTATATATTTTATCAACTTTAATATCGGTCTTTTAAAGCACCGTATTAAATTTTACGATTCGTTTTGTTGAAACTGTTTAAAGTTATAACCGAGTTAATTGGTAAAACAGTTTTTTTTTTTCTAAACATACATATGTACATGCAAATAAGTAAGGTGGAAGCGATACACTTACCCTTTCTCGCATCAAGGGAATTTTGGGGGAGTGTATTTCTTGTGGCTTGCCCTAATGTTTATTTCCTTATTCGTCTTGTCCTCGCAGTTAGTATGCAGTTAGTATGCCTCCTCTTCTGTGTGCCTTGGGGAAGTGGTTTTGTGTATGTTGCTTTTGCGCGCCCGTTAGTGTGTTTTACATATTTAGTTTCGCGCCCGTTGGTGATATTTATTTAGTTTCGCGCCCGCTGTTGTTGTTTTGTTTTCGTTTACTAGATTTGATATATTATATGAATATTCCAATTGTGGTGCACTGCACTAATACTGTATATGTCAAAATTTTTTTTTTTTTTATTGTTTTAGGTATTTTTCACAATTATAGTTTTAAAATATATGTTTCAGTCACCGCACTTTATTTAATTAAAAATTTTTTTATTATTTATATTTACTTTTTTTTTTTTTTTGTTTTTTCACAGCAATGCACTTCTTTATTTAGCTTCCTTCTTTTTCTTTCGTTTTTAAATGTATTAATGTCACTGCACCTTTAATGGTTTTTTTTTTTTTTTTTTATAGTGCCTTTCTGTAGGCTCGAAGGACCATGATTCAATACCTGTGCAACTCACCTTTGCTTCCAACCTTAATTGTTGTGAAGAAATAATGCACAGCCCGAGATTTCAAATTGCGGAATTCACTTTTATTTTTTTTAAATAATGCTATGGGATGCACAGCACGGTTTTCGTTGATACAACTTTTAGTGATATTTATGGATATTGCATAAAATGATGGATGGGCCAATTGGCGGCGGAATCGGCGAGCGATTATTAATGCGGGAAGAAAAAACAACTATGCTGCGAAAAGCGTATGCGCAAAGGCTTGGAGTCGACTCGTACGAAAGTAAAAGCGAAGTGAAGTGGCTGGAGTTGTCCGTCCCTTTTTTTTGTGTTCTAGTTGGAAGTGTGGTGTCATGTTTGAGTGTATTGGTGTGATGTGTAGTGATGTGGAAGGTGAGTGGTGAGTGTGGTGTGCTGTTATGATGATTTGTGTTGAAATGTGGTGTGGCTGTGTTTCATTACAGGGTAGGCCGAGAGTCATTTAGACAATCATTAATGTGATAAATCTGTCGCGCTACCCTCTATTATATTTATAAAACATAAATGCAAAATAAGAGCTAGTTTTGAACTTTAACTTGTATATTTATGTTCAACGAGTGAAATACAATCAATATAGTATATTTTCATGTAGAAGGCAATTTTGATGTAGACCAGTGTTATGCTCATATACCCTTGATTACTCTTGTACGGTAATAATCTTTGCTACCATTATCACTGTGTGACGTTCTGAAGCTGCATTACCGTTAGTATACAAGCGAGCTGATTAATTTCCTTCCTATAAATCAAAATGCCAAGTGGTAATGTGAGAGTAGCTAACATCAACATAAATACTTATAACCTTTTATAATGTTATGTTTACTATTTGCTGTACTGAGTTTTCAAATCACTAAGTAGCTACACGTTAGGCGAATTGTTTTATATTCCAACATTCAATAAATTGCTTTTAAATCGTTCGAGAAAATATTTCACTATCGATACTTTAAACATTGCTCGAATATAAATTTTCGATTTTTACATAATTTTTGTTTTGGTACTTGATGTGTACCTATGTATATATTATCCGCTACGCTCTTTCAGTTCTAGTTCCGTATTTTTCACCACCAATATGTCATATACATTGTACATATGTAGCTTACGGCGACGTTCCTGTTGATTGACACACACTTAAATCAACGCCACAGTGCATTTGGCTCTATAGGTATTAATATGACTAGCTGGTAACTTCGCCAATTGAAACTATTAATTTGCTAATTGGTGCTAATTGCATTTAGGTTAAGTTATGTCGTGGGGTATTTTTGCTATTATGACAGTGGTGAGGTAATTTTAATGAGGTTAGAAGTTTTTATATGAATTATATCAGGAACTTCTCGGTTATTAGGAATAGGTTAATAAGGTATTAGGAACGTCTGGTGAAATTAACGATTGATAATACAGAATTTCCACATCATTAAGTATAATTCGTGTTTTTGATGAAATCTGAATGAAGATGAACTACTTTGCTTATATAATACATATATAGTATTTGTAGCATAGAGCATACTAAAATTATGGAGGGAACACTTCTCCAGCCTGCTGAATGGCAGAAAGTCTCTTAATCGGGAGAAGGCGAACCCGATTCCCCAATCAATGACGATTTCATTACCCGACCATGAAGAAGTTCGATTAGCAATTACCCGTCTGAAGAACAACAAAGCAGCGGGCGCAGGTGGATTGACGGCCGAGCTATTCAAACACGGTGGCGAAGAACTGATAAGGAGCATGCATCAGCTTCTTTGTAAAATATCGTCGAACTAAAGCATGCCGCAATACTTCACATAAATATTATCTCTGCGACTTAGAATATCATCAGGATAGAAAATTCATGCACTTACATAAAATAGTAACTATACTTTTGACAACATACATAACTCTTACAGCACACGACTAGCTAAGGAGTGTTTTAACAAATGAAATAATAGCCAATGAATTCCAAAGTGCTTACTAATTTTGACGAAGATGATTAAGAAAAAGTTTTAAATTAGCAAAAAGTAAACGTATTCGAGTAAATACCGAGTACTATATTTCATTCCAAACTTGTAAATGAAACGCTTAAGTAAATACTTTCAAGCATTTACTAATTAGAGCTAATCCTTTTACTTCCACTTCACTCCATTTGTATCAAACTCAAACGTTTAAAATAATGCAAAGAGCAATGGTTTTCACGTCTTTGCTACCTGAAAATATGCTAGTAATTACAATTATCTTAAGTGGCTACACTTTGTAATTATATGACCGTCAAGACGTGCAAATTTGTCGTGTCCGCTCAGTGACAATGTTTTAAAGTTGAAAGTTGGGCGTGAATGTGTATGTGTACACGCTCAAAAGTTGGCGTGAAATGTAAGCGTTTTCGTTTTTGCAGTAAAAAGGCAAAACGAATGGTGCCACACTTAAAAACACTTTTTGGCTTTCACGTCGTATAAAGTAGATTTTTCTTCGACTTCCCACCTGGACATGTCTATGTTACTTATTTTCGTTAAAAGACAGATATTGAAAACCCTTGCGTTGACTGCAGCACCACAACTTGCATTCGAATTTATGGTGACGTTTATTATTAGCATAATTAAAAGCTTGCCAAGGAGCAAAATGAGTTCATTCGTATCAACTATAACAAATTGCCCAAAATGTGCCACAAAATTAACGCAGAATGGTGGAAAAGTTTCATAAGGCGTTGTAATATATGGATATATGTATATATGGAGTATTCCATACCAAATCGACCACTTTTTAACCCGACCCCTTTAGATTTTGCTGAAAATTATCCATCCTTTTCTACCCTTTGAAAAACATTTTTGAGATTTTTTTCAAAATTTTTTGTCCAACTTCAAAAAAGTTATGAATTTTTCAAAAAAATCGTTTTTTTATTTTCAAATAGCCATAACTTTTGTAGAAATTGACTTTTCGGGAACTTTTTTAAACTGAATGAACTTTTTAAAAAAATACACGAAAAAGTTTAACACGATAACACGATCGAAATCGTCATTTTTTGGAAGTTCGCCATTTTTTTTCGTGTTTTTTCTTTCTCAAAACAAACTTCAATTAGTCCCGGAGTAGGCCGATTTGTTTTTATTTTTTTATTTGTTTAAAAAAAATTGTCAAATTTTCAATAATGAAAATAATTTTTTTTCCGTAAACTTTATTTCTATCATATAAAAAATATAATTTAAGGATTTAATGATATATTATTCTCAATTTATAGACTTAATTTACGAATATCTTCTACTAAATAGAACAATTTCTGTTTTATTCGTGTTAATAGCGAGTCTACTTCCGGCGTAAGCGGTTTCTACGCCAATAAAAAATAAGAATATATAATAAGTCCTTAGTTTTTGTCTTTTATAATTTAGCCATTCGATATTTTACATTTTCAGCTATTTTTTCAAATTGTGCATACATATCTCTCGTTTTCGTGATCGTTCCAAGTGAACACGGTATTGTCTCTTGCGCGCCTTCGTCTAGAGAAACTCCTACCTTAGCCAACTCGTCTACTTTTCCGTTGCCAGAAGTTGGTCAGTGAGCTTAAAGCCTTCCAGATTTGTGTAATAAGTTGAACTTATAAAGCTAGTAGTGCCGTCTAACTGCAAGTGCAAATGAAAACTTTCTGTATCCTCCCACGCGAGCCTTCTCTATACGTAGTACTTCCGATTAGAAGATGTTAGCAGAGTTCGATAGACAGAAAGATATAGATATGTATATCAAGATCTTCGAAATACATCCACATCTCTACATCGCCATTCATTTTAGATCTGTCTGTATAGATTGAGGTCGTGTTCTTCTCTACTACTAACCTCTAGATTTGTATAAATAAGAATAACTTAAGTGCTGTTTCTGAATTTCCATGACGGTTCTTGTTCCAACCACCAATCTGGTTAGTCCTTATAGCATAAAGAGTGACCACTTTTCGTATGAACATGTATTTAGACATGCAGACAAATGCACGTGTAATACGCCAAATAAGCTTTCTTAATATGTTTCTCAATGTTTATTTTCCTATTCAGTATGGTATCTATCTCGACCCCGAAAACCGACCGAAAAATTGTATTACCACCCAATAAGGGATGCAGAAAATGAGCACCATAGTTTGGTTTGTTTGTGAATTATGTCTCTTTCTTCTTTACTGCTGTAAACACCGCTTACGCGACTATAGCCGAGTTAACAACAGCGCGCCAGTCGTTTTCTCGTTTTGCTAAGTGGTATGGCGTGGTTGGGGTGTTCCATCATGGAGGCTGAATTTACCGACCATAGTGTCAAAGATACCTTCTTTGCCCACCCAGGCAGTAAAGTCGCCAAGCACGATACTGACATCGTTGCGTGAGCATCTCTCATAGGTGCGCTTTAAGCACTCATAGAAGGCATCTTTGGTTACATCGTTTTTCTCTTCCGTCGGAGCGTGGGCGCAAATCTGCGATATGATGAAAAACCTCGCTTTGATGCGAATTTTGTGTGGACGTTCATTCACCGAAGTGAATGATTGTACTCGGCGACGGAGTCTCTCTCTCCCACCACGAATCCCACACCAAACTTGCGCTCATTTATATGTCCACTGTAGTAAATGCCACAAGGACCAACTCGCTTCAGTCCTTGTTCCGTCCATCATATTTCTTGAGCGGCGGTGATGTCAGCCTTTATTTTCACGAGGACACCAACCAGCTCGGCAATTAAGGTCATGGTTGTCATCAGAAGGGGGTTCTCTCATCCGAGGCTGGTTGTTAGTTTTCATTGGGGGTGTTTCTTTACGTTTTCTTTGGGGGCGGGTCCCAAACCCAGCACACAACCCTATCTAGGGGTGTTTCGACTTCTCCCTTTAGATCGACTTCAAATTGATATTCTTAGGGCCCAGAAGATACATGGTCAAAGACCGGAAGTCGTGAGCTACTTGAGCCATATGTAAAAGAATCGTTTCTGGCCACTCCCAAGGGAATGACGATCAGAGAACTTTCCTCATTTGCGTGAACTTCTACACATAGCTCCATCGTGTGAATAATATAAGGGCTAACCCATAAATGTAATATTATTTCCATAAGATCACTGCCTGTGGGAGGAAAAGGCCCAATACTCCACCGTTGAGTATATCATTCAGTGCAACCACAAATAAAAGCGAGGAAAAGACCCCACCTTAAGAGCTCCTGTGCTTATGTAACTTGTTGATATCGGTGAGCCGTAGGATGTCATGTAGATTGCCTTTTGTTCTTCAAAATAAGAGAACAAAACAAATTTTAGTCCTCAAAAATCACTTTATTGTTTTAAAAAATATTCTACATTTAGATCTATATACTTTTCCATGCGTTTGCACCAAAATGCAACGAATAATAGCCATAGCGGAATGGCGACAATTTTCGAGAAAACTTTTGTAATTTATATTAAGGTGAACGTTTTAGAGCTGTGCCGTTATATGGAATAAAGTTCGTACTTAGTAAAATAAGTGATGAGCCCCTCTTGAATAAATAGAAATAAACAAATTATATTGTTCTCAGGTTTAAAAATATGAATTGGAATACAATTCAGTTCGTATGAGATTTGAAACATACAAAATCTATTAACAGCTTTGTCCAGGTACTAAATTAGTCAGAAAATATAACAATTAATATTAGGTTGGAAAAAATCTCCATTATATATTTGGGCTAAATCCTATCACTATTACACTTTTTATAAAGAATTGAATTAAGAGCAAAACGCGGAAGAGAGATGTTTAAGTTAATAAAATAATCTCTTTGAATAATTTGTACCTATCGCGACAAACAGTTATCACCGAAGTCCTTTTCCAACATTCTGAAGGATTCGACACCAGAAATTCACTAAACACTAATGATTATTTTGCCAAGTGTCACGGCACAGATGACACTCACAAATATTTCGCCGAATGGGAATATATTTTCCCGCGATATTTAAATTAAAAAGTCTTACTAATTGATAACAGTAGTAGCCATCTCAAAGTCTATTTCCTCTATTCGCCGTCACGGTACGAGGTGTGTTCAAAAAGTATCGCGAATTTTGTCGTTTTTCAAAAATTATTTATTTATTCATGAATATCTATTTTGTCCCCTTTAAAGTAATAACCATGAGACATTATGCACTTGTGCCAACGGTTTTTCAAATCTTTGAAGCACTTCAAAAAATCATTTTTTTTTATCTTCTTCAGCTTCTTCTTCGATGCCGTCTTTATCTCGTCAAGAGAAGCGCAACGTCGTCCTTGCATGGGCGTCTTCAGTTTAGGGAACATGAAAAAGTCACAGGGGGCCAGATCTGGGGAATACGGTGGCTGCGGCATCATTAGTGTGTTGTTTTTGGCTAAAAAGTCGCGCACAAGCAACGATGTGTGTGAGCAGGGGCGTTATCGTGGTGCAAAAGCCAATTTTTGTTCTTCCATAAATCCGGGCGTTTCTGGCGGATTCCTTCGGGCAAATTGCGCATAACTTGCAGGTAATATTCCCTATTGACCGTTCTCATGATGCACCACGTTCCTGCAATCGAAGAAAACTGTCAGTTGCGATTCGCGATACTTTTTGAACACACCTCGTTTATCGCTTAAGACTCTACAGTGGCGGATTTAGAAATTTGCCGCCAGTAGGCTATTCAATTTTTGCCGCCCCTATTGACCACATGCGGTAGTTTAGTTCACAATCATTATTAATTACATTTATTATGTTAATGAAATTGCAACTTTATGGTTTGTGCTACATTGGCCTCATTACGAGTACATCGTTTTTTTTTCGTTATTATGAACACAGCTTATACAAAGTAATGTGTATTCGGTAAACGTTTAATTGGTTAATATTTTTTATTCCACTTACAATATAAAAATAACACGAACAATATCGATTAAATAATCTGTTAAAAATTAGGTTAATGGTGACAATGCGATCAATTAAGTTTTACATTAACTTTTTGCGAGATTTTAAATTCGTAAAATTATTAATTATATCGTCATATGAGAGCTTGTTCTTAGTTCTGCCTCTATGCACAAAAGAGATAAGGTGTTAAGCTTTCCTTAACTTAAAGTAGGTTAGGTAAGATTAGGTTAGGTAAGATGGCTGATCAAAGATCCCGCGTAGACTACGAGTAACAATTAGTCCTTTGTGATGGCATTGCAAAGGAACTCCTGTGTTCGGACTTACAGATTGGCGAAGCATTTTTGTAGCCAATTAGTGTTACACAGACGCTAAACTTCAACACCCGCTAGTTCAGTGGGGTGTCCAAAGGTATGCGCCCCCAAGTGTCTGAGTCTTGACCTCCCAAAAGCGGGAGCATCTTCTTCCAAACAGCTTCTGCAGTCGGCATACGGTAAGATACCCATTCTTACCGCATGTAAGCCAATAGGACAGTGACCTGTTAAAAGAACCACTAACAATGAGAGGTTAGCCCTACTGAGGACTAAGAGATCATTAGATCTCCTGCGATCTATCCTGGGCCAGAAGGCTTTTGCAACCGCACATGTGCCGATGCTGACCCTGCGTTGGACGAGCATCCGCGTGGCCCAGCTATCTAGTGATAGACCACAAGAAGAAACAGGAGCACCGATCCGTTCCCATTCTACCGATAATGTACCTTTCCTTGCTAACTCATCAGCTTTGCAATTGCCTGCAATTCCGTTATGGCCCGGCACCCACACCAGTCTACTCACAAAAACTCTAGCTGCTAGAGATTGCGACGTTAGACATTCTTCGACCAACCCTGAACGCACTGCGAATGAGTTCAAGGCTAACATAGCCACTCTACTATCTGAGTGAATAGTCACTTCTCTGAAGGTGGATGCACTCCGTAGCAGCAAATCAGCTGCTACCTTGATGGCTGCGACCTCAGCCTGAAATACACTACAGTTGTCGGGAAGTCTGAAACAGGAGTTGATGGAGAGCTCCCGACAGTAGAACAGCAGTCAAAGTTTGTAAGGATATCCGAATGACCAGATGCACGTTCCTTTAAGAAACCAGATTCTCTGAGTCTGATAGCCACCTTCGCGGCTATGCACCTACCGGCAGTGTCCACCGGCGTTATATTCAAAATTGCATTAAGTGCCATGGTTGGGTAGTTCTTAATGCACCACATATGCTAATTAGCGCAGTCCGTTGAACGCTTTCGAGTATCTGGACCAGTGTGGTCTTCCCTAAAGCCCTCCATCACATAAAGACACCATAGAAGAAGATGGGCTTTCCTATGGTGTCATAAAGCCAGAGAACCACTTTCGGTGAGAGAACCCATCTTTTGCCAATAGCTCCTCTGCCGTAGTATAAGGCAATAGATGCCTCTTTTGCTCTCTCCTCGATATTCGGCTTCCATGAAAGCTTCTTATCCAGGATGAGCCCTAAATATTTCACTGTATCCGCCGGTTGCAGGGGAATACCTCCCATCTGCGGCAACGGTGCCACCGGGATTTTATATTTTCGGCTGAATAAAACCATTTCTGTTTTGCTGGATTAATTACGAGTCTGCTACCGACCGCCCACTTTGTTACAACGCTGAGATATCCCTGCGTCAACTCGTACGCGGTGCTAAGGAACTTTCCTTTGACCATAAGTGCTACATCGTCTGCGTAGGCAATCACCCGACTGCCACAATCCTCTAGTTTTTTTGAGCAATTCGTCAACGACTAGGATCCACTAAAAGTAGACCGTAGAAAGTTTTTTACTCGCAAGAAAAGCTTTTCTCACCTAAACAAATTGTCACTGGTGTATATAGAGCCATGCGAATTGCTATATCCAAGTTTGAATAAATGTTCTCCAAATTCCGTTTTCGTAGAAACAAAGATAGACTTTTTAATGATCCGGAATGTGGTTATATCAAAATTCTTTCAGAGGAAAGGTAATACTGAAAGTGTACGCATTCCTGAATTTAATCAGTTTCTAAATCATTGGGATAAATTTTTTTCAAGGAAGGGGCTTTTTCCGTCAGGGTCAATGATAACAAGGACGAGACGACGAGTAACGTGTTAACCTTGAAACTCGTCTTTGGTTGATTCCAAAGTCTTAAGAACTTCGTGCCAAGAATTTCTCAAACTTTTACACGCGTCGTCTCTCGCTGACCAACATGTCAGATTCACCCTTTTAAGGGTTTTGCCTTTCCCGATTTCACTCATTAATTTAAGCCAGCATTGTGTCGGGCTTACAAAGAAACATAAATTTCCTGTAGCGTCATAAAAAAGCGACATGCTTCCATACACGATTCAGCAGCCGCAATTGCAACTAAATTCAAAGAATTGGCAGAGCAAAGCACGTAAAATGCGCAAGTACTTGATTTTGAATTTTTGTCTGCAAGCCATTGTACATGCCAGACATGTTCGCGGCATTATCATATAACAGTCCACGACAGTCTTCAATATTTATGCCCAGTGTTTTGAGGTCCGATATAATGACAGAAAACAATTCTTCAGCCTTATGTCCCACCGACAGCAAAAACTTAACAAATCTTTCACACGGTTCGCCTGATTCTAAAACGTATCTAATAGCAAGGGTAAGTTGATCTACGTGTGCTATATCTGGTGTTGAATCTATGATTAGAGAAAAATGTTTCGCCCTTCGTATCTCGTCTCCAATCTGTTTTGAGACTTTATGACCCATCAAGAGGATAAACTCATCGCAAAGGGTCTTTGATAAATAATTGCTACTGCCTGATCCTTGATTCCCAAATCGTTCAATATGACTGGCTAAAAAATGGTCGAATTCCGCTAATAGTTCCAAAATCATACAGTAATTATCGTTATGTGGATCACCAAACTTTTCATTTTTGCCTCTGAACACAATCGCTTCACTACCGCAACAACTCTCTTCAGAACATTTCTCCAATAAATAATTTCTTCATCAATTTGGACCTGTACTACATTGTCGAGTCGGCCATCAATCGCACTCCTAGCTTTCAAACTAAGAATACTAGATTTATGACGTGCAGAGATTTCATGCTGTGTTACTCGGTGTTCTGAGTGTTTCCAGTCATTAAATCCTTCGTTCTCGAACTGATTCTTATACTCCAATGGACCGAACGCTAAACAGGGTCCGCATAAAATAGATCTTTTAGCTTCAAAATAAACAAACCAATTTTGGTCTTTCACTTCATTATTTTTCATTTCTCTTTGAAAGATACCCACTGACGACGCTGATCGGCATATATTTTGTCACTTTTAGAGAAGTCACAAGATTTGTTTTGATCGAAGCCGGACCTTGCGATATTCTCCCTTAAGGTATCATTAATTTCCCACAAAGCTGGATCCTTGTTTATATTTACCATCATTTCTTGTACTTGACGTCTGATTTGGGGACGCATCTTCAATTGTGATACTTATTGATGATTCATCTACCGCCTCCTTATTAAAAACATAATTATCCTAGTTTGGTACTTAACCGTCAACATTTAAGCATAATAAAACAAAAAATGTGAATTTCCATGCAAACCATCCAAAACAGAATCAAGTTGAATTACTGATTTGTTGCTGATAATTTATTGTAATACATTAGAATTTCTTACCTTACTATAAGTATGTATTGTATGCACCGGTGATGTGATGTCA
This sequence comes from Bactrocera correcta, assembly GCA_027475135.1. Taxonomy (NCBI): domain Eukaryota; kingdom Metazoa; phylum Arthropoda; class Insecta; order Diptera; family Tephritidae; genus Bactrocera; species Bactrocera correcta. Next base: position 90,829,981 of record CM050323.1, read on the forward strand.
TAAAAATTATGTATTCATACAATCCACTAAACAGTTTGAAAAATTAAAACTCACAACAGCAGAAAAATGTGCCGGTGAATAACGAATATTAATACGTAAGCAGTTATTAAAAATTGCTTGACGCAATCGACCAATGTGATTTTTGATTTGCTTTTGTTTTGAAGAAAATCCTTGGGACTCCCCGTTTGTATTGCCGCTCTATATCTATCTCTCTCGACCTCGAACTCAATGCCTATGCCGCTGCAGCCGCCTACATCGTGTCCCGCACGAGTTACATGTACGAGTACGTATGTAAAAACACCTGACAATGCATTTGACAAATGCGATGAACTGTTAAAGCAAATTGCAACATAACACCATTTCCGGCTTTTGCAATTTGCTTAAACAAATAAAGTAAGCAAAATATAATTTAACAAGTGAAATTCCTAAGAATTATCAAAATTAATAAAAGTATGCTTATTCAGCAATAACATGTTAAAAGTAAGTTAATAGTTATTATTAATAAGCAATTTGTAATTAGAATAAGCTTTATTTTAAGTCAATTTTATTAAATAAAGCAGTCTGTTCTTGATCGCCACCAACGTCACCTCGTTGCAATACAATTTGATTTTTTTTTTGACTTTTTTAAAAACCCGTTCACCGCGACTCAACACATAATTCACGCGGCAACCCGATCGCGACGCGAACCGAGCGCGCTCGCTTGTGGTTCGTGCTGTCAATTCTTTCAGCCAGCCAGACACTCTTAGCGAACGGTCATATCATTCTTCCCGCACAGCAACGGAAAAATAACTAAGTACGAGGTGTGTTCAAAAAGTATCGCGAATTTTGTGTTTTTTCAAAAATTATTCATTTATTCATGAATATCTATTTTGTCGCCTTTAAAGTAATCCCCATGAGATACTATACACTTGTGCCAACGGTTTTTCCAATCTTCGAAGCACTTCAAAAAATCATTTTTTTTATCTTCTTCAGCTCCTCCTTCGATGCCGTCTTTATCTCGTCAAGAGAAGCGCAACGTCGTCCTTGTATGGGCGTCTTCAGTTTAGGGAACAAGAAAAAGTCACAGGGGGCCAGATCTGGGGAATATGGTGGCTGCGGCATCATTAGTGTGTTGTTTTTGGCTAAAAAGTCGAGCACAAGCAACGATGTGTGTGAGCAGGGGCGTTATCGTGGTGCAAAAGCCAATTTTTGTTCTTCCACAAATCCGGGCGTTTCTGGCGGATTGCTTCGCGCAAATTGCGCATAACTTGCAGTTAATATTCCTTATTGACCGTTCTTCTCTGTGGCAAGAACTCATGTTGTACCACGCCTCTGCAATCGAAGAAAACTGTCAGTTACGATTCGCGATACTTTTTGAACACACCTCGGACGCAAATACATTCATACCTAGTAGTAAATATTTAAATTTTGAAACATATTACCCGTTAGATATAATATACATTAGCTAGAAAAAGTAAGTTATCAAAGTGAAATATAAATCAGCGAAGTGAATACAATTTTAAAGTTTACATTTTTCAGACAAAATATTTGTTTTTTATTGAGACCATATTTCAAAGTATTTAATGAAAGTAATTTTAAAACAAAACATTAGTTTTTTGCTTTTATAAAAGGAAAACATAAACACATACAGTAAATTGCATGTAGAAAAAATAAGTTATCAAATTCTTTAATATCCACAATGTCTATAATTTCGTGTAGCTAGTTGACCCAATCGTTGTTGCATGGAGTTGACAAGCTTCAAACACTCATTTTGAGGAAAATTGTTCCAAATGTTATAGATGCAGTCCTTCAAATCTGTCAGGTTTTGGGGTTTCTCTTCAGCTATACGCATCTTAAGGATTGCCCAAGCATTTTCAATTGGTGACAAGTCAGGGCTTTGAGGAGGCCATTTCAATACACACACATTTTCATTTTGTAGATGTTCTGTAATGATTTTCGCAGTATGAATTGGCGCATTGTCTTGTTGAAAAAGTAAATCATGGCCAATTAGGCGGTGACCCTCGGGGATCGCGTGCTCCTTTAAAATATTTAAATAAACTGTAGCAGTAACTTTTCCTTCCAGGACTACAATATTGCCAGGGCCATTCGCAGATAAGCACCCCCAAACCATTAAGCATTTTTCCACCGACTTAACTGTGGGTAGAGTGCACCTGTATGATAGTTCTTGTTCGGGTGAGCGCCAAACGTAAACCATACGGTGAGAGTAACGAAGTCTAATCATCGATTCATCAGTCCAGAGCACTTTATGCCAGAAATTTTGAGGTTTCAATATGTGCTCTTCATAAAATGTTTGTCGTTTTTTCCTATTCGCCTCATTTAGGTAGGGTAACTTTCTTGCAACGCGGCCGTGAATATTAGCTTGGCGCAATTTATTACGGACAGTGTGCACTGAGGGGGCCTTCTTGCCTTCTTTTACAAGCTGTGCGCGAATTTTTGGAACTGATTTGAAGGGATCAGAATTGGAAATATCCAAAATTCGTTTATCAACTCTCTCCGTTGTAATTTTTGGGCGCCCTTGTCTCTTCTTCCTGATGACTCGATTTTCTTTGTTGTAGCCTGCAACAACTTTCCATATTGCGACTTGGCTTTTGTTAAATTTTTCAGCAATATAACGCTGTGTGTGACCACCTTTATGCAAACTAATTATGGCTGAACGCTCCTCATTCGTTAATTGTTTAAAATTCACCATTTTCAATTTTTTTTTTTAAATTCGCTGTAAATAAATCGCCTCAATATTTCAAAAAATTAAATAAAAACAAAAACCAATGTTTTACTTACCAATTCAATTTCAAAATGTATGAAATAATAAATTCTTTCACCTTTAATGCTTTTTTGTAATTTATTTTTAAGTTTTAATTTGAAAAACACCAATTACTGCACTTGATAACTTACTTTGTCCACGCTTTGTCACTGAGTATTTTTATAGAATGCGACGCAAATTTTTTTCCAGACACGCGGTCGCCACTAAAATCATCAATTGCGGTACTTTGATAACGGTACTTTCCGAACATATGCAAAAAAAATTATATTCGATAACGCAAAAATGTATAGAGCATTTAAAACAGCGCTGGATGTTTTGATAACTTACTTTTTCTAGCTACTGTACGTATTCAATTTAATAAATGGGTCTAATCTCTTTGTTTAAGTATACAATATTATTTTATTTCTGTAAGACAAAATAAAATGTTTGGGCCAAATTTCCCACCCCCTAAAATCTGCCGCTGGTAAATCCGCCACTGAGACTCTATGCAATTCTCCTTATTTTAAGTTAGAAAGAAAATATGGACTCATTATATCAAATTATTCTTTTTATGGGCTGTATTGGCTCCTCTATCATGTCATGTTTACACTTCAACCACCAGATGTGGTAGAAGATTTCTTTGTCATATACTTAACATGATATTTCATTACACAACCACAGCGCTTCTATGAAAAACCGGGTAGACATGTTATTCTGGCCGTTCGTATAACAATACATAACAATTTTCAATTATAAATTAAGAAATTAATGAGAGCAAACTCCTTTACGAACCATCGATATGGACTTATTTTTTAGACTTCTTCAGCCTCTAAGCCATTTGGAAAGTTTTTCTATAGTATGGCGATTTAACAGTTTGTTGCATCAACATTGTGACAGATGTGCGGCAATGTGAAACAAGAGAAATTAAAACAAGTGAATTTATGCAAAGTAGAAACAAAGTACACGTACTCATATATAGTATAACAAAAAAAAAAAACGCGAACACATTTAGCATACATATATACTGTGTTGACACTAAATTTAATCCACTTAAAGTTACAAAAGTTCAGACTCCTCCAATACAATAACGGGCTTATGGTTTTTCACCCTAGTACAGTTTGAGTCATTGCAAAAAATGGTCATCGTGGAAAAGTAGCAAAGTAGATTTAGCAGTTTGGAACGTAATACATTTGCCTTTTTGCTCGTTGAAAAGTTCATAAAAAAGTTGACAGCGGGTTATTTCGGGTGCATTCTTTTTGGCTGTCAAAACTTGTTCTGAAGCTGTATTGAGTGTGGAAAGACCAAACTAATTAAGACAGTTCAAAATAAAGTAAGTAAAGAAGTAATTATAATGTTGATTGGAAGACCATTGTTTTTTTTTACGAATTTCTACTCTTTCTACTTTTTTTGCTTAAATGACGTTTCGGATTTTGACTTTACCGTAACTTAACTTTTCGTGATATATGCGTGCGATAGCCGATTTCGCACATTTTCAGTATACAATGTTTCTGCTCAGCTTGATTTAGTCTGCTCCTAGTTTAAAAACCGATTTTAGTAACGTAAAACGACTTATTTTCAATGACTTTTTGAAGAGACCACACATCCAATGTTATCCATATTTGCCAAACCGGATGCTTATTTTAGTGGCAGAATTTAGAAATATTTTCGATAGTCTTCAATTCTATAAAAACAGCAAGATTAAGTTTCGAATTTGGAATTGAACTGATTTGGACCTTTTCCGTACCTAATAGCCATCAACTCTAAATAAAATTCAATAGTAAGGTTTTTAAATGCAAAAATTATGGGGGGAACTCCAGGCTGTTGAATGGCAGTGATACCAGAACAATACAGACTCGATAAATGAGCTTGGTAGTGAACGAGGGCAAGACGAAGCCTGTCTTGTCATTAAATAAACAGTCGTCGTACTCGCAATTTGGCTCCCACGTCACGGTTGACAGTCATAAATTCGAAGTCGTAGAAAATTTCGAACCAGCATTAACACCAACAACAACGTCAGCCTCGAGCTCCAACGCAGAATAACTCTTGCCAACGGATTTTACTTCGGACTGGGTAGGCAATTGAGAAGTAAAGTCCTCTCTCGACGAACATAGACGAATTTTGCAGAGGCATGGTCGATGACAACATCTGATTAGTCGGCGCTACGATTTTGCGGCGAATACCGCAGTCGATGGAATGATGTGCTGTACGTGATATACGGCATATATACATTGACATAATAAAGTGAAATAAGGGACACCGGTGTAAGAGATGAAGATACTCCAGCTCTGATGCAGTACCCGGCGGGGTATGATAGGGGGAGGAAGGCCCCAACTCCGTTGGAAAGACCAAGTGGAGAAGAAGCTGGCTTCACTTGGAATCTCAAATTGGCGTTACATTGCGAAAAGAAGAAACCACTAGCGCGTTGTTGTTAACTCGGCTAAACTCGGTGTCTACGCAACTAAATAAGTCGAAGATCTCACATAAGTAAATTTAAAAATCCCTCTTATAGCTATATATGCTGATCTGATTCATCCAAATTAACATAATTTACTTCACATATTGACCGATATTTTCAATGAAAACTTCGCAGCTGGACCTGTGATCCACATATTCGATATATGGGGCTTGAAGAACTTCGGTTGGATTTGCAAAGTTTCTGGTCATAAGGAGGCAGACCTCAGAGAAACTATTCGCGTAAAGTTCTATCCCGATACCTGTATTGATAATTGTGTAATATACATAGGAAGTAGGCGAGGTTGTAGGCCGATTTCGCTCATTTATAGACTGCAACCTCGGAATATTCACATAATTTGAAAATCGGGATTAAGCAAAATGCTGATATATAGTTCTATTTTGATGTCGGCTCTTATAAAGTACCTTTGTGACATTCCAGATGTAAAATTTAATGCCTCTGGCATATTTATATGTTGACTTTTTGCACTTTTGGTAGAGGCAACCTTCCGAGTGGCACGCGCCGGCATCTCTTCGCCCAGAAAAGAGAAGAATGAGCAAATCTAAAGTGAAAACAATGCTATTTGTCTTTTTTGGTCCCACAAAATATCGCAGTCGTATTGTACTCTGATTGGATGTTACACCACGACAACGACCCAGCTCACAGCGCCTTCTTTGAGAACAGCTACCTAACCAAGACCGACATCCCAACACTTCCGCGGCCGCCCTACAGCCCAGATGTGGCCCCTGGGCCTTTGGATGCTTTCCTTTCCTGAAAAGGCCGATGAAAAGCAAGCATTTTGAGACAACAGAGGTGATCCAAGCAGCATGCACCTCGGCTCTCAAGGCTGTTCTGGAGAATGTCTTTCGTGACACCTTCAAAGCTTGGAAATAGCGCTGGGAGCGCTGCGTCGACTCAGAAGGAGCCTACTTTGAAAGCTTTTAAGGAATTGCAACGACTGGTTCAATAAAATATTTTTAAATCGACTCAGTCCTATTACTTTTCGGACAAAACCTGTATGTCCTAGTATTTAAAGTCAAGCTCTGCAATGAGGTTAGAAATTACGTCATAAAGTGGGTCTGTAAAAATTTTAATGTACATGTAATTTCCTAAACCATTAAAGTTCATTGCTCAGGGTGAATCTTTTGGGTATCCCTATAGGTTATTACGGCTTATATACCAGTCCACTCCTCATATAAAGGTTCGGTTGAAAAGTGCCATAAATCTATAAATAAATCGTCAGAGACGTAAAATTTTACATTCAGGATAGCACGAGAAAGCGTTTTAGAAGACAGTGACAAATTTGGACTTTAAGCGTGGCACTATTGCGAACTTTTTGTATTAGGAGGGAGTTATTTTCTGATTCGGGTTAATACCTCTCTTGCTTCCATATACGTAAAAGACAGCTTTTCGAACTTCCGTTTGACCTGGTACCCCATATATCGGCTAATATAATTAAATTCAGTGAACGTACTTTTTTCCTAAGAAGACGTCTTTGCGCTTAAAATGGATAAAATCGAGTGAAAACTTGTCCTAGATCACATATAATTAACAGTCCTTAAGCACCTTAATAGATTTTCCTTGCTTTTATCGCGACAAGATGTAAGAGTATTTATTTGTGTATTTTATAATAAACTTTTGACAAATTACCTGGCACCAGCAGCACAATGTATAATAATAATAGCAAACTCGAAGTCAAAAAGCGTAGCTTGTAGCGTAATGCTACGTGGAAATTTGTTCAGCCATATAAATAATAACCAACAACATAAACAACTGTATTATAAAGCTTATAATTTTATCGTAGTTGAAGCACCATTTCAGAGGGAGTATAAAAATGGCAGAAAATGTTCGTAAAATTGGTTTGCGATGCAAATTTGTTACAAAGTTTAAATACGCGAGAAAATCTACTTAAGACAGTATTTACACCTTTTTCCATACTTACAGGCGCATCTAAGCAAACAGCTATTACCAAGTTGCCAGAACGTGTCGGCTTTTTTAAAAGAAAGTGTGATGATGAACAAAATTATTTGGGCGGGAATTAGATAAGGATACGACCAACTTTACTAAAAGTCAAGTTGGCGATGAAAGAAATATATTACGGCTTTATATTATTATTTTATATAAAGCACGATACACTGTTTGTTATGCCACGGCGTTAGGCAACCACGATGAGGCTTCAGAAAATTTTCTACGCAGAATTTCATATTTTACTGAGGGTTGAGGGAATGACACAAGATTATTTAGCACCGCATGTTGATAAAAAACACGCACAAACGAGTCAGCATAAAAAGTTCACCTAGTTGCATTATAATACTTTTTTACATGCATAACAATGTAAATCATTGGATCATATGAATGCATAAGTTATGGTCTCTAACATTCTTCGCTTTAGATGAAATTTTGTTTGACAAATGTTAAACGTACCTTCAGGTTCCACGTTACTCCCTATTTATATTTGAATTTCTTATTGTTCAAAAACCTTATCACATTAATGCGTGTAGTATAACCTACGTACAAGTGCTTTTTAAAACAAAGTTTGATTGAAAGCATACATATTTACTTTTCCAACTTTTCAGCCTCATTTCACGACCTTTCATCGAATTTAATGCTGTGAAAATTTTGTTTATGCCGAACCTGTCACGCATAAATTATCGAATTATTTGCGGTGTGCTTGCTTTTAGACGCGGCACAGACACATGTAAAAAGAATGTACCGTGATGCAAAGCCTGAAATGAAAAGTTTACTTTCTGTCGTCACAAATCGAAATGTGTAGGCGCATCCAGCTAACTGAGTTGTATCACGCGTACTTTGCTTCTTACTTGCGTTGCTCTTTGTCAGAATTCTAATACCATGCAAAATTATTTGATTATTTTAATACCTTTTCGATTTATAAAAATATTATTGGCGAAAAGTGATAAGATTAACTTTAAGATGGATGTGAAAGAATAGATAGAGATGCATTCCATTAGAAATTACATTCATTTTTCACACAAAAATTCCTTTTATTTCTATTTGAATGCAAACATAAAATTTGAATTTATAAACTTTTGTTAGCCACCATCAAATATACTAACGAGTATTTTGTTTTAAAATAAATAATTTAAAAATCGGTAGTATAAATACAACTATTTTCGCATAAATTCTATGTATGAATAACTCTTTCAAGGCATACAATTTTATCGATTTCCGCACCTTGAACTGTAAGTCGGTATTATGAATGAAATTTGTACCCATAATTAATTAATGAATTGAATTCCTTCATAATAATAATAATAAAGCGATTTTAAAGTTTCTATTGAAAAAAAGAAATCAGTTTTAAAAACTTACTTTTAAATTAGCGAATATTAGTTTTCTTTACGCCTAGAAATTTTCAAAATCAGAGTATGACTTTTCCGATCCAGACGACAAATATGGGGATGCCAGTACGTTATATAATTGAAATTCAGAGAAAATGTTTCTTTGATACTATATGTCTATTTTTATTCCAGAAATGGATTGAAGTAAGTCAATACTTCCAGTTGATTTAAGATCACATTTATTTGCCAAGCTAGATATAGATATAAAGTTCTGCCAACAGCTAATATGTCAAAGTATTTCGCCGGTTTTAATTGCAAGAAGTGTTCTAACATGCCCAAACCTAGCTCCTCCTTAATTATTTAATTACCTTTTGTAGATAAACATTTTTTAAAAGGAAATATATTTATGTTTCAATAGAGGGTTGTTTTAGTATATAACAGTCATCGTAAAATAAATATATTAAAGTTTTTAATTTTGTTGCCTTATAAAACCGGAAAAGTAATTTTTTCTTTTACTCAAAGTCACTGTACTTAATCTTTATAAATAAGAATGAATCGCCAAACTGTATGTACGCTGATAACTTTCACACGACTGAACCAAATTTGATAATTCTTTTTTTTTAATGTTCTTTGAGGTTCAAGGATGGTTTTTATTGAGAGAAAAATTCGAATAATTTCCGGAAAACTCCTAAAAACACAGCCTTTTTCCTTTTCTCATACAAAGGAATGAATGTTTGTTCGTTAGTAGCGCTAAGAGAACGGCTGAACCAATATTGATGAAATTTTCAGAGGTTGTTCGTTGTGGTCAAGGAAGGTTTAGAAATAAAAATATCTTATACTTTTCATGAAAAGTCGGAAAATTGTATAATTCCAAAAAGTAACTTTTTTAAATACAATTTTTTTTTAAATTTTTGTTTGTTTTGTTTTTCAATATTTTGATTTGTAAATTATTTTTCAATTTCGGTCGCTTGCTTTTTATCCCGTCTATTCAAAAGAAAAACAAGAAAAAACGTTAACTTCGGTTGCACCGAAGCTAAATACCCTTCACAGGTGCATTTCTGTTAGTAACTATGTGTTCAGTTTGGAAGCTATATGCTGTAGTAATCCGTTCTGAGCAATTTTTTTGAAGATTATATTGTTGGCTTAAAAAATAATCTATACCAAATTTGTGAATATATCTGGTCAAATGTGAAAGTTGTCCATACAAGAACTTGATTTCGATCGTTCAGTTTGTATGGCAGCTATATGCTATAGTTAACCAATCTGAACAATTTCTTCGGAGATTACATTGTTGCTTTAGAAAATAATCTCTACCAAATTTCGTGAATGTATCTGGTCAAATGTGAAAGTTGTCCATACAAGAATTTGATTCCGCTCGTTCAGTTTGTATGGCAGCTATATGCTAGAGTTAACCGATCTGAACAATTTCTTGAACATTCCAACAAGTGAGCAGCTTCTTGAAGAGAAAATGACGTTTGCAAAATTTCAAAACGATATCTTAAAAACTGAGGGACTAGTTCGTATACATACAGGCAGACGGACAGACAGACAGACAGACGGACATCGCTAAATCGACTCAGCTCGACATACTGATCATTTATATATACACTTTATAGGGTCTCCGACGCTTCCTTCTGGGTGTTACAAACTTCGTTGCAAACTTAATATACCCTGTTCAGGGTATAATTATTGAAAATTATTCAGTGAAAACTTTATGTGTGTTTCACACAAAGTGATCGATTGCAGATTGAAATTTGTTACGAAGTCACGAAGAGGTCGCTCTAATATCGGTCGGTGTTCTTTTTGGCATCAAAGTATGGCAGCCCAAGGCAAGGCAAGGTAAGAAGTACTCCCAAGATGCGGTGACATACGTGCGGAATTATGGATCGCGGTCAAGCAGCAAGCGATCGAACAACAGTTACGATGTTTGATTGACTTTATCATGAAGCAACGTATATGTGGTGCTGTTGGGTGCTAGGTGTACTTTGTTGAGTGGCAAAATAGAGGTTTTCCGCACACACATTCTTCTTTGGATGATGGTTACACCAGATCAAATTGATGAAATCATTTCCCCGGAAATTGCTGATGTACAGAAAGATCCAGTATTATATGAGGTGGTGGAAACCAATGCGGTGCATGGGCCTTGCGGACACTACAATCCCTTTTCGGTTTGTAAGTCTGACAATAAATGCACGAAGCACCATCCATGTGCTTTTCTTTTGGAAACACAAACTGGAAATAATGGATATCAACTCTATCGGCGTCGCTCACCAAATAACAGAACATTCAGCATTCAACTTAGAAGAGTGAATATCGAAGTTGATAACACATGGATCGTACTATAAATATTCACCATTATTGTCTAATTCATATGCAAATTCATATCAGTGTTTAGTATTGCAGTTTGGTGCAATCGATAAAATACGTTTGTAAATTCGTCACCAAAGGAAGCAACATGGCGGTTATTGGTCTTGAACGATACGGTCGATACGTGAACTGCAATAAAGCGCTTTGTAGGATACTTGCTTTTGCAATTCATGAACGTTTTCCGACTGCTGTGCGTCTCGCACTCAACTCAGAGAATACAGTACAACCAGTGGAAACACCGCCAGCAACAAAATTAACTTTTACGAGTTTTTTCTCAACTTTCGTCAGTAATCCGTTTGCGAATACATGGCTCTATTCGGAAATACCTTGACATACATGGAAATACATGGAATGCATCGAAGAAATATTTACGCAGAAAGCAAGGCTAACCAGTAGAGTGACAACCAGGTTTGTTCTAAATCAATGCATTAGGACGAATTTACACAATCCACTTGAATAACGACAATTGCTTCTACCTTCGGTTGGTCGCGCGTTCAAACTCATTTGAGTCATTGCATAATGTGAATGGTACGGTGTGCGCAACTTTTTGAGAGATGCGATAGCTGCTTCGAATGCCACTGAAGTTCCCACACTTTTCGTGATATCAGCCTTCAAATCCGTGTCAATTATGGGATACGACCAAAAATTACATTGCCGAACACATTTTACGTCGTATATGCTAAAAATTGGAAATGGGTCAATACCGGTTGATACTTCCGGCGTTTTGATATCAATTCCATCCGCCGTTTATCAATTCACGAAAGATGGGCTCATCGCGAATGCTTATACGAATATTGGCCAAATAATCGTAAGTACAATTTCTTGAGTATATGAGCAATGTTGGCTGCCACAAATATCGATGTTGTTGACTTAAACTGGAAGATTCAAAGTCAAATTCCAGGAGACTTGCGGTTATAAAAATCGATCGATCGTCTTGACAATGAAGCCGTGAATTATCCAGTGGAATTTCTAAATTCTTTGGAGAGGCTTGGTATGCCATCGCATCGGGTTGGGTCCAAAATTCTGCTTTTTTGGAAATTCTGTATTCATAATTCCGGAAGTCGGAGCACCGGGAATCAAAATTATGGATGTCAATATTCTGGAATCCAAAATTTTGGATAACGAAATTCTAAATAGCAAAATTCTGAATGGCAAAATTCTGTAATTAATGATTAAAAATGCGTGTTGATACAAAAAAAGTGCGCACTTTTTTGTAATCAACACGCATTTTTAAACATTAATTACAGAATTTTGCTATTCTGTAATCATATGTTTAATTGCCTAGTAAGTAGTTGTTTACAATTGCATGATTGCATTTGTTATTGTTATTGCTTTGTTTGTTGTTGTTCATTTACTTTTTTGTACTACCGTAATGATTTACTTTACTATGTACCTACATATATATGCACTGCCTCTTCCACTTCGGGAAAATTATTTGGCGAAAAGTTCAAAAAGAAGGGTAAATTTATTGCATAACCGTAACTTCCTGCATTTAAGATTAAATGATTATTAAATATTTTCGGACTAAGCCGCAAATATGGCAGCAGCGAGCAGTTTTCAATCCAAGTACGAATGCTTAAAAGCTTAGCACTGGTTCCTCATAGCGAAATTTTAGAGTATTACACAAGTTTGCGTAATTCATTTAACGACAGCGATTTGTAAAAACTTTCAAAATGGTTTGAAAAAAATTATGTGTTTGGTAAAAAGTCACAGCCTAAATATTTAACACAATTTTGGTCCGTGTTCGATGACCCTAGATCGAAAGTTTTTCCAAGAACGCAAAACAGTGTGGAAGCTTGGCATCGCCGCCTTAAAGTCATGGTTGGAAAAAGTCGTGCGACGCTGTACAAATTGATATCTGACTTACAAAGGGAGCTTATTTATGCTGAAACACAAGCACAAAAAGTAAAAAACGGCGAAAAATTAAAAATAAACAGAAAATTCATGGAAAAAAACCAACAAATTACAAGAGTAATGAAAAAAGATTAGATTTAAGTCACTTAGCGTATTTAAAGCGTATTGCCTCAAACATGACATTAATGTAGTATCTATTTCATCTTTATTTGTTAATAATGTTGTTCTTTGTCTTTTCGATAAACATGTTTGAATTTTGGAATTATTTTTGAGGTTATGTTTTGTTTATGTTATATTATTATGTACATATGTATAAGCAAATTTATATAAAATAAACGATTTGGCTCAAATTTTGGGGAAAAAATTTCCAGAATTAATTCTGGAAAACGTAAATTCCGGAATTATGAAAAACCAGAATTTTGAAATGCAGCCAAAAAAAGCGAAGGAATTGCGGAATTCCGATTTCCAGAATTTTGTCGACCCAGAATTTCGATTCCGGAATTTCGACTTCAGAATTTTAATTTTAGAGTTTTGACCGTTTCCCCATCGCATCATTTGCGTCTCAAAGTTGGATCTGTCGTTATGATGTTTCGCAATCTAATTGTGACGCACCTATCAAATATAAGGGGCAGAATGCTTGTTTCTATGGATTTCTTTTGAGTTCTACCGATTCGCCATTTCAGTTCAAATGTATTCCCTTTCCAGAAAAATTTAATTTTAGATGACGATCAACAGGATAGTCGCATAGTGTGTGACATAAATTTGGAAATGCTATGTTTTTCGCACGGCCAGATATACTTGGCGTGCTCACGAGTTGGAAAACCATCTTCTCTGTGCATTTACGCACCGAAACAGAAACCAAAAAAATGTTGTTAATCAAGCTGCGTTACATTGAAAAAAATGTAGAAAAATCGCAAATAAATGATTATCAACACAACATCAATTTTTGTCTTTTCATTTCAAAACACATAATTTCACGCAGAATTACGGCTGCCGGGTCAACTAGTTTTTTTATAAAAAAAAAAATTAATTATAATTTATGTAGAAATGGGATTTACCGGGCCACAAACCACACAGAACTGTAGTTTTTTGGAAATGAAATGGCAGCTCTTGAATTTTTTTAGGTTGATCTCCGTCCCAAATACGGCAATAATTCTTGTTTACATACCCATTGATATAGAAATGGCTGAGCAAAAAACGAAAACGTCGAATTCTCTTGGAACTTTTAAAATCCCTTCAGTTCAGCTTGTACTTTCTTCCGTAGTTGCTGGACTTGATCTATTCAGTCAAATATTATCTATCCAATAATGATTGCTGGGTCACAAGGTGGGTTATATATATAATGAATAATACGCTCTGTAGCTGATTATGTTGATCATAAGTTGAAATACATACTTTACAGAAAATTAATTTTGTTTGTACAACAATAACAACATTAAAAATAACATGAAAGCTTGATACGACTCACGTGTGATCTATCAAAAAAGGCTATTGAAAAAAATACTTCAATTTGGATCACGCGTTACATACATAGATACACGATCACAATCCCTTGTCGGTCTATAAACAATTGCTTATCCTATAGCTTAACATTAAGAGATTGAGAGCACAATGTTGGATGCGTTGTGCTGTAGGCCACAGAGTAGAAGTCTTATATTGTAGAAAAATTTCCGTTATATTCCGATTTTTTTATTATATAAGAGTTCAAAATGAATGTATGATAATTGGCTTGCATGCAATTAGTCGTGCACAAAAATTCTTAAAAGTACTCTAAAAAACATTTACTTGGCTTACAATTTCTTCTTTGAAGTGCTTTATCTTTAATGTACTTTGTACTACATATATTAGCAAATTTGTAACATCCCTTTTCTTATTAATTTTTTTTCTGCTTGATAACAGGAAGGAACCCATACAATCCATTTTAAACAAAACACATAAAAGCAATTAAAAAGAAATACCAAAAAGTTAAGGGAAACCGCAACGAAAATGTCGCTGGTATTTTGGCGTTGAAACACCATACGATAAACGTGTTTCGTTTCTGTTTTAATTAAAGGATAACATAGGCTGAGTATAAAAAAATATGTAAACAAAATGCTGAAGCATATGAAGATGAGAAGTTCTGGCCTTCGAAAAATTTTACTTTAAACAAGTATTATCAAGATGTAATAAAACATAAACAAGGTATCTTTGGCACAACGCACACTGGTCGATTTCATAGGCCAAAATTAAAAAAAAAAAAAGTTCGAAATTTCCCACTGTATGTATCAAAAATATTTTATAAAATAGCAATGAAATTAACGTTAAATAAATTTTTGTTCGATCCCTTTCGTATGCGCTACGAAAAGCGAGAGAAGAGAGACAATAAAACCACACGGGCTGTGCAGTGAAAACAGCTTTAAAATTATCGCTTATAATAAACTAAATTACAATATAAAATCGTGCTTAATCCCAATAAATCGAAATGAATATTAAGAAGAAAGGTATGTGCTATATAACCACGCCATTTTTCCGTACTAATATATTGTTTTCTTGTTTTAAAACTATTATTTTACAAGTGACCTTTTGAGTGATATATTTTTCTTTATATATCGAATTAAGTAATAAAAAAGTTGTGATCCCAGTCTTACCTTCAAATGAGACAAGTTTGTTTATATTATTTAAGGTTTCCTTAGTCTATGCTTATGATTTCAGCTGCAACTTTTTGCAACTTTCTTTGTTATTCATGTTTTTCTACCAGGTATTAGAGATGAGCGATATTGCGAGTTTTCGATATCTGTGATTTCAGTGATTGCTATTTTTAAATCACTGTGATTTTATATTGCTATTGCGATCGCAACTAAGTCGACGTTCAAATGGAGACCTTTTGTTGTTGTTGTTGTTGTTGTAGCGGCAGATTCTGATTTGACAGTGTTTGGCCGAATAAAAGTCCGGGTTCGTTCCACTTACGTAGACCCGACTGTCGTGGGAACGACGGAAACATTTTGTCGTTATTGGCGGTAAATTTTCTTTTGGCTCGAGTAACTCGAGTCAAGTTTTTCCGCCTTTTCTTTCGCAACATTTTCGCAAATGTTGGAGCGGTTCGGCTACCTGACACGTAGAGCATATCGCATAGTTCATTTGTATGTTGGTATGATGGTTTCACACATTTTTTAGAAGGGATTACCATTAGTGCGGTTAATCAACGGCTGTAAGTCCTTTATAAAAAGCATAGGTAGTGCATTATCTATTGCCTTTTTTGTATTCGTAGACATTTTTGTCCTGTCAAAACCCGCCGTTATTTTTGTTTGTCTTAAACAAGTTGTAGCTAAAAATTAAAGCGATTATTAGTAATTTATAAATTTATAACGAGCTCAAACTTACTTTCAACTCTTCCCTCTGCCACCGTAACAATTTGTCTCGAAGTTCCTGGCTCATTATCAATATCTATTGGAGCTTCCGAGTTAGAGAGGGTTTGAATTACAGTAGTTGTAATATGATTTGCTTGTTTCTATTAGCAAAGCAAAAGTTAATAACTTTATATTAAAAAATGTTAAATTATAATATTACTTATATACCTTTTGAGCTGGTAGTTCCACTGTAGGATGTCTATTCTGGACATGTTTTCTTAAATTTGTTAATGATGATTTATAAGAAATTTTTGATTTGCAAATATTGCATTTTGCATATATTTCATCTAACACTTCAAACATCTGCCATAATTCACTTCTTTTCCTTGATAAATTTCCTGCCATTATTACAAATTATTAGAACGTTACACTTAAAACTTCAAACCGCTATGACGAAAAATAGTATATACGGATATATACATATATACTTACCCTGAAGAAAGTTGTTACTTTTCTGCTATTTGCTATTGTGATCGCATGTGCTGTACTATTAAAAAATCACAGTTTCACAAGTTTATTGTGAACTGCTATCGCAAATCACAATTTCGAACTGCGATTGCAAATCACAGGTTCGAACTGCGATCGCAATTCACAGGTTCGAACTGCGATCACAATTCACAAGTTCGAACTGCGATCGCAAATCACAGTTTCGAACTGCGATCGCAAATCACAGTTTCGAACTGCGATCGCAATTCACAGGTTCGAACTGCGATCGCAAATCACAGTTTCGAACTGCGATCGCAATTCACAGGTTCGAACTGCTATCGCAATCGCAGTTCATAGAAGCGAACTGTTATTTATAAAATGTGATCGAAGTTGCGATTTGCGATTTTTACATCACAGTGAAAAAATCACCGGTAATGAAATATCGCTCAGCACTACCAGGTATTCGATTTTTTGTGTGTTATTTTTCATAATTTTTTGTATTTAAGTATAAGTATGAACGAGTATATTATTTTTTTTTTTTTATGTTTTTTTCGTCATATTTATTTGAACTTTGGTTTTCATTTTCTCACTTTTATCAAATGTTTGTTTTATACGCAATTTTGTTCAGAAACGTCATATCAATGTGAACTTTCACTCCTATATATCCTTGAATTGTGGTGTTTGGAATAAGAAAGTATGTGACGACTTAACCCGTAGATTTGAATTGGATGGCTATGAATGTATTGGAAATATTATTATGAAAATTTCTTGAATACGTATTTAAAAGATTTGCAGATATGTGGAGTGAAAACTACAGATTAAAATCAAAAGTTATACAAAAACATTCGAATTGGTTTGCACAATATGAATATATATTATTAAGACGACAATCATCAGTATTGAGTCAAGATCGAGGACGTCCTTTGATTAAGTCTTAAGGTCAGAGAGAACGAAGCGGCGAAGGACAGCAGATTTAGCAGAACTCGATGTGTCCACTGCTGGTGATTTGCGTTGGGCTTGTAAGGAACCGAATAAATCGATCTTTCGCGCAAACACATGTGAAGTAATATCACTTATTACCGAAGCAAATTTAACTAAGCACCAGTATTAACTTATTAGAAGCTTCGTTAACAATAAACTTGATATTAACTTTTTACCTTGCTATGATAATATTTTAAAGGAAAAACAGAAAAGTTATCCTGAGCAAATAAAAATTTCAGAAGCTTACTCTGAAGTTGAACTACAAAAATTATTAGATCACACTGCGTCGCGAATTTTAGAGTTGCAAAGCGATGTAATTAATGAACTCAATGACTCCTCTAATTACCTAAAATTAATAGGAAAATGGGGCTTTGATGGCAGTTCTGGGCAGAGCGAATATAAGCAAAAATTCGAAAATAATAATTTGGAAGACAGTAATTTATTTGTTACGTCATATGTCCCTCTACAAATGATAATAAAATCACAATAGGTGAGGAGATCAAACTAATTTGGAAAACCCCCCGACCTTCATCCACTCGCAATTGCCATCCTGTTCGAATTCAGTTTCAAAAGGAATCAGTTCAATTAACCCTATATGAAGAATTATATTTTAAAAACAAAAATTTAACAATTAAGTCCCACTGAGTTCAAAACAGCTACCAATCGTAAATTTTATATCAATTACATTCTTCAACTCACAATTGTGGATAGCAAAGTGTGCAATGCCTTAACTGAAACCTCATCTGCAAAGTGCTATATATGCTCGGCCAAACCTACTGAGATGAACGATATTGACAAATGCTTGAAAAAAGAAGTACGCACAGATCGCTACGAATTTGGATTGTCTCCATTACATGCCTACATTCGATTTTTTAAATATTTCCTTCACGTTTCTTATAGACTTGAAATCAGACAATGGCAAATAGGGGGTTAGAAGCTAAACAACGATTTCTAAGAGGGAAAAAAAAACATCCAGTGTGAGTTTCGTGAAAAAATGGGTCTTATAGTTGACAAACCAAAAACAGGTGGTAGTGGATCTTCAAACGATGGAAATACTGCTAGAAAATTTTTCAACGATGCCCATGCATCTGCTGAAATAACAGGCATAGAAAAAGTATTAATTGAAAATTGTGTAGTATTACTACAAGCTTTATCATCAGGGTTCAAAATTAATGTGGAAAAGTTTAGAAAATTTGCGCTAGATACTGCAAGAGAATTAAGATCAAAGTATTCCTGGTATTATCTTTTTGCGTCAGTCCATAAAATTTTAATTCACGCTTCCGATGTTATTCAATAAGCATTAGTTGGAGAGCTCTCAGAGGAAGCTGCTGAATCAAGGAATATGGACGTTAGGATGTATCGACTCCGTCATAGACGAAAGAACTCACGTGTTGCTACAAATTAGGATTTATTAAACCGATTACTCTAGAGCTCAGATACTTTCATCTCTGGTCAAAGAAAACTATGATGCAAAAGTAAATCAATTTTATTAAAATCAGTTGTTGATTTAGTAGAACAATATTCAAATAATTCTTTTTTTGTTAATTAACTTTTTTATTATTATCATCGGCGGGTGGCGGAATTTGAAAGGCTTTGCGATTTATTTATGTTAATATAATTGTTAATTACTTGTTATGATTTTAAAAGGCTTAGGAAAAAATTTCACTTTAATATAGGCAGTGGAAGTATTTTTGGCCACTGATTTCATACGAGACCGACCGCTGTGCAACGGTCGGTAAATTCAGCCTCCACGACGAAACATCCGCAAATGAAACGCCGGGTCCCGAAATATGGTTATCTGATTCTGCTACTGCTAGATTCCAGCACAAAAAATAAATCAAGCCACCTGGCTGTCTCCGGATCGAAAAGCCACGAACCAGATCGACCATGACGTGATAGACGGAAGACACGTCTCCAGTGTTTCAGATAGGCGTGCTCTCCGAGGTCCTAACATCGACTCGGACCACTATCTTGTTGCAGGCAAGATTCGCACTCGTCACAAACACAAGGAAGGTTCGACGTCGAGAAGTTGCAATCACAATAGACAGCCGAACGATTTTCTACTAGGCTTGCACTCCTGCTCTCTAAGAGCACTCGTCAACAACTCAGTATAAGGGAACTGTGGGATGGCATTTCAAACTCCTTACGTACAGCTGTAACCGAAACCATTGGTTTTCTGAAAATTCAAAAGAACAGCTGATACGACGAGAAGTACGGTGTCGCAGCGGAGAGAAAGCTGAAAGCCCGTCTGAAGAACGACAAAGCGGCGGGGGACAATGGATTGCCGGCAGAGTATAATAATAAATAATAGCTTAATTATAAATATAAAAGTGTGCAAGTACAAGTACAAAACTAAAAAATCAGCCGACCCGGAAGAGCAGAAAGTCTCAAAACAATTGCGGCAGGACCTGCAGTACTCTTAAACATGTATAACGCTTGCCTCGAAGCTGGAATATAGCTTGCAATTTTGAAGAAGCAACAACTTGTCAAGCATAACAAGGAGCCTTGATTTACTCAATGCTGTGATGCGGAGCTATTTTATTAACAGAAAACTGCAGTACCAGACTAGAGAAGGATAACGACAAATATAAGTTATTTTAGGAGCTGCACAAGGGTCCATTTTGGGCACAAGATACAGAGAAATCTCAAAGAAAACTGAATCAGATTATTATTCAGACGAAAACGTGGCTTGAATCACATAACCTCCTGACGAATAAGTACATCCTCTCTTAACAAGCATGCGAACGACATAAGATATTCTTAGAAGACAAATAGATGTGAATTACTTAGGCGTAAAACTGGACCTCAGTTTAACCTTGTGGATACAAAAATAGCATGCCACATTAAAGGCAGCCAAATCTTAGCAGACTAGGAGAGCCCTCACAAAAAAAGAAAAAGCTCTTAAAGTCAACAACCAACAGCGTCTTGCTACACCGATCACAGATTTAGGAAGATGTGCAAAATAGGGAAAACCTACGTAAGGTATTTGTTAGAGAGTTACCGAATTTTGTCATGGGAGGCAATATTAGTCATATAGACAATTTAATTGGTGTCATGGTGAAGAGCGAAAAAACTGGGGCATTATCCAGAAATATAAAGCAGTCTTTCTATAAAAGAAAAGCGGGACCTGGACGCAGTTGCATATGTAAATATCGCAATGAAAAAATGGTACGTCATTCTGAAGTAATGTAAACGTGGGTTCAGGATGACGGTATCCTAAACGGGGGTGCTCAGTGATCTGCAAATCACACATACCGTTGCTGGGACCCTTCACGAAGAAAATAAAAAAAATCTTAGCAGAATAGCACTGTACGGCGTCTCTGAAGTTTTGCAATATCCACTACTCTTAACGTAAAGTTGGGCGAGGCGTACAAATTTCGTAATAAATTTACCATCAATTTATGAAATGACAAGCCAAAATGAGTATAAATCAAGTAACGGCTATTAACAAAAAAAATAAAATAAAATAAAAAACCGAACTTAAAGTTTCATGGTGAATTCAATGTGTAGAGAGAATAAAGAAACTGAAAACTTGGATTTTTATACACTTAAAATTTGTACAACATTAGAATTAATTCAGTGCCACCAAGTATAGGTAAAATTGCAAATAATAACGAATTTAAATCTAAATTTAATGTTGCGTAGTGTTTTTAAGAATAATGTGCTGAAAGTGCAAGTGACGCAAAGTTTAAGTAGCCTAGAAAATACGTGCTCATTATGCACACATTTTTGTGTACACAAATAAACAATTTTAACAAAGATGGGAAAACGAGTCTGCTTTCTTGGGGGGAAGCCCATTGAGCATCATCATAAATGATCAGTTCAGTTAGTATTATATAATATATTTAATATATGTACATATTTAATATATGTGTATGTAAAAGCACAGCAAGGAAAGTCTGAAGATATATTAGGTTGTCAAAAAAGTCTTGCGGTATTTTCGCTAGTTGGCGCTGAAAGCGCGTAGTTCTAGTTTTATTCGTCGCATCGGATCATGCTATACCATTGTGGAAAGCTCATTTCACGCGCTAATACGTGTTTGATTGATTGTCGTCTCTTTTAAAACGTTCGTAAGTTATAGCGTCGCAAACATGGAGCAAAATAAAGAGAAAATACGGCATATTTTACAGTACTACTACGATATAGGCGAAAATGCATCTCAAGCCGCCAATAAAATTTGTGCAGTTTATGGACCCGATACAGTTTCCATTTCCGTCGAAAATTGCGATAAAATCGCTGAATCGGTCGAAAGAGACCGGCTTAGTAGTCATCAAACCGTTATGAACCATTTGAAGAAGCTTGGAGTCACTAAGAAGCTCGATGTATGGGTGCCACACGAATTGATTAATAAAAATACCGCAAGACTTTTTTGACAACCTAATGTAATATGTAAATATGGCAGCTACAGCAGTTTCAATTTCGTACTTTAGATCTCCAATTATTTCGGGATGGTTGGCGTAACATTTATCTTTAACAGCTCCGTCCTGTTCCCCAAATCTGTACCACAAATCTGCTTGTTAACGTAACCATCGAGATGGAAATGAGCCTCGTCCGAAAAGATGATTTCGGTAAAATTGACCGTCCTCGGTTTTTCTCTTTTTTTTTTAATATTTCCTAGTTTTCTAGGGAATAGTGACCCACTTCGTAAATTTTAGACTTTTTACTGAATATCTGTCACTTTCCGAATGTCGAAATATAGATCATTCAAATTGAAAACGTTAGATGGCCAATCCTTTATATTGCGTAGTTTTTAAATTCTTTCGCTTTGGGGAAAGCTTTGTTTGCTAAAAAGTTAATGCTTCGCTATTTTTCCTACAAGTATGTCTATTTGCAGTTCGCATTGCTAAAAATAAAATTTTTTACTATACATAAGACTTTAAGGGATAAACGTCTATATAACTTTCGAACAGACGCGTTTTAAAACAAAATATGTTGAAAATGCTTTTACTCTTTGATATTTTTCAGTGTTTTTGGTTTCTCACGACTTTTCAGTGACTTTTTAAGCTTGGAAAACTTTGTTTATACCGAACATGTCATCCATAAAATATCAAATTATTCGTAGGCCAAGCGTGTTTTCAGCCATCAAACTGTCAACAAGCATATTTAAAGCTATTCGAAAGAAATATTATGAAATGTAAAAGTTTACTTTCTGATTCAGAAAATCGGTTTGCTTAAATACTAATAAAATTTCAAATTATTCTTCTGATTGAGTTTGTAGTTGTACTACGAAATCTTTCTGCACTTTTTTCCACGAACTGAGTCTTATACGAACTATTCTTCAGCAAACTGGCATGACTTTTAAAACTCACATGAGAAAGTTCTTAAAAATGATGGAAGCTTTTCACATTTTTATACAATAATCATTTTATAATCTTATTTTCTAAAAAAAAGCATTTCTCTTACCTAATATTTTTACATAATAGTACCTCAGACGAAGTATATACTTAATCTGTTACCGGCCTAACACCTAAATGGTCTATCTTATTGATATTCTCTGATTGTGAAATTCAGCTCTGCAATTTTAAATGTATTTTCATTAATTACAATACTAAACACGATTATTTTTTATTCAAATATCAAATCTTAAAAATTTCCTTGGTAGCAAAACCATTTATTTTTTATAATTTTAAAGTTTTCAAAGGATATTTCTACAAACATAGGGGCAAAACAAAAACAAATGAATTAAATTACGTTACTCTAAATAAAAATGAAATAACACTACTAAATTCTCATGTGTACATAAAATATATATAATTATGGTAAGCGATATATAAGTTTTAGGCAATTTTATTATTCGATATATCTTTGGTAATGACTCTCTTGGGATACTTTTCAACACAAAAGTACTCATAAAACAAATATATTTATATACATCTATGTCTTCATGTGTACTATTGACTTACTATTTATTCTCACACAAATACTGAAGCAATACATATACGTATATGTTTTTGCATATGTTAAGCTCGTTTTTTGTTCAACATTTATGGGCATTGTAAAGTCTGCGGTTACAGTAGCACTTGTTTAAATTCATGCTTAACTGTGCCTCCAGGTTGAGCAAGGGACAGCAACGAAGTGTGAAATATCTTATTAAATTAACAAAAAAGAAGCTGTTGTCTTCGTGTCTTGTTTATGATGTTTTTGTTTGCCTTTCGTTGAACTTGGGTTTAGTTTGCCTTTACATTGCAGTAATATTCGAATCCTGCAATTTTAAATTTACGGCTGCCATACAGGATGCATGTCAAGGTTGCTGAGTACTTTGCACGCTATGTAAACTTTACTTGTATCAGTATTTATGTAAGTAATTGAATGTGGTTCTTAATAATAGAAAAAACTAATTTTATTCTACAGCCGTGTTGAAGTGGTAGTCATGTGTGAATATGAGAAAGCTCACCCGTATGAAGCAAAGTTTTCTAGGTTAACACGAAAACTCGTGTATACCAAATAAGTGCAAGCGCAAGAACGGTTAGAAATTTGCAGTAACAAGTGGTAATATGTGGAAAATTTTGATTACATTATGTATACGCACGAATGTTTAAGTTGCAACCACGACTAAGTATTGAGGAAAATAATTTAAAATTGTAGGGTATAACTTTACCCTGTCAGTCAAAGTTGGCTAAAACACTAGTGGAACGCTTTGTTTTCAAAACCCCAAACGGTGAAAAAACTGGTAAAAGTTGCCTTTGGCGCCGTGACAACTCTCACCTTCCTTACAAACTTGGTTAGAAATACTCAAACAAACATAGGAGACAGTACTATATTAAAATGACAATATATTTAACATTAATAAGTTAATTATCAATTTATCAAAAT
Source organism: Bactrocera correcta (assembly GCA_027475135.1). NCBI lineage: Eukaryota > Metazoa > Arthropoda > Insecta > Diptera > Tephritidae > Bactrocera > Bactrocera correcta. Next base: position 90,854,296 of record CM050323.1, read on the forward strand.
GTAAGAAGCTACTAAAGCTTATTTCAAAACCAAGTCCGTTTCGATATTGTGCCCCCAAATGGTCATTATTCATACCCCTATTAAGTTTTCAACACTACTCAGTATAATTAAAGTTGAAGCAATTCAACTTCAGATCAACCAAGCTATTTTTTGTATAAAGATTTTCAACTATTTTCAGTTGAAATTTGACTTGTGTTGCCAACCTAAAAAAATTAGGCCTTGACATACATATATTTAAATAGCTGAAAATTTTTAAACAAAAAATTAAACTCAACTTAGTTTAGATATTTTTCACAAAGAGGCGAACAATTATGAAAAAAGTCCATTTTGATTTATAATACGATGACAAAAATAGATTTAGCCAAAACTGATGTCGTAAGAAAACGCCTTCTTGATCACTCAAATCCACTCGATCTTCTTAACAACAGGTAAGCTAGTTTTGCCGACAATTAAATAGCTTTTAAATAAAATGTATGGCATATTATATACGACGTTTGTACGTAACACCTAATACTAGTCGAGTTAGATATAGGCCTAGGTACATGAGGATATCGTGATGAAACTTGGTATGAGCGTTCCTGAAAAAAAAAACGAGTCCATAGGTCGGCGTAATCCGACCACTGTGACGCCTACAAAATGATGATAACGATTTGATATGAGAATTGAAGAACGTGAAAAGATTTGAAGCTGTAAACTGCAAGTAATATTGGATGAAGGGTCTACAGCAAATGGCGTACATGTTATATGTTGCACAAAAAACAATTTCTGACCGCTTTATAGCTAAGGTCAAGATTCAAAAGTGTTAAAAATTGATGTTTCATAAATTGAACTTAAATCAAATACAAAACTGAAAAACACCTTTGAAATTTTGCTTCAAAGGCTTGAAAGAAAATCAGTTTATCATCGAATGGTCACTGGTGATGTAAATTGAATTATTTTAATAATCCTAAGCGGAGAAAATCATGGATTAATCCGCCATAATCATTAACTTCGACTGAAAAAACAGATCGATTCATCAAAAAGGCAATGCTTTGTGTTTGCTGGGAAAAGAAGGGTGTGGAATATCATGATATTCAAAAACCTAATGGAGCTGTAATACTAATTGCTACAGGCAATATATGGTCAATTTGAACCATGAATTGATCGTAAAACGGCAAAATAATTTTGTTACACAGTACTGCACGGGCACGCAAAGCAAAATCGGTTTCAAATACTATCAAAGTACTTGGATGGGACCTGTAACCCACTCGCAGTATTCACCAGGCTTGGGCTCCTCCGATTACCATTTGTTTTCATTGACACGCATTGCCTAAGCGGAACTTCGGCTCCTACGGTGAAGTCGAAATTGTGTATATAATTGGTTTGTTTCAGACATTTTTTATTTAGTATCCGCAAATATCTGGAAAAGTGATCAAAATGTGTAAAAAGTAATGGTTAATACCTTGAATACATTATTTTACTTTCTTCCTCAAAATTTATATATAATTTTCACAAAAACGCTCATTTTATACCGGTACACTGTAGTACCAACCCGATTTCTTCTATTTTTGCCAATACTACATAAAATTAGCATGCCCCAGAGTTTCATCAGTGTATCGCACATACAATCACCAATCAGACGCAACGGATGTTATGTGCTTGTTATATAAGTATGTTTTCGCCCAATTTGGAAGTTCGAAAATCGTAGTGTTAGGTACGTATATAGAGTTTATATGTTTATAATTTATTATAAACTTCATAATCTGAAACTAATTGGTTTGAGATACTCATTTATTTCCATTGCAGAGCGACAACTACATACATATGTACTTGTACAACTGTTTTGGCAAATACGGACGACAATAAAAGAGATTAACTGCATGAACACATAAATGTTTCACCGAAACTGTAATATTTCCATTATCGTATTAGTGAAAACTAGGACCAAATATACTTTTAAGAATGTTTTGGACCTCTTATATTATTATGCACTAAAGTATACACCTACAAACATAAAACTCGAAATTCGGTATTGTAGCTACTTGCGATTCTCTGAAACTATAACATTGGCCAATTCACCAAAACTCACACAAGCTAAATGATTATTATGTCTGGTCTTAACGCCTTGTTTACGGACAAAACAGTGCTTCCCGTTTGGACAATAATCTGGTAAGCTTATTCCGTCGCTAAAGTGAAACTATAACATGCAATTCGCACTTTATGAGACTATAATTAATTACATACAATTAACACCAGTTTTTTCTTATTTTTTACATAAAAAGTAAACAACACAGTTTTCAAAGTTTAGCAATTTTTCCTAATACCGCATGCCATATATATACATACTTAAAAATCAATCCAAAGTTTTGCTCAAAATCACCTTTTTTAGGCACAAAGGTACACTGTTATGAGTAAAACACACTAACTTAATTTCATTGAGATAACTCACATACTTAGTAGTCTATATTTGCGGTACAAAGTCAACCGAAAGTTCGAAAATCTTTATATTAGGTATATGGGAGCTAAGAAAAGTACTGACTCGATTCCACCAATTAATGTCATACAGACATACCATTATCAGAGAAGGATTATCCCTGAAATTGAATTATATATCTCACACATTGACTGATATTTTCTATCAAAAGTCAGCTATAGGATTTTGAACACTTTTCGGTCACAAGGTGGCATACACCGCAGGCATTATTCGAGCAATTTTAATCCCGTTATATTGATTGCTTCTGAATTTGTGTAGTGGAAAGCGAAATAATCAATTTAAAATTTGAAATTGCGCTATATGGGAAGTTCACCCTGTAATATAGGAACGTAAAAAATGCTGCATATTGAATTTTATCAAAATTGATGGGTGTGGTCTCGAATTTTCACACAGGCTTCGATAAAGCCTTCTCATACCATTTTGGAGGTAAGATTTAATGTTTCTGATATAATTAGTTATTTATTTTAGTAGTGTCTATAGGAGTTTTTATAATATTTGCACTGACCGGATTTGGTTGTCTAGTAATAGTAGTTTAGGAGATATGTACATTAAAGTTATTATAGGGCGGGCCACGCCCACATTTTCAAAACTTTTTTCGCACATGTGGCCTTGCTACTGTGTTCACCAGTTTAATTACAGTTTTATATCTTAACTAAGCACATTAAGTTTTGGCACTTTACAGGTTTTCGTTTAATGGCACTTTGTAGGCTTGGCAGTGTTCCGATTACGATTACGATTTCTACTAAACAACCCACATATCAAGTTTCATCAAGATATCTTAATTTTCACTCAAGTTACAACTTGCTCGGAAGGATGAATGGGCACACGTACAGACAGACACCTGAATTTTAACTTTTCTCTTCATCCTGATCATTTATATATTTATTTATATATACATACATATTTAGCCCAATATCTGTCTCGATTAGTTTTAAGTGATAGGTACAAGCGTTAGGTGAACAAAACTACAAATAAGTACCAGGAAATTGTCATTTTAAATTTTCCCGCTGAGAATATTTCAATTTTTTTGTCCCAGTTTGGCACAACTGTCAGTCACTATTCTGTAAATTTTTGTTGCTATGTGTCATTTAGTTTGTTTACGGCGTCAATAATAAAATTTTTGTGTGCGTTACAATTTTTACTATGGATAAAAACATTGAACCAAGAGTTTGTGTGAAATGTGCGTTGTTCGTTCGGAATTTTTATTGGAGGGCAAAATCGTCAACAAAGAAGCAACAAAGAACAGGTTTTGCACCACGATAATGCACCAGCGCACAAAGCGATCATTATGAACTCAAATTAAACTTCGTGGAACCCGGTTTTCAAAGAAGAAGACATACCATTGCGACTCACACTACAAATAATCCAAAATATCTTTTTCAAATACGCATAAAATACAAATCATTTATGAAATCAGATAACTATCGCTTTGTCCACACAAAATATTTAAATTCTCACATTCCTATTGGGTATATAACATGTATTCAATTCACTTGCTCACATATCAAGGAATTTTACCTAATGCAGCTTACAATTTTCCAATCATCTATTCTTTGAATATTAAACACTCCGTTTAGCACTATGCCAGTCATCTTCCTGTACAAGTGAAAAAATGAAATGGGAAATAAAGGTAGGCACAAACCATTTGCCTTCTGGATACTCTTAAGATATTAGCGAAACACCATGACGGCATCTGTGGAACACCATTTCCTGTTACTTGCGTTGTCTACCCACTGTGACTGGGTGGCCTTTCATTAATTAAAATAATTACTGCCCGTGCTATAATAATTAACATAAACGTCTCACAGTGCTCTTTAATTTATTGTTGTTATGTTGTATTTTTACTACAGACACAGATTTTTTCTGGTAATGCTGTAGCTAAAATAATATTATGAGCAAGGAGACTACTCAGAGATTAGGACAAGAATAATTTATTAAAATGGTTCGTTTAACCTTTAACAATGCATGAATATTAAACCATATGGTCGGCTGTAAAGAGATATCAAGTTCTGATATGATAGTGTGGATGTCGGAATTTACGTATATATATATATATATACTACTATGACCACAAATGGTAAGACTTAATTTATTTATAAAATTTTTAATTTATTTTTTAAAACCTATTTCATCCACAAAAAGTAATCCTCTTTTCTCCAATTCACTTAAGCAAGTTTTTTGCAATTCTCAAAACAGTTGTTAAAGTCCTTCAATGCGCGTAACGATTCACGTTCAATGGCCTCAATTAACTCAAAACGGTTATAATACTATAAACCGATTCATTGGGAGAAATATGAGCAAAAACGGCTAAAATTGTTAAAAACATATTAAAGCAAGAAAAAACGTTAACTTCGGCTACACTGAAGCTAATAAACCCTTAACAGATGCATTTCTTTTAGTAACTATGTATATGCACAGTTTGTGTGGAAGCTATATGCTATAGTAATCCGATCTGTACAATTTTTTCGGAGATTATGTTATTATCTTAAGCAGTAATTCACGTCAAATTTCGTGAAGATACCACGTCAAATGTGAAAGTTTTCCAGAAAAGAACTTGATTCCGATCGTTCAGTTTGTATGGCATATATATGCTATAATTAACCGATATGTACAATTTCTTCGGATTTTACATTATTATCTTAGGAAACAACCTGTGCCAACTTTTGTGAAGATACTTTGTTAAATGTAAAAGTTTTCCTTACGAGAACAAGATCGTTCAGTCTGTATGTTATAGTGGTTTAATATCGACAAATGAGCAACTTCTTGAAAAGAAAACAAGAAAAAACGTTAACTTCGATTGCACCGAAGCTAAATACCCTTCACAGGTGCATTTCTGTTAGTAACTATGTGTTCAGTTTGGAAGCTATATGCTATAGTTAACCGATCTGAATAATTTCTTCGGAGATTACATTGTTGCCTTAGAAAATAATCTCCCTCACATTTCGTGAATATATCTGGTCAAATGTGAAAGTTGTCCATACAAGAACTTGATTCCGATCGTTCAGTTTGTATGGCAGCTATGTGCTATAGTTAACCGATCTAAACAATTTCTTCGGAGATTACTATGTTGTGTTAGAAAATAATCTCTACTAAATTTCGTGAATATATCTGGTCAAATGTGAAAGTTGTCCATACAAGAACTTGATTCCGATCGTACAGTTTGTATGGCAGCTATATGTTATAGTGGTCCGATATCGGCCATTCCGACAAATGAGCAGCTTCTTGAAGAGAAAATGATGTTTGCAAAATTTCAAAACGACGCTTCTTTCTGGGTGTTACAAACTTCGTGACAAACTTAATATACCCTGTTTAGGGTATAATGACGTTTACAATATTTCAAAACGATATCTTAAAAACTGAGGGACTAGTTCTTATATGTATACAGACAAACGGACAGACAGACAGATGGACATGGCTAAATGGCTAAATGGACTCAACTCAAAGTACTGATCATTTATATGTATCCTTTATAGAGTCTCCGACGCTTTCTTCAGGTTAGAATAAGTATTTTGAAGGGTGAGGAGAAAAAGTAATCTTTATCATTTATAAATTTTTAGTTATGTCATACTAATTATTAACTTAAATCTGCTGTACTTGAATTTTCATTTTGATAAATTTTGTTGCAAATCCTTCATAACCATAATTTTTACGACTAACGATAAAATTACTGAACAACATTTATTAAATATAGATTTATTCTACACCAAAAGTTTCAATAAATCTATATAAATGAAATAACAATTTTTAATACAAAAACTATTTTCTTAATGGTTGACGTCAATTTCTCACGCAATGAGATTTCTCCAAGAAAAGGCATATTTGAACCAATACAAAACCTAATGTTATTAAACGAAAATTAATAACGTGTGAAAGACCAAACGAAACGGATGCGACAATAGAAGAAATAGAGAAACGTCACTTTACAAGATATTAATTATAAATGTATTTTAATTGCTGTTGACTAACGGACTTTTGAAAGGTTTAAACCAAGTTAAACGATGTATGAAACCAATTTTGGGTTTTCTCTGCAAGGTATTTAACTAGTACTGATTGCCGGATTTTATAAGGTAAATATATTTGTATGCCTTTCAGTTTTGTTAAGCTTTCATATATCGTGCGCATTTTATTTTTCTGAAAGGTATTCATTTAACAAAAGTGTCAAGTTGCCAGCAACAAATATTTTCTTTTCATTATCCACATTATATCACAGCAGGTCCGCAGTCAAATTAAAAAATATGAGGCATAAAAAGTAATTGAAAACATTAAATTACAGTAATATATACGGCAATTTTTGAAAACATCCCACATATATCTTCTTGGTTGGCAAATAATCAATAATCAAATACCTTTTTGCTTTTTTCTAATTGTTCAAAGAAGTTTTAAGGTACAATCGTTTTCCACATGTTTTATTTCAGAAAATGGTATCAAGAAATATTATGGCATCTGCTGGTAAAAGAAAAATTAAAGAAATATTATTTTCAAAACTTTTGCAATTGAGAAGATATAATAATGTAGGTTGTGAACGTTGCAAGTAAAATTAATGTTTATTCAGTTTTCTTCAACCAAAAGTTCGGTTTGCTTAATTATATACAGTTGGAGTTTTCAAAAATTAAAATTTTTTTTAGAAACCGCTATTTTGTCCAAAAAAATATTATTTTGCTTATCCTTTCGATTATTTACTAGATTGAACACTACTTTAACTAAATCTGTTTAGTTTTTGTAATTCCACAGAATCGTGAAACGTGTCTTTTGTGAGGTGCTGTAGTTCCTTTCCAAATAAATATTTTTACTAATACTCATTCTGTATATAACCCTTTAAAAGGAGAAGATATTTGAACAAAGTATGTAATTTTCTCTTACATAACGCACGCATTTTTCCACTATTTTTTATTGTAAATTGACTCCACCCAAAGATTCTGTGTAAGATTAATAAAAGCTCTTTCCAATAGGCTGGTTCCTATGAGTAACATTTTCTCTCTAAACCCGAATAACAGAAAATTTTGACCAAATAGAAAACTCGACTTTCATTAATACAATACATCTTTAATGGTAATTTTTATTTGAATTAATTGATTTATTTTATAATAGTGTAGATTTCCAGTACCATATTTCTCAGTAATTTATTAATTAAATCTTAATTTCTTTTGAGTGTAATTTTCTAAAACTTAAAAAAACCACGTCATTTCGCGGAATATCTCTTGGAAACGGGTTATAGTCCCTTCGTATTAGCCACGGCGAATATCGCATTCGATGGAACGATTAACTGTATGAGATATATGACGACATTGACATACTAGTTCAGCGAAAACACTCCAGCTCTGAACGTTTTTGACACAGTACCCGCTGGGGAACCAGAGGAAAAGAAAGATCTCCACTCCGGTAGAAAGACTAGGTGGAGAAGGAGCTGGCTTCGCTTGGAATCTCCAATTGGCGACACCTTGCGAAAAGAAAAAACGACTGGCGCGCTGTTGTTAACTCGGCTATAATCGCTTAAGCGTTTTCTACGCCACTAAAGAAGAAAAATATGTTAAATAATGAAGAAACTAAATATATTCTTGCGAACCTTTGTTCAGTTGTCCATGTCCATTGTTGACAAACATACTCGTACACACCTTGCTTAAAACTTAAAATTTTTTATAAAAACTGAAAATAATTTATTCAGAAACGTTTTTACCATATACAATTACCCTTAAAATTTTACCCATGGCGTGTCGCACCAAAGCGTACTGAAAAATACATTTATTTATCAAATTGCCAATTCTATGACTGATTTGCGTAAATATTTTTACATGTTCACAATCGATTATAGAATAATAATGGAAAAATACCACCCATATATGTAGTTAAGCAACTGGCGAGAGGTAACTAAGTACGGGAATATGTGCAATTCATAAAAGTAAATATATTTTTGTACAAAATGCTGTAAAAAATTACTTCACTATTATCGAAAAACAATAAAAGCTATTATTACACGTTTTTTTGCAAGCTTGCATTTAGAGGCTTTGTAGAAGTCGTACTGGGAATTGTAAGTGAAAATGTTTATTAAAAGTATATATGTATAGTTTTGCATTAAAAATACAAATAACTACCTAAGCATATGAACGATTTAGCATTTACTCGTAAACCGTAAATTTTTTGGTGGTGATAATGGGGAACCAAGCAGCTTTACACTGTACTTGGAATGTTCCCAAGCATTGCGCTTTGGACATCATCAAGCTTCAGAGGTAGTACTAATTTATGATTTACATCGGAAATAAAGCGTACACATAATGCGAGTTTTATCAGAATCATTGGTAAGTGACAATATGGATTGCAGGTAATAGAGCATCTTTGATTTTGGAACAAAATTAGTATTACAAATGAATAAATAACTAAATCAGACATAATAACAGGAGATCAACATTTAAAGACACTTATCAAAGATACGTAAGACTTCTAGTAATAGAAGAGGGATACTTGCAACCAGATGATTTGAAAATAAGAATTAAGAATTATCTTATTCAGTTTTATCAAGGCTTTTATTTCAAATAAGAGTTGACGATTTGCATACCAACTACAATTCAGAGATTGTCTTTTTCTAAAAAGAGTATGTATAGTATATCGTATTTCCTTAATTGAATAATATCAAGTCGATAATTCCTCAAGTCCTTATACATTAAACAATTCTTAGTTTGTTTACATTTTCAATGAATTTCAAAGGGCATATATTTCTAGTAAGAGTATGTCGTAACTCCAAAACTCAATACAATTTAAAATACTCATTAGGCCCCATATACCTTATGTAACGAAATTAATAACAATTATATAAGAATTTCAAACATTTGTAAAGCTAACCCGTGTATATCGGTTAATATTTAAATTCAGTGTACGTATTAAACCAACAATCAGCCTCGGATGAGAGCCCCCTCTTTTGATGACGACCATGGCAAACGAAATAAGGACTATGATTTGAGGGCATGCACCTGGAATGTCCGGTCCCTTAATTGGGAAGGTGCCGCTGCCCAGCTGGTAGATGTCCTCGTAAAGATAAAGGCTGACATCACCGCCGTCCAAGAAATGCGATGGACGGGACAAGGACAGAGACGAGTAGGTCCTTGTGACATTTACTACAGTGGCCATATAAAGGAGCGCAAGTTTGGTGTTGGATTCGTGGTGGGAGAGAGACTCCGTCGCCGAGTACTATCATTCACTCCGGAGAATGAACGTCTAGCCACAATCCGCATCAAAGCGAGGTTCTTCAACATATCGCTGATTTGCGCCCACGCCCCGACGGAAGAGAAAGACGATGTGACCAAAGATGCCTTTTATGAGTGCTTGGAGCGCACTTATGAGAGATGCCCCCGCCACGATGTCAAAATCGTGCTTGGCGACTTCAATGCCAGGGTGGGCAAAGAAGGTATCTTTGGCACTACGGTCGGTAAATTCAGCCTCCACGCGGAAACATCCCCAAATGGGTTGAGGCTGATCGACTTCGCCGAGGCCCGAAATATGGTTATCTGTAGCACTAGATTCCAGCATAAGAAGATACATCAAGCTACCTGGCTGTCTCCAGATCGAAAAACCACCAACCAGATCGATCATGTTGTGATAGACGGAAGACACGTCTCCAGTGTTTTAGATGTGCGTGCGCTCCGAGGTCCTAACATCGACTCGGACCACTATATTGTTGCAGCCAAAATACGCACCCGCCTCTGTGCAGCAAAAAACGCACGCCAACAAACACAAGGATGGTTCGACGTCGAGAAGCTGCAATCACAACAGACAGCCGAACGTTTTTCTACTCGGCTTGCACTCCTGCTCTCTGAGAGCACTCGTCAACAACTCGGTATAAGGGAACTGTGGGACGGCATTTCAAACTCCTTACGTACAGCTGCAACCGAAACCATTGGTTTTCGGAAAGTGCAGAAGAACAGCTGGTACGACGAGGAGTGCCGTGTCGCAGCGCAGAGAAAACAGGCTGCCTACCTCGCAACGTTACGATCGACCACAACACGTGCGGGATGGGATAGATACCGAGAGTTGAAGAGGGAAGCGAGACGCATTTGTAGACAGAAAAAGAAAGAGGCCGAAATGCGTGAGTACGAAGAGCTTGATAAGCTGGCCGACAGGGGTAATGCTCGAAAATTCTACGAAAAGATGCGGCGGCTTACAGAAGGTTTCAAGACCGGAGCATACTCTTGTAGAACCCCCAAAGGTGATCTAGTTACCGATGCCCAGAGCATACTTAAATTATGGAGGGAACACTTCTCCAGCCTGCTGAATGGCAGTGAACGCACAACACCAGGAGAAAGCGAACCCGATACCCCAATCGATGACGATGGAGCAGACGTTCCATTGCCCGACCATGAAGAAGTTCGAATAGCAATTGCCCGCCTGAAAAACAACAAAGCGGCAGGGGCCGATGGATTGCCGGCCGAGCTATTCAAACACGGCGGCAAAGAGCTGATAAGGTGCATGCATCAGCTTCTTTGCAAAATATGGTCGGACGAAAGTATGCCCAACGATTGGAATTTAAGTGTGCTATGCCCAATCCACAAAAAAGGAGACCCCACAATCTGCGCCAACTACCGTGGGATTAGCCTCCTCAATATCGCATATAAGGTTCTGTCGAGCGTATTATGTGAAAGATTAAAGCCCACCGTCAACAAACTGATTGGACCTTATCAGTGTGGCTTTAGACCTGGTAAATCAACAAACGACCAGATATTCACGATGCGCCAAATCTTGGAAAAGACCCGTGAAAGGAGAATCGACACACACCACCTCTTCGTCGATTTCAAAGCTGCTTTCGACAGCACGAAAAGGAGCTGCCTTTATGCCGCGATGTCTGAATTTGGTATCCCCGCAAAACTAACACGGCTGTGTAAACTGACGTTGAGCAACACAAAAAGCTCCGTCAGAATCGGGAAGGACCTCTCCGAGCCGTTCGATACCAAACGAGGTTTCAGACAAGGCGATTCCCTATCGTGCGACTTTTTCAACCTGCTTCTGGAGAAAATAGTCCGAGCTGCAGAACTTAACAGAGAAGGTACCATCTTTTATAAGAGTGTACAACTGCTGGCGTATGCCGATGATATTGATATCATCGGCCTCAACACCCGCGCCGTTAGTTCTGCTTTCTCCAGACTGGACAAGGAAGCAAAAGAAATGGGTCTGGCAGTGAACGAGGGCAAGACGAAATATCTCCTGTCATCAAACAAACAGTCGTCGCACTCGCGACTTGGTTCCCACGTCACTGTTGACAGTCATAACTTTGAAGTTGTAGATAATTTCGTCTATCTTGGAACCAGCGTAAACACCACCAACAATGTCAGCCTAGAAATCCAACGCAGGATAACTCTTGCCAACAGGTGCTACTTCGGACTAAGTAGGCAATTGAGAAGCAAAGTCCTCTCTCGACAAACAAAAACCAAACTCTATAAGTCTCTCATAATTCCCGTCCTCCTATATGGTGCAGAGGCTTGGACGATGACGACAACCGATGAGTTTTCGAGAGAAAGGTTCTGCGAAAGATTCATGGTCCTTTGCGCGTTGGCCACGGCGAATATCGCATTCGATGGAACGATGAGCTGTACGAGATATACGACGACATTGACATAGTTCAGCGAATTAAAAGACAGCGGCTACGCTGGCTAGGTCATGTTGTCCGGATGGATGAAAACACTCCAGCTCTGAAAGTATTCGACGCAGTACCCGCCGCGGGAAGCAGAGGAAGAGGAAGACCTCCACTCCGTTGGAAGGACCAAGTAGAGAAGGACCTGGCCTCGCTTGGAATATCCAATTGGCGCCACGTAGCGAAGAGAAGAAACGACTGGCGCGCTGTTGTTGACTCGGCTATAATCGCGTAAGCGGTGTCTACGCCAGTAAAGAAGAAGAAGTACGTATAATATTGGATATACCACACCTTAGTTTAGTGGAAAAAAGTCCGATATCAATGCATGATCCAGCTCCATATACAGTGTTTTTCATTAGTTTATAATGAAACTGACATTTACAATATTTTGTTTGTTATTTTTCTCATTTCACATATACTGATTTTAACTTTGATTTAGTTTGCATCACATGTATCTTATTTCAGTTAATTCTGCTAATTTAATATTAATTTTCATACAAGTCATACATATGTAGTAATTAAACGAAGCGAGTTTACCACTCATAAGTTTCTAACATATGAAATTTATTTGCAATCTTTTCAAGACTTACGCAATTCCTTTTTTATAAAGTTTTGTCAACAAGTGAATGCATTTTTTCAGCTTTGACCCTTGTAGGTTGCAAGAATATAAAATATTCGGTTCCACGAGAACTTAGCTTTTCCTTTACTGTTTGGTTTGAGTGAATCAAATAAAATTACGTTATTAAAAAATAAGAAAATATTAAGTGATTGCAGAGTTGAAATATATATATTATTACTGCATATCTTGGAAGCAACACAAATAAAATATTTCGTAGTTTATGTGATAGATGACGACAATAAAACATACTGCGAGCTGCAACCGATTGCAGTTAACGAGTGGCAAATCCAACAATAGCCGACTAGGGCTGGGTGAAGAGGTCAGAGCATTCATTTTATTTGTTGAATCACATTTTTATTCGATCGGAAAGCACACGTAGTATAGATATTTCTGTAGGCATTAGTGATATGAATGAAGGAAGATTAAACGTGTGCAGTTTACTGGCACTGCAATGGCTCCTTCTACCACTCATGAGCCCAAAATTGCAGAAAACTCCATATATTTTTTACACACATATCCGTAAACATTTGTATATAATCTTTTATTTCTTTGTTACACTTGTATATACGATTTTAATTGCGAATAGGAAAAGATACCAGAGTTTGCAATATCAACAATATCTAAATATGTACATATGTCAATTCATTTTGCGATAAATAACTAAAATCCTATTGGTAATGTTTTAATTCCAAAAGTCAAAAAGCGGACATACAAACTTGCGATAATTTTTCTTAGATATAAAGTTTCAAGAATATATGAAAACTCTTTCTATAGACATATTAATTCATAATAATCCAGCAGACCCGACCACGCGTTGCTGTGGCTAAGGTTTTTGTTATACTACGTGATCAAATTGAAAGTGAATTTTCGTCATTTCATTTCCTTCAAAGTAATCTCCTCGCCCTGAAATACACTTATGCCAACGAATTTTTTAGTCATCATAGTAATTGGAAAAATTCTCCGTCGTGATGGCCATCAGAGCATTCTTCGATTCAGCTTTTATATCCTCAATTGAGTCGAAACGGTGACCTCGGAGTGGTCGTGTGAGTTTTCTGAACAGCCAGAAGTTACACGAAAGTAAATCATGCGAATGCCGTAGTTGAAAATGTGTTCGCCACATGATCACGAATAACTAATGCAGTATGAGATGGTGCATTATCGCACTTCTTTGTTCAATAAATTCAGACATAGTAAAAATCGAAAAATTCACTTTTGGGCCTCACAAAACGACGCGTATTTCAAATACTAATAAATATTTTGACGTGGAATTTAGCATAGATGTCACAAACAGTACAACCAACTTACAGGAGAAAAATGTATCGATTCAAAAACTCATCGATGTACAAATTAAAAATTCACCTTTTAATTTGATCTTAGTAGTATTATATTGTATTGAACTTCGAGGAACAATAAAAGGGTCATAAAAACCACTATACTTTTTACATAGATGTCATTTGTAAAACCACATCGCGACCTCCCTGACCGATGAAATGATGGTTTCTAATACCTTTCCCTTACCCCAGTCAAAATGGTTGCTTCAAGAATATTTCCGGTGATCTTCTTGATAGCTAAACGAGTTCCATTGCATAATCGAGGTGGATTCAAATTACGTAGGAGAATAATAGGATAACCAATAATTCTATAAACGGCTTAATAGCGGGATTCCGTAACCAGTCTCTATAGTAGGGGGCCTGGAGTGCTAAATTTGCAGTTACTGGAGCGTCATGGAGACTTACTAGATTGTTAAGATAACGTTTAAAAAAAAAAGAAAGTCTAGGTGAAGTTTTCCATTTTAGTGGGGAGAAGAGCGGATAATTATTTTCAAAAATGTTAAAAAAAAAACAGTCACATAAAAATACTCAAGCGCGTCAGTCATTTATGGTATATACGCGCATTGTATTTCTGATAGTCGATATACATATATTAATCTGACTATCAATTTAAGGTTGAAGGCCGTAATGAGAGGTTAAAAAAAAAAAAATTATTCGAGCGTGTCAGATTTTCAAAGCGAATGTTAATGAACCTCTAAAAAGTGTACCATTTAAATTTCTGACAATTTCGACGTGACCAAAAGTCATTTATTAATTTTAAAACTTGTCAAAAAAAGGTGACCTTGTGATACGCGAGCGCGTCAGATTCTTATGCAGGGGGATGACGTTGATGTCAGAGTCTTCCCAAAAGATAATCTGACAATTAAAAAAATAATAGTAATAAAAACAGTGTATACATGTATAGGTATAGAAAATTTAATAATTTATTAATATTAAAATAGATATATATATTAAACAGCCCCTATTATGGAAGTGCTAGGAGTAGATATCTCGACACTCTCTACAGAAAGTTCTGGTACATTAACACGTGCTGCTCACTTTCTGTACCAATTTGAATTTGTCTTCGAAAATCAGATGTTATTTTAAGTGCTGTGAAAAGCTTATAACACTGAGTATGTTAGCCATCGTTTAATGAGGTTTCTTCTGACAGTTCGACAGTAGCATAAGCGTTTCTCGATTTCCTGACAACCGGATTCGCTTTGCGATACTCCAAAACAGTTATACACTTATTTAGAGTTTGTGGAGTAAACTTTTTGCATCTTTCATACATTTCTTCGCCACAGAAATCACATTTGACACTAACGTCACTCATTTTTACAATGGATGTTAGAAAGATTGATCATAAAAAAAAATAGCGGCACTTACCCGTTGCTTTGGCGACGACTTTGTTAGCAAGAAAAAAACGAATTAAAAGTGGGAGAATGGTTGACTGACTGGTACGTATAAGCGAACGGATCGAATAAGAAAGAGGATCGGCGCCGTCCGTCAGTCCCTTTTGTCCATTATGTTTGGTGTCCTCGGGTGTGTGGTGTATATGATGCAGGTGTGTTGAGTGTGTGGTGTGGATGATATATGTATACGAGTATGGTGTAGTCGTGTTGAGTATGATATGTGGATGATGTAAATGGTATAGCTATGTTATATTGTGAGGGGGTTCGGAAACTCATTTAGCCAGATGTAAAACCAATCGCTGTAAACGAAAAAAAAAAATAGAAAACATCACAAGTAAACAAAAGTGTCGACGATTTTACCTGTATCGCCCACGAAAACTGCCAGATTATATGATCTTCGTGATTCTGACAGAATTACCTTTAAAACGAAAACAAAAAAAAATCTATCGCGCTCGAGTATTTCAAGGTGAATTTTTTTTTACAAAATTTGTCACCCTGCTATTTCTCTAAGTCACCCTCAAACTGTCAGAATATTGAAATATACACTCGTTTTCATGTATTTAATTTACTATCTCTTAAACTTACGCGCTCGAGTTTCCCAAAGGATCAATTTTCTCTAATCTGATGAACTCCTATAAAGTTTACTGACACGCTTAAGTAACTGCAAAAATCCCCTCTTGGGCTTTCCTACTACTAGTCTATATTTGAGACATTTACAGGTAAAATCTCAACAGTCTCTAGCGTTAGTCTCAAAATATTGCTTCAAATTTAAGATCTGGTAGTTAGCAGGTCACAAAACTAAAAATAGCTCTTGTCTGTAATTTTGAATATACTCAATAGAGATCATCATAGATATTAATCGATTGTCGTTTTTTTATATTTTGTAAGCAACTCAAACAGGAAAAGGTTAAAAATAAATAAATTTTACATAAATGTCGTAAATATTATATATATTAGTTAACATATATTTTTATTTTTATTGATAATTAGGTTTTTTGACTATGTTATAGAAAATTTAATATTTGTTATCGACATGTTTATTTCCATTCAAGTGTAAAAACATCTTTGAATAATGAAATGTAATAGATTTTGTTACTCTCACTTACAGAATAGCAAAATCGTCTCAAGTCCCAAAAATTGTCTCTAACTTAAAATCTCAAATTTAGACACTTGAGACTGTATAAAAGTACAGAACCGCAAGGTAATTCTCTCCAATATAGTTTTTGTCACGCAGTTATTCCTTCTAGCATGCGCAACATCAAATTAAAGCAACATTAACAACACGTCATGTGCACAATGCCTACAGTAAACGCTCTTTCGTGAATGCCATAGTAGTATCCAAAGGCGCTGCATTAACTTGATTTATGTCAGCAATGACTTCATGATTTCTGAACTTAATATAGTCAATATATATCATATACAGCCATATATGTATATTTAATACAGTCTTAGTTTATACGGAAGAGAGAAAATAAGTAGTGTAACTTTAAAAACATAAACAAGTACATAAGTGTATTCTGCTAATTATGGTAACTTCATATAAACATCGTACCAGTTTAAGATGCCATTGAAGATAAAAGATGACATGTATAAATGAATGTTAGAAACATCAGTAAGAAGAAGAGCAGTGAGTACTGTAACCGAATCCAGAGAAGAAGAGTAGTGAGCAATCAACGACCGACGCCGTGACACGTATACCACGATATAATCTAATATTTTTCCGTTCCTTTTATTTTTAGTGAATATACTGCTTAATAATCCTGACAAACGTGTTCTCTTTTTATTTAATGTACTGCCAGAGACGATACGTTAAGCGTAAGTATCTCCTATTTTGCTCGTGAGCGTGTGTTTGTGCGTGTGATGTAACGAAAATGAGCCCACGATATCGTAATCAACGACAGACAAACAAAAAATCGACTAAAATTTTATCTGATTACGTACACCAAAAGCAAAAGAAAAGTCTCATTAAAATGACTCTTTCTACTACTCCAGCTCGGCCAAGGCCCTGGATATAAAAAAATATATTTGCAACGGTTTTGAAGGAAACTCAATTCCTACTCACCATAACGTTTTTTTTCTCCTTCTATAGGGATGAATGCTCTTTTTCCGGTTGGAAGAGTTGAGATGTACATTGGTTTTTTTTTAATATTATTAGTCTAAGACATCAAAAATATTTTTTTAATTATCTGATAATAACTAAAATTGTTTTTGATAGGAAAAAAAGGAAGTAAGAAAGTAAAACAAAAGATTTTAATATAGCCACTTTTAGTAAAATTGAAATTAAGCAACTGAACCGAAAAATGGTTTGTAAATATTAAAAGTAATTATATTATTTGACATCTTTCTTTACTTTACTTGGGAAACTTTTTAACACAAAAGTGCCAATTGTACAAAATGCTTGGTTAAGCATTCGGAATATACTATATGTATATACTATTTATTCTCACTAATATATTAAAATTAAACATATGTACATATTTTCGTACTTTAAATACATTTTAAGTTCAACGTTATTGCGCGTTGTAAAGCCTGCGGCTGTGAGATACTACAAATTTATGTGCCTCGGGGTCGAGCAAGAGCCAGCAATGAAGTTACACCACAGAAACGTCTTTAATGGTAAATGCTGTGAGCTATTCCATCAAATCAACCCAAAATGAATAATCATTTTGGGATATTGGACAGAAAGGCATCTCCTTCGCTGCGAGCAAAAACAAATTTTAATTCCCGTTGAAAAAGCATTTGATGATATTTTTGTTTGTCGTTGGTTTTTGTTATAGCCTGAAAAAGGTATATTAAGCATATTAAATAATCACCGTGATGAGATGCGCCAATTTAGCCAAGTTCGTCCGTATGTATGTAAGTAAATTAGTCTCTCAGATTATGAGATATCGATCATAAAGTATTCACACCTATTTTTCTCCTCAAGAAGCTGCTAATTTTTCGGAACCTTTAGAACACTATAGCAAGTAGCTGTCTTATATAATATATATATAGCTGCCGTACGACCTGACCGCTCAAAATCAATTTTTTCAAGTAATTTATTTCATTTGTGAAGCCCATTACAACTTCAGTTTAATTGAATTAAACTTTGTTTTTTGTTTTTTTTTTTTTTTTGGTTTAAAAATATATTTTTTGAAATTTTTCTAGATTCAAAATAATTATATACTATACTTCCTTTATTTGCATGTTAATTAGATTCTATTGTGAACATTTTTATCTAACACGTTTTAATTTAATTTTATTTTGCTTTAAGAAGCAGCGTTATAGTAATTCTTGTTAACGGCAATTTTAAATTTCCCGCTGCCATAAAAGATGAATATCAAGGTCACTGAGCGCTTTGCACCACAAGTAAATGTATGTATATTTGTATGTGAATGTTAATATTCCTAAATATTCAAAAAATAAATTTTCTTAAATAATTAAAGTTAGTAACCAACGAATTGGAAGTTAATACCTACTCGACGGCCTTGCATTTGAGCACTTGGTAATCAAGTGTGTGAGAAAGTTGACCCACATGAAGCAATACACCTGCATTCCAGATTTTCAAGCAAAAGTTGTAGTATGTGAAATAGAGAAATTAAAATACTTGCGTATGGTCCAAGTCTTCAAAAGGGAAGTTCACATATACAAGGTGCATTTCAAAGTAAACATGACTAAAAAAAACAGAACAAATGTTTTTTTCAGCAAAATCAATTTATTTTATTCAAAACAGTCTCCTTCTGCTACAATACAGCTTTTTGCACCTCTCAAAAGCATGTCGAACGAGTATTTTAGCTCTTTGGTCGCTATGGCCGCCAGTATGAAGGTGCAAGCCTTTTGAATGGCCTCTACATCTACATAACGTCGAATGTTGGATCATAAGCAATTTGTGGTCGTCAGTCAATTTGTACGGAACAAGCCGTGCACACAGATTTCGTAAGGCCAAATGTTCGGTCAAAATGCGATAAATCGATGTTTTGGAGATGTTCAATTCCATTCCATGAAATTCAATGATGATTTCGGAAAATTTATAATGATAATGATATTGCGATGCTTTATGGCAAGTTTTGAGTACCCCTATTAAATCTCCTTTTATGAGTAAAATTTCCTTGACACTGTTGGATGTGTCGACGAGTAAAAGTGTTGTTAGATTTTTATTTTTTATTCGATCTCAATCACAACATCAGAGGTTATTAGGAAATAACAGTTACGATACCAAAATAATAATCAAGGGAAACCTAGCCACATACGATACTGTAGGGTATGGTAACTGAGTCTCTTATCTGAATATTTTTTGTCACTAACAATGAGATAGGAAAACAATTCATAGATTTCTCTAACATTCGTAAAAAGTTTTAAATAGATACGAAAGTGAATTTTAAAATTATAAAACTTTTCATTAAAATTTTAAAACATAAACCAGTCATCAAAATGTCATTTTTGCCTCGTGAAATCCGAGCTGTCTTAATGAAAAAATAATAAATATTTTTTACAACTATATATGCCTATACCTTATAACGGGTTTTAAACTTTTTCTTCTTCTTTACTGACATAGACACCGCTTACGCGATTGTAGGCGAGTTAACCACAGTGCGCCAGTCGTTTATTCTTTTCGCTACGTGGCGCCAATTGGATATTCAAAGTGAAACAAGGCCCTTCTCCATTTGGTCCTTCCAACGGAGTAGACGTCTTCCTCTTTCTCCGGCGGGTACTGCGTCGAATACTTACAGAGCTGGAGACATAGCCATCATAGCCGCTGTCTTTAAAATCACTGAACTACTATGTCAATGTCGTTGTATATCTCATTTCATCGAATGCGATATTCAACATGCCCAACGCGCAAAGGACCCTAAATGATACTCAAAACTTTTTTCTAGAAAACTCGCTACGTCGATTCATCAGTTGTTGCCATCCTTTAAGCTTCTGCACCATATAGTAGGATGGGAATAATGAGTGACTTATAAAGTTTGGTTTTTGATCATCGAGAGAGGAATCAGTTGCCTACTCAGTCCGAAGAATCCTCTGCAGGCAAGAGATATTCTGCTTTGGATTTCCAGGCTGACATTGTTGATGGTGTTTACATTGATTGTCAACGGTGACGTGAGAGCCAAGTCGCGAGTGCGACGACTGTTTGTTTGATGACAGGAGATATTTCGTCTTGCCCTCGTCCCCTGTCAGACTCATTTGCTTTGATTCTTTGTCCTGTTTGGAGAAAGCAGAACTAACGGTGCGGGTGTTGAGGCCGATGATATCAATATCATCGACATTCGCCAGCAGCTGTACGTTATATCAATATCATCGGCATTCGCCAGCAGCTGTACATTCTTATAAAAGATTGTATCTGCTCGATTAAGCTCTGCAGCCCGAATTATTTTCTCCAGCAGCAGATTGATCGTACGATACGGAGTCGCCTTGTCTGAAACCTCGTTTGGTATCGAACGGCTCGGAGAGGTCCTTCCCGATTCTGACGGAGCTTTTGGATGTTGCTCAACGTCTGTTTACACAGCCGTATTAGTTTTGCGGGGATACCAAAGTCAGACATCGCGATTTGGGGAATGGTGAATATCTGGTCGGTTGTTTGTTTGCCGGGTTCTAAAGCCACACTGATAAGGTTCAATCAGTTTTTTGACAGTGGGCTTTAATCTTTCATACAATACGCTCGATAGAACCTTATACGTGATGTTGAGGAGGCTTGTCTCTTGGTAGTTAGCGCAGATTGTGGGGTATTCTTTTTTGGGGATTAGGCAGATCACACTTAAATTCCAATAGTTGGGCATACTTTCATACGATAATATTTTACAAAGAAGCTGATGCATGCTCCTTATCAGTTCTTCACCCCTTCAGCAGGCTAGATACTGTTACTAGATCACTTTTGGAGGTTCTGCAAAAGTTTGCTCCGGTATTAAAACCTTCTGTTAGCCGCCTCATTTTTTCGTAAAATTTTCGAGCATTACCCCTGTTGGCCAGCGTATTAAGCCCTTCATCCTCATGCGTTTCGGCTTCTCTCTTTTTCTGCCTGTGACGCATTTGGTCACGCTTCCCTCTTTAACTCTCGGGATCTATTCCATCCCGCACGTGTTGTTGTCGATCGTAACGTTGCGAGGTAGGCAGTCTGTTTTCTCTCCGCGACACTCCTCAATGGCTTAGGTTGCAGCTGTACATAAGGAGCTTGAAATTCCGTTCCACAATTGTTTTATACCGCGTTGTTGACGAGTGCTTTCAGAGAGCAGGGGTGCAAGCCGAGTAGAAAATCGTTCGGCTATCTGTTGTGATTACAGCTTCTCGACGTCGAACCTTCCTTGTGTTTGTTAATGTACGTTTGTTGCTGCACAGAGGCGGGGTCGAATCTTGGCTGCAATAAGATAGTGGTCCGAGTCGATGTTAGGAACTCGGAGCGCACGCACATCTAAAACACTGGAGACATGTCTTCCGTCTATCACAACATGATCGATCTGGTTGGTAGTTTTTCGATCCGGAGACAGCCAGATGGCTTGATGAATTTTTTATGCTGGAATCTAGTACTGCAGATAACCATATTTCGGGCCGCGGCGAAGTCGATCAACCTCGATCCATTTGGAAATGTTTTGCCGTGGAGGCAGTTTTTAAACTACATAAATAAAACTATTTCTAGTTAAGAAAGTTCCACGCATTATTCCTAAAGATCTAAATCTGCGCTCTTAAACTTTTCTTCAACCAAAGTGTAAATATAATATACGGTGCAATGTCATTAAAAAGCATTTAGCTTGTTGATATATATATTTATATACTATATATATGTATGTGCAATTTAGGCGACTGAACGCATCATTAATAGGAGTAGCTCAAGCTGCACTTTCGGGATTTTCCCTAGCAAATTTGATGCCTCATACTTCAGCAAGCCTCTAAACATTTGATTGTTCAATTTTCATGCCTCAATGCTATTTCAATTGATGTTTAAACGATTTTCTTAGAGCTGTATGCCAACGGCAAATGAGCAAGTGCCCTAAGTTCGAAGCGCCGAAAGCTTCGAAATTTTACTGACGATGCAACCTCTCCTAGTGATTTGTTGGAAGACCGAAAGGAAGTGAATGCTTCCTGCACTGCGCTCAGATATACTTCTTGCCTTTACTCTTTTCAAACATTCGACAATGTCGCATTTCTTCGAGTTGGTTTTCCCTTTGTTATATGTCTTTTTTGTGTTATGCTTCAACAGATTGTATCGTGTTGAATTCAAGTTTTTTAGTTTATTAAATGCTTTAAGTGTTTTTATAGTAAAATAGTCTTTAAATGAAATAAGCGGTTCCAGGGAGCGAAAAATTGGCATTGCATTTTATGAAACATAAATATAATATTTTGAGTATATTTACAAATTTTAAAAGACTTCTAACTTAATATAATTTTATAAATTTTAATATAACTTTCAAGATTTTTTTACATTAGAATGCAGTTTTTGCAAAAACATTTAGTTTCACTAGTTGTATTCCTTAAAATTCCAAAATTCAAAACTTAAAAGATATTTCTGTGGGTTAGTCATTTTTTTTAAGTTAGTCAATTAAGATATCAAATAGCTTTATTAAGTCACTTTTTATTTTATAATTTTATCTTATTTGATTGCATGGCTTTCTCAATTACCCATGTTGACGATGCTATGGTACTTCCACCCCATTTATTTAAAAGGTCTTCACCAAAAGTAATCCCTTAATTAAATTCTTGCCACCACAAAGCAACAATGACAAAGTAAAACTGGTGGGCACGAAATGGTGATAAATTTACTTCCAGCCCCTTAAAGTTCTAACTCTTTTAATTTAAAATACATTTGTAATTGTACCGTTGTGTATTATAGGTGTACTTATAAGCCGTTCATCTCCGAGCAATAAAAACTCTTGTTTTTTCAATTAAAATCACATTTAATTTTGCATGTCCTGCCCGGCTTCTACTTAAAACAATTACAACATCATTGGCTTCGCCACATTGTTTTTCTGCTCTATTGTTTCATATCCTTTGAGTATGCTCTGAACTTTGTTACCGTTTTTCACTGTAGCTGCACTCCTTCATGGTACCTTAAACAGATTTTCATTGAAATTATACTGCATTGAAAGAAAATTTTCACATTTTACTGTCCGCTGCCTTTTCGGTGTGTATCGTGCAGTCGATGTGTTTTTGTTTTCGTGTTTTGAGCACATGGAGAGTTGTATCATTATTGGGAATTTATGAACAACTTTTCACTTCATTAAATGCAACACCACGTGACAAAAACAACAAAGCAGGCAATATATTACTGTTCATCCAGATCGAAGGGGAAGAGCCAATAATGATGGCAACAACTTTAAAAACACACTCAATACTTTAAATGAAGCATATCGTTGAGAATGCTTTAGTAATTTGAAATGTTCTTCTTCTTAGTAATTCGATATGTATTGTCTAGATATGACTGGATTTCAGTTCTTCTTGCCACTATATTTGAAAGGGAGAATTAATAAATATATATCACAGAATTTATATTTCGTCCTCATCATAATTTAAGAGTTAGCATACCAGTTTTGTTCACGTAACGGTTGTACGTATCACCTAAAACTAAGCGAGATAGATAGGGGTGTACATATAAATTATTATGATGACGAGAAAAGTTAAAATCTGAGTGACTTTCTGTATGTGCGTCTGACAAGCTGTAACTTGAGTTAAAATTGAGGTATCTTGATGAAGATTTGTATGTAAGTTCCTTAGTACCAAAAAATTACGAGTTCGTAGATGGACGTAATCGGACCACTGCCATTAACCGAAAACTTATAAACTGTCATAACTAACACCGAATTACGATATAAAATTGCAATTTTACACAAGGGATCGCGGTAGAAATGAGCGTCTATGGGGAAAATATTTTGAAAAAGTGGGTGTGGTCCCACCCTCTAATAACGTTTGTGAACATATCTCCTAAGCTGCTAAAGTTACAAATACCAAATCACTGTAATAATTAGAGAACTCGGGAAAATGGATTAGATCAGAAGATAACTCCGCTCACATCCAATATAACGGTAGTGTTAAAAACTACTAAAAGCTCAATAAATATCTAACTAAATACGCCGAAGACAATAAATTGTACCTTTGCGATGGTATGAGAGGGCTTTATGGGAGACTGTGCGAAAATTGGACCATAGGCGTGGCGCCGCCCACTTTAAGGTGAAGTCATATATTTCTGGACTTAACGGACCGATTTCGACTAAATTAGTATCTAGTGTTCCTAATTCATATAGTGAAAATGGGACTATAACCACGCCTACTTTCCCTATTGAACAATTTTAAATTCCATTTCGTTCTCTTTCCAGTACACAAATCAAGAGTCAATTAATATAACTTTGCACGAAGAATCCATTTAGTGTATGCCACCATATAAAAAAAATTTCAAATCCAACAAAAATTGTTCAAGCCCCTATGTGCGGAATACGCCCACACCTTATATAATTAAATTTATGTTAAAAAATTTTAAAAGAGCGCTAACAGACGGAAATTGACATTTCGGTCAATCTATAAGTTCTAGTATTGAAAATAGAAATAAATATTTTTGAGATAACAGGATCTCTTTTTGTCAAAAAAGTTTTAAATACGATAAGTACGTCGCATTGTTCTTCCTCCATATGACTTTGTAATATTAGTAAAATTCAGAAAGAAATATTTCTAGTAAAATTATACTTTTTGTATGTAAATAGTGCAGGAAATACTTTCAACTATTATTTAAAATTAGTAGGAACATTCTTTATTTGTTTGCTTTTGGATTTAATTTTAAATTATGCATGTCAGCGCTTTATTAAGCAGTGTGTACCATATACATTGCTCTCATACGCCATATTTAGTTTGAGATATGCTGAAGCAGCAGAATTTAACATTTATTAATATAACGCGCATAGATACGTTTACAAAATAAATTAAAATGCATATAAGGGTGTAATTTATGTTTATCAATTCATATGTAATTTATAATTTTTATGTAGACGTGTACACCGCAACTAAACCAATACTTTTTTTAACCATTTTTATTAGGTTAGTCGGCGGACAGTGTTGCACTGGCTACGTCGATAAATACTTATACGCAGTGTATGCCATAAATTAGAAAATAGACATATGGCTTACGTTGTTGTTGCCAGATATTTTTCCATTACCGAATGTTTGAAAAGATGTATTAAGTTTAAACTGATATTTCCATATCAACATAAAAATTTATTGATTGAATATTTATGAAAAAGTATATGTAAATGGCAGCTAATAATAATAATTTTAGTTTCAAAAACATAAAGTTCAGTTTTAAGTAAAATACATCGTTTAACAACATACTATATATTAAACCGGCATTTTATCAATTTAAATAAATTAAGATTTCATGAATTCAGTTACAAAATCAATCAAATAAATAATTTCAAATTACCACAAAATCTGGTGTATTTTATATTTCGAATGTTCAATTTATGCATTTGTTTACATGCAGAGCTGAAAAGAAATTAGGGAAATTAAATATGTTTACGACATAAAATAAATATTTCTTATAATATTTCTGTATCAATTTTGTAATTTAATCAATTTTTTTATTTTTAATAATTCCAATATACTGCCAAAGGGGAGCTGAAGAAAATATGGAAAGAAGCTAATACTTTCCCTTATTTATTTATTCATTGGTTAGTAGAACAACTTATATTCTACGCAAGCGCACGAGCGTCGATATGTACTGTGACAATAAAGGAAATAATAATGTTTTAACTTTTTTTTAGGCAGTAAGGAGGGTTTAAAATGCCTTCGCACCATATATCGGGATCGTCATACTACGTTAGTGGTGTACAACTAAAACACTCACCCCTTCTATCATGGAATTTTTTCCCCTACCCCGCGACCGCTTTCGCATTATTTCAGGGCAAGGTTTCCAAGATGGACCCATTACAGGTCAATTTCTACTCTCCCTTCGTCCAGGGATGCCTACGATTTTGTAGCTAGCATCAAGCTATTTGGCTCGTCTTCTATTGGGAGTCCGTGTCCATGTTCTCCGAGTTTGTTTTGTATGGTTCTTCGTGCTTCTTTCCACCGGTGGCACTTGAAAATGCTGTGGTTTGCATCGTCTAGTGATTCGTTTCCATAAATACATGTTGGGCTTTCTGCTTTTCCCATGTTGTATATGTAGGTATTTTCGGAAATATCCGCGACCGGACAGCATCTGTGTTATATAGTAATTTACCTCGCCGTGTTTTCTACTGTGCCACTTCTCTATTTCTTTAATCAATTTGGCGGTCCATCTTCCTTTGCTCTCCCTTGTCCACTGATCTTGCCAGAATTCAAGAGTTTGCTTCCTCGCCTGTTGTCTTGTGGTCATGTGTATTTCTATTCCGTCTTTCTTCCACAGCCAGAGTCGTCTTCCCTCCTTTGCGAGAAGGGCTATTGGGATGACGCCGCTTATCACTAGCACTGCGGAATCGGATACAGTGTGGTACGCCGAGGCGACTCTCAGGGCTGCTGTTCTCTGCACTTTACCAAGCACTTTTCGTCTATGTTCTACATTTAATGTATCGGCCCATATTTCGCTACCGTATAGTAGCACTGACTGTGTTGTGTCCATAAGCAATTTCCTTCTACTTGCAAGTAGACCTCCGGTGTTTGCCATGAGTCTTGATAGCGCCATGGTTATATTGGCTGACTTTTTTGCAGCACGTTGTACTTGAGCCCAGTACGTCAATTTGTTGTCCATTCCTATTCCTAAAATACAAGTCTCCGGCTATGATTAAGTGACGGTTTCTTTGTCGTGCAGCATCCTTTATGGCATCGAGCTTTGCTTGGAAATCCGTGATAGGGTCGCTCGGTGTCAGGTAGCAGATAATTATCGTAATGCTTTCGTTTTTTATCCAGACAAACCCATTTCCTCTCCCCCTGTGCCCCGGAAATAGTAATTAATTACCTGTTGAATAAACATAAAAAAAAATGTATTTTGCTAAGTTGGTGTCCTTAATTACTGCGCTAAATATGAACGCGATCTCTTTACCAGTTTTTTAAAGCAACTAATTAAGTCGGGAGGATGGAGTCATGTGTAGAAGTTCACGCAAGTGAGGAATATTCTCTGATCGCCATTCACTTGGGAGTGGCCAGAAACGATTCTTTTACATATGACTCAAGCAGCTCACGACTTCCGCTCTTTGACCAAGTATCCTCTGGGTAGCCTAAGAACATCCGTTTGAAGGCGAGCTAAAGTGAGAAGGCGAAACACCCCTGCATAGGGTTGTGCGCTGGGTTTGGGACCCGCCACGTAAAAAAAACACCCCCAATGAAAGGAAAAAAACAGCCTCGGAAGGTGCCGCTGCCCAGCTGGTAGATGTCCTCGTAAAGATAAAGGCTGACATCACCGCCGTCCAAGAAATGCGATGGACGGGACAAGGACAGAGACGAGTAGGTCCTTGTGACATTTACTACAGTGGCCATATAAAGGAGCGCAAGTTTGGTGTTGGATTCATGGTGGGAGAGAGACTCCGTCGCCGAGTACTGTCATTCACTCCGGAGAATGAACGTCTAGCCACAATCCGCATCAAAGCGAGGTTCTTCAACATATCGCTGATTTGCGCCCACGCCCCGACGGAAGAGAAGGACGATGTGACCAAAGATGCCTTTTATGAGTGCTTGGAGCGCACTTATGAGAGATGCCCCGCCACGATGTCAAAATCGTGATTGGCGACTTCAATGCCAGGGTGGGCAAAGAAGGTATCTTTGGCACTACGGTCGGTAAATTCAGCCTCCACGAGGAAACATCCCCAAATGGGCTGAGGCTGATCGACTTCGCCGGGGCCCGAAATATGGTTATCTGTAGTACTAGATTCCAGCATAAGAAGATACATCAAGCTACCTGGCTGTCTCCGGATCGAAAAACCACCAACCAGATCGATCATGTTGTGATAAACGGAAGACACGTCTCCAGTGTTTTAGATGTGCGTGCGCTCCGAGGTCCTAACATCGACTCGGACCACTATATTGTTGCAGCCAAAATTCGCACCCGCCTCTGTGCAGCAAAAAACGCACGCCAACAAACACAAGGATGGTTCGACGTCGAGAAGCTGCAATCACAACAGACAGCCGAACGTTTTTCTACTCGGCTTGCACTCCTGCTCTCTGAGAGCACTCGTCAACAACTCGGTATAAGGGAACTGTGGGACGGCATTTCCAACTCCTTACGTACAGCTGCAACCGAAACCATTGGTTTTCGGAAAGTGCAAAAGAACAGCTGGTACGACGAGGAGTGCCGTGTCGCAGCGGAGAGAAAACAGGCTGCCTACCTCGCAACGTTACGATCGACCACAACACGTGCGGGATGGGATAGATACCGAGAGTTGAAGAGGAAAGCGAGACGCATTTGTAGACAGAAAAAAGAAAGAGGCCGAAATGCGTGAGTACGAAGAGCTTGATAAGCTGGCCGACAGAGGTAATGCTCGAAAATTCTTTCGAAAAGATGCGGCGGCTTACAGAAGGTTTCAAGACCGGAGCATACTTTTGTAGAACCCCCCAAGGTGATCTAGCCACCGATGCCCAGAGCATACTTAAATTATGGAGGGAACACTTCTCCAGCCTGCTGAATGGCAGTGAACGCACAACACCAGGAGAAAGCGGAACCGATACCTCAATCGATGACGATGGAGCAGACGTTCCATTGGCCGACCATGAAGAAATTCGAATAGCAATTGCTCGCCTGAAAAACAACAAAGCGGCAGGGGCCGATGGATTGCCGGCCCAGCTATTCAAACACGGCGGCGAAGAGCTGATAAGGCGCATGCATCAGCTTCTTTGCAAAATATGGTCGGACGAAAGTATGCCCAACGATTGGAATTTAAGTGTGCTATGCCCAATCCACAAAAAAGGAGACCCCACAATCTGCGCCAACTACCGTGGGATTAGCCTCCTCAACATCGCATATAAGGTTCTGTCGAGCGTATGGTGTGAAAGATTAAAGCCCACAGTCAACAAACTGATTGGACCTTATCAGTGTGGCTTTAGACCTGGTAAATCAACAACCGACCAGATATTCACGATGCGCCAAATCTTGGAAAAGACCCGTAAAAGGAGAATCGACACACACCACCTCTTCGTCGATTTCAAAGCTGCTTTCGACAGCACGAAAAGGAGCTGCCTTTATGCCGCGATGTCTGAATTTGGTATCCCCGCAAAACTAATACGGCTGTGTAAGCTGACGTTTAGCAACACGAAAAGCTCCGTCAGAATCGGAAAGGACCTCTCCGAGCCGTTCGATACCAAACGAGGTTTCAGACAAGGCGATTCCCTAACGTGCGACTTTTTCAACCTGCTTCTGGAGAAAATAGTTCGAGCTGCAGAACTCAACAGAGAAGGTACCATCTTCTATAAGAGTGTACAACTGCTGGCGTATGCCGATGATATTGATATCATCGGCCTCAACACCCGCGCCGTTAGTTCTGCTTTTTCCAGACTGGACAAGGAAGCAAAAGAAATGGGTCTGGCAGTGAACGAGGACAAGACGAAATATCTCCTGTCATCAAACAAACAGTCGTCGCACTCGCGACTTGGCACTCACGTCACTGTTGACAGTCATAACTTTGAAATTGTAGATAATTTCGTCTATCTTGGAACCAGCGTAAACAACACCGACAATGTCAGCCTAGAAATCCAACGCAGGATAACTCTTGCCAACAGGTGCTACTTCGGACTAAGTAGGCAATTGAGAAGCAAAGTCCTCTCTCGACAAACAAAAACCAAACTCTATAAGTCACTCATAATTCCCGTCCTGTTATATGGTGCAGAGGCTTGGACGATGTCAACAACGGATGAGTCGACGTTGCGAGTTTTCGAGAGAAAGGTTCTGCGAAAGATTTATGGTCCTTTGCGCGTTGGCCACGGCGAATATCGCATTCGATGGAACGATGAGCTGTACGAGATATACGACGACATTGACATAGTTCAGCGAATTAAAAGACAGCGGCTACGCTGGCTAGGTCATGTTGTCCGGATGGATGAAAACACTCCAGCTCTGAAAGTATTCGACGCAGTACCCGCCGCGGGAAGCAGAGGAAGAGGAAGACCTCCACTCCGTTGGAAGGACCAAGTGGAGAAGGACCTGGCCTCGCTTGGAATATCCAATTGGCGCCACGTAGCGAAGAGAAGAAACGATGGCGCGCTGTTGTTGACTCGGCTATAATCGCGTAAGCGGTGTCTACGCCAGTAAAGAAGAAGAATTAAGTCGGAGCAGTGCGTTGTGATTGTTCAATTTAACAAAAATATCAAGTAAATAATAATGTCCCAAATTTTATATTTTTAAAATCAAATTGAGTGTGCGGAATCATTGCGAATGTTGAGAAAGGTTTGCGGTGATTCAATTTAATCAAAAACAAAAGCCTAAGTGTGGTCTTCAAAGGCGGTCAAGAGATGGTAAAAACCTCGTTCCGAACGACTTTCGACCTCTTCAACTGATGAAAATATTGAAGAGTGAAGGATAGATGCTTGAAAATCGTCAGGCAAGTGTTAGAGAGACAGCAGAAGGGCTCGACAACTCTCGCAAGATTTTGGTGGATATTTTGAGTAAAAAACGCGTTCTTGCTCGACTCGTTCCGATAAAGCTGATTTTTTTCAAAAAGAGTATGACAATCTTTTTGACATACTTGAAAATCTTGTTTTTTTTGTTATTGTTGTATATATATTGGATGTTGGAGTACTGCATGTAATAACGAATTCAACTATTTTATTACCATGCGTTATTAATATTAAAATTTAACATATGGCGTTTTACGCTGCGGGTGCGCTAGAAAATAAATGTATTTACAAAATTGCTGAATTTTTTATTATAACGTTGTTTATGGGCTATCAACGAATAATAATGAAAAATTATGCAAAACCAGGTGGGCATCCGATGGATGGAACTCTTAGGGGGAAATCTAAATGTAGTGGTGTATACAAATAAAAAGGCATGCACAATAGTGTGAGCAGAGCCTATGAAAAATCACACTTCCACAAAGCATAAGCAAACAAACACAGGTGCGATTTACTTTGTGAATTTTAAATTTCTGTAATTTTGCTTTAAACTGACTTTTCCAGCAATGCAAAGTTCATATATTAAAAGATTTGCTTTAGAAAAAATATATGATATTATAATAATATTAAAATATTAATTATATAATAAAAACACTAACACATCAAGTTTACTTTAAATAAATTTCTTTCCAATGCTAAGGGCATTTAAATCACGGCATATTTATAGCATATTCTTGCAACTAGTTGCTACAGAGTATTATAGTTTTGTTCACCTAACGGTTATACGTATCACGTAAAATTAATCGAGATAGATATAGAGTTATGTATATATAAATGATCAGGACGACGAGAAACGTTAACTGTTGACAGTCTGTTCGTCCGAGCAAGCTGTAACTTAAATAAAAATTTAGATATCTTGTTGAAATTTGGTACGTGGTTTACTGAAACAAAACAAAAACCAAACACGAGTCCGTAGATGCCCACAAATCGACACTAACCGAGAAAACACATAAAGTGCCATAACTAAACACTAAATTATATAAATATGATGCTGTAATTCGGTGCCCAGGATTGCGGTAGTAAGGGGCATCTGTTGGCCAAATTTTTCAAAAAGGGTGGGCATGGCTCCCCCCTCTAATAAATCTAATGTACATAGCTCCTAAACCACTTAAGCTACAACAACCAAATTCGTTGAGGGTGTGAAAATAGATACAATCGGAGAATAACCTTGCTTACTCCCCATATAACGGTTTTGTTAAAAACTTTTAAAGCGCGATAAATCAATAACTGAATACGCCGAAGACATTAAATACGATGGTTGTGGCACCACCTACTTTATGGTGAAAACCTATACCTCACAATTTAGTATGTGGTATTTCTCTTACATTTTAAATCACATTGTGAAATGAATGAAATCGCACAACAACCACGCCTGTTTCCCATATAGCACAATTTTAAATTCCATTTGATACATTCAGTTTCCAGTACAATAGTCAGATTTCGGCCATTTCACATATTGACTTAAAAATATTAGAAAATGGTTAGTTACAAAATTTAGTCGAAATCGGTAGGTTCAGTCTCGAGATATGTGTTTTTATTTAAAAATGAGCGGTGACACGCCCATTGTTCAAGTTTTACACTGACTAAATTAACGCATTCTCGTTGTTAATACCTCAATATAGTTTCTAACAATCTTTACCGCTGGTGGGGGGAATTGAATAGTCTTATATCGAGGGAGAATTTATTCATTCTGATTTTATTTCGTATTTTTCTTGCTTATATACAAATTTTAAAACTATCTTAAACAACTAAATATACATATGTGTATGTGTGTATGTTTGTATGTATTGCAGCATATTGTTTACTGCTGCTTGACATGGGGTTATTTTGAAATGTACAATTTAATATATGTGTGTGTGTTTAATGTTATCTGTTCTGTAAATTTATGACTTGTGTCCCCATGCATTTTTATTATTATTAGATGTGCATTGCATGTAAATGCATTATTCAAATATGTATGTATGTAAGTATATTATGTTCAATTATATTTGAACACTCGTAATATTTTGGAGGTAAAACTTAACTTAGTTTTTATCAATATCATTATTTTGAAAGTGAACGGGGTTATCACTCCATTTCGTTCATGAATACTGCAAAATATGCAAACTAGCAGAAAATAAAATATTTAAACATCATTTTAGTGTGCGTTTGCAAGGTAACCGATTGAAAAAATCATTTTAATTAAATACCAGTAATTTGAAAAACATATATACTATTATGAGCAAAAAATAATAAGACCTTGTTCATAATTTTAAAATTCTTAATTTATTCTACAAACTCTATGTCGTCCCCTTTGTGCAAATACACTTCTGTTATCTGTTTTTCTAATTCTCGAAGCAGTTGTTACAGTAAATTTCCATAATAGCCTTCAATATTATGAACTTCGTATTCACTAATGTCTTCATTTGACTCAAAATGGCTTCTCCGGAGAGATCGTTTGAATTTACTGAATAGCAAGAAGTCACACGGAGCTAAATCAGGTTATTACGTTGGCTGTGACATGATATTGATGGAAAATTTGGCGAAAAACTTACGAAGCGAAGCAATATGCGACGGTGCACTATCATAATGCAAAACCAGCATTTGTTGCCCATAATTCCGGCCTCGATTTACGAATAACTATTCTCAAACGACGCATAACACTCAAATAGTATTTTTTGTTAGTTGACAGTTTGTCTGGTAGAAAGGAATTCGGAGTGCACAACACCTCGATAATCGAAGAAAACTGTGAACATAATTTGATTTTTGATCTGAGTTGACGTGTTTTTTTAGGATCGGGTCACCTTATAACGATACTCGGCCGATTGAACATTTGTATCTGGATCATAAGCATACAGTGGCTCACAGCTTATTTGACCCACCTTATATTTTCAAAAATAAATGAGTACAACTTTTTAACTAAAAAAGGAAGCAAAAAAATAAAAACGCAGTTTTTTTAGTGGATATTTAAGGTACAACAAAGTGCTTACGTTTTATTAAATTAACAAAAGGTTTCATATTTATTCCACTTAAGAGAAAAATACTAATTATTTCAATGTCACAGCTTATTTGACCCATTTCATAAATTAAATAAAAATTAACAAAATAACAAACGGATAATAAAATTTTAATATTTTATATTTTAATATAATATAGAGTATAATAGTTTTTTTTCAACTAATGGCTCTTTTGTATCACCTCAAAACAATCAATAAAAAAATGAGTACAGGTACAGGCTATTGTACGAAAACAGTTAACTAGTGCTTATTCAAAAACAATAAGGAAGCACTTCACTTTATATTACAAGCGAAAAAAAATAAAATAATAATAAGTGAAATGAATTATCGCTCATTTCGCAGCGGGTGAATACATCCCATTGCCAGAGGCTAACTAGGAAGAGCGGTTTGCCTAGCCGTTGACACAGACGAAGGCATTACGAGGGCGTGCTTAATGTTGCTGATGCGTTTGCAGGGGTGTTTACTTTTCATTTACGTCCACTTAGACCTTTAAATGGTTACTGCGCAATAAGTTTGTCCCAGAACTACGCCACAACCATAAAAGTGTTTATTTGCGCGCTTTTGTATGTGGGTATTCACGCCTACTCATGTGTATATTTGTAAGTGTAAATTTTTCTTAGTACTTTGCATTTTATTAAGCGGAAAATTAGGTTTTTCACACTTGTTGGTAATTTATTTGCCATCAACGAGGAAGTGAATTTATATTGCTTGACAATTTTGCCATTTTTCGATGCTTGACCATGTATGACAATGAGTGTGTAAATATATTATTATATTTGCGTTATCATCTTTTCTGTATACAAAACCCAACAGTTGTGCTGGTTAAAATCAAAATTTACTGTAAATTGCCTAAAGCAGATACAAAACTCAGTCGAGCAGCTTTGTGAAAGCCTAGTTTGAAATAAGGAGTTTCTTGGTTTTTTTTTTATTTTTATATTAAGTGCAAGGTTACTAGTTAGGCAAATAAGTAATGGTTTTGGGTTCCAGATATCTTTTGTGCAAAAACTGAAACTTTGAATTATTTAAATGTTAGCAAAAACGGCACATTTGTAGTAAGTACATACTGGCATCTTTTAGTTACTCACTGTGATGCAATTTGCAAATAACTTCTAATGTTTGGCTCCTGATTTGTAACATATACAATAAATCTGGCTTGAAAAAGTATGTTTAGATACTCAATTCTGAAGTAGTAGACAAAAGTTTATGAGCTTCCGACTGAATCTAATAACTTCTTGGGTGATATTCTTCTTTACTGGCATAGAAACTGCGGTTGAGACTTAGAGATATTATTGTCCTCGACTTAGCGGCCTAGAATATTAATTTTTAATAACGTGAATTTCAAGTTTATTACCATTCCATAAATAAAATTCATTAATCACCCCACAACATCTAAAAAAAAAGGACAATATCTATTTATGTTTATTGGTCGAGTGAAGATGCTAACGACACACAAACTAAAATTACAACAGTGTTGAGCTATAAACAGACAGACGAAAAACATCAATAGCTTTAAGATAACCTGTAAGGAAGGAGATATATAAAAATACATACATACGAGCGTGTGCAACATCACTTCCGTTAATAGCTTGAGGTAAACATGACGCAAAACTTTCGCCACAAACTTTCAACTTACCTTGCAGGCGACTAAAAGAATAAGGTGCCACAAATCTGTGTGGAATCATAACATACTCGTATATACCCGTAAGACTTGCTGGTGAAGAAAGACTAAAGCAAGGCGGATATAAAAGTTTTTGTTTCGGCGTCCTCGAGTTGTCTGCGAAAATATGAACAAGGATTTATATTAATAACTATTGCAGTTTGAACGTTTTAGATTATGCTAGAGTGTGTGTTTTGGTGTTGTGTAAGTATTTAGCTGGAGTATTCATGCCTATTATTACGCTATAATTTTAGTATTCTGTTTTGGCTTAAGAATGTTTGGTATGTCATTTACACCTCTAATGCCACATTTACTCATACTACCGCCACGTACATATATACCTAACATAAACACCAAA
Organism: Bactrocera correcta; assembly: GCA_027475135.1. Lineage (NCBI taxonomy): Eukaryota > Metazoa > Arthropoda > Insecta > Diptera > Tephritidae > Bactrocera > Bactrocera correcta. Next base: position 90,890,262 of record CM050323.1, read on the forward strand.
TTATATGGTTTTAGTGGCACCACTTTCACGCCATCAATTTCCTTCCCTTAAACTTATCTTGCAGATCAGATACTGCAAGCCTACGCTGTGCCCTCTCATACTCCATACTTTCTCCTCAAGTATTATTATTATTGCTTCATCTTGTAGACGAATTCTTATGACTTTTGTGGTGTCTTTTGGTTTGGATTTTCTTGTTTGTTTGGTTTGCCAAGTTTAAGGGGTCTTATTTAAGTGCGCTAGTGGACTTTGACTACTTATATATATACATACTTATGGAGTATATCCATACATATATATTACTAATGATTTTGTGTGCTTGGTTTACCCGACACTTGTTTGTTTTGCTGTCGTTTGCAGTGGTGACGTTTCGGCTTGGATCGAGATAATTTTGTAGCCAACACTACTACTACCACAAACAATTTGCTTAACAATTTAACAGGAAACTAATATTTTAAGTTTTTCAATCTGTTAAGTTTTTCAATCTGTTAGTTTATGAAACAATTTTTGCATTACAGAGAAGAAGTAATCGCAAATTTTGAAGTAATAAGTAAGGCATTTAAAAACCTTATACCATCATCTTCTTCTTCTTTACTGGCGTAGACACCGCTTACGCGATTATAGCCGAGTCAACAACAGCGCGCCAGTCGTTTCTTCTCTTCGCTACGTCGCGCCAATTGGATATTCCGAAGTAGCACCTGTTGGCAAGAGTTATCCTGCGTTGGATTTCTAGGCTGACATTGTTGGTGGTGTTTACGCTGGTTCCAAGATAGAGGAAATTATCTACAACTTCAAAGTTATGACTGTCAACAGTGACGTGAGTGCCAAGTCGCGAGTGCGACGACTGTTTGTTTGATGACAGGAGATATCTCGTCTTACCCTCGTTCACTGCCAGATCCATTTCTTTTGCTTCCTTGTCCAGTCTGGAGAAAGCAGAACTAACGGCGCGGGTGTTGAGGCCGATGATATCAATATCATCGGCATACGCCAGCAGTTGTACACTCTTATAGAAGATGGTACCTTCTCTGTTAAGTTCTGCAGCTCGAACTATTTTCTCCAGAAGCAGGTTGAAAAAGTCGCACGATAGGGAATCGCCTTGTCTGAAACCTCGTTTGGTATCGAACGGCTCGGAGAGGTCCTTCCCGATTCTGACGGAGCTTTTTGTGTTGCTCAACGTCAGTTTACACAGCCGTATTAGTTTTGCGGGGATACCAAATTCAGACATCGCGGCATAAAGGCAGCTCCTTTTCGTGCTGTCGAAAGCAGCTTTGAAATCAACGAAGAGGTGATTCTCCTTTCACGGGTCTTTTTCAAGATTTGGCGCATCGTGAATATCTGGTCGGTTGTTGATTTACCAGGTCTAAAGCCACACTGATAAGGTCCAATCAGTTTGTTGACGGTGGGCTTTAATCTTTCACACAATACGCTTGACAGAACCTTATATGCGATGTTGAGGAGGCTAATCCCACGGTAGTTGGCGCAGATTGTGGGGTCTCCTTTTTTGTGGATTGGGCATAGCACACTTAAATTCCAACCGTTGGGCATACTTTCCTCCGACCATATTTTGCAAAGAAGCTGATGCATGCACCTTATCAGCTCTTCGCCGCCGTGTTTGAATAGCTCGGCCGGCAATCCATCAGCCCCTGCCGCTTTGTTGTTTTTTAGGCGGGCAATTGCTATTCGAACTTCTTCATGGTCGGGCAATGGAACGTCTGCTCCATCGTCATCGATTGGGGTATCGGGTTCGCTTTCTCCTGGTGTTGTGCGTTCACTGCCATTCAGCAGGCTGGAGAAGTGTTCCCTCCATAATTTAAGTATGCTCTGGGCATCGGTAACTAGATCACCTTTGGGGGTTCTACAAGAGTATGCTCCGGTCTTGCAACCTTCTGTAAGCCGCCGCATCTTTTCGTAGAATTTTCGAGCATTACCCCTGTCGGCCAGCTTATCAAGCTCTTCGTACTCACGCATTTCGGCCTCTTTCTTTTTCTGTCTGCAAATTCGTCTCGCTTCCCTCTTCAACTCTCGGTATATATCCCATCCCGCACATGTTGTGGTCGATCGTAACGTTGCGAGGTAGGCAGCCTGTTTTCTCTCCGCTGCGACACGGCACTCCTCGTCGTACCAGCTGTTCTTCTGCACTTTCCGAAAACCAATGGTTTCGGTTGCAACTGTACGTAAGGAGTTTGAAATGCCGTCCCACAGTTCCCTTATACCGAGTTGTTGACGAGTGCTCTCAGAGAGCAGGAGTGCAAGCCGAGTAGAAAAACGTTCGGCTGTCTGTTGTGATTGCAGCTTCTCGACGTCGAACCATCCTTGTGTTTGTTGGCGTGCGTTTTTTGCTGCACAGAGGCGGGTGCGAATTTTGGCTGCAACAATGTAGTGGTCCGAGTCGATGTTAGGACCTCGGAGCGCACGCACATCTAAAACACTGGAGACGTGTCTTCCGTCTATCACAACATGATCGATCTGGTTGGTGGTTTTTCGATCTGGAGACAGCCAGGTAGCTTGATGTATCTTCTTATGCTGGAATCTAGTACTACAGATAACCATATTTCGGGCCCCGGCGAAGTCGATCAGCCTCAGCCCATTTGGGGATGTTTCCGCGTGGAGGCTGAATTTACCGACCGTAGTGCCAAAGATACCTTCTTTGCCCACCCTGGCGTTGAAGTCGCCAAGCACGATTTTGACATCGTGGCGGGGGCATCTCTCATAAGTGCGCTCCAAGCACTCATAAAAGGCATCTTTGGTCACATCGTCCTTCTCTTCCGTCGGGGCGTGGGCGCAAATCAGCGATATGTTGAAGAACCTCGCTTTGCCGCGGATTGTGGCTAGACGTCCATTCTCCGGAGTGAATGATAGTACTCGACGACGGAGTCTCTCTCCTACCACGAATCCAACACCAAACTTGCGCTCCTTTATATGGCCACTGTAGTAAATGTCACAAGGACCTACTCGTCTCTGTCCTTGTCCCGTCCATCGCATTTCTTGGACGGCGGTGATGTCAGCCTTTATCTTTACGAGGACATCTACCAGCTGGGCAGCGGCACCTTCCCAATTAGGGGACCGGACATTCCAGGTGCATGCCCTCAAATCATAGTCCTTATTTCGTTTGCCATGGTCGTCATCAAAAGGGGGGGCTCTCATCCGAGGCTGTTTTTTTTCTTTCATTGGGGGTGTTTTTTTACGTGGCGGGTCCCAAACCCAGCGATGTTCTTAGGCTACCCAGAGGATACTTGGTGAAAGACCGGAAGTTGTGAGCTGCTTGAGTTATATGTAAAAGAATCGTTTCTGGCCACTCCCAAGTGAATGGCGATCAGAGAACTTTCCTCACTTGCGTGAACTTCTACACATGACCCCATCCTCCTTATACCCTCATAACGCCTTTAAATCCTCACTATGTTCTTTTATGCTTTCTATTTTAATGCTGCTTCTTATTTGAGTTCTGCTAATATTAATTAAAGTGAAATTCTCAACATGTTTATACACTTCGAATCTAAGAGTTTGCATTACGCTTTAAAATTCATATCTTCTTTTTCTTTATAGGCGTAGACACCGCGTACGCAAATATAGCCGTGTTAAATCAGCGGATCTATCGTTTCTTTTTTTTATCAATTTGGGATCGAGATAGTAAATGCAGCCAGGCTTTCTTCACCTGATCTCTCCAACGGAGTGGAGTTCTTCCTTTACCTCTGCTTCTCCTGGTTATAACTGCGTCGAATACTTTCAGAGTTGCAGGGGTTTTATTCCTTCGGACATAACCTAGCCAGCGTTGCCGCTGTCCCTTAATTCGCTGAACTATGGCAACATCATCGCATTTTATATACAGTCACTAATAGAGTTCTATTTTGGTTCGTCGAGAGAGTACTTTAATTCTCAATTGCCTACTTAATCCGAAAAAGCGCCTGTTGGCAAAAGATATCCTGATCTATTTCGAGACTGATGCTGGTTGACTTCTTCAATCTGCTGCTGGAGAAAATAGTTCGAGCTGCTGAACTTAATCGAGCAGGTACAATCTTTTGTAAGAGTGTATAGCTGCTGGCGTATGCCGATGATATTGATATCATCGGCCTCAACACACGCGCCGTTAGTTCTGCTTTCTCCAGGCTGGACAAGGAAGCAAAGCAAATGGGTCTGGCAGTGAACGAGGGCAAGACGAAATATCTTTTGTCAGTCGTCGCACTCCCGACTAAGCACCCACGTCACTGTTCACATGCCAGATGAAGTATTTACTTAAGGGATTAATTTTCGTTGAGAATTTTTAAATATATAGGGTGATTGCCTCGTCAATGCAGGTTAATTGAAAAAGCCATACAATTTAATACGATTATTGCAGGCATCAAAAATACAAAGTGGAATGTGATTAAAAATTATATAATGATTTTATTTGCCTAACTTAAAAGTAAGGAAATACCAACAAAAATATCATTTGAATTTTGATTGTTATTCATATCCTGTGTACTTCATTTTAATAAATGCTGGGTCACACATAGTGAACCTAATTCTTTTAGAAATAAATTAGTTTTATGTTGTTGGTATATTGTGAAAAGTAAAAGTGTGTGTAAAAATTATAAAGGCAATTGCCACATCATGTGGACGCTATTAGGTGGTGTTATGACATATGTCTAGGAGGTGTAACCATCTTTGAGACTGCCTTGCACCAGCAGTGCGTAAACGCTGCCGCCCTTCGTGTTGATGGTGGCGATATTCGTATCGGCCATTTTCAGCTCGCTCTCACCACGCACAACATAAACCACTTGTGAGGCATTGCGCAAAATAAGAGGCACTGCCGTATCCACGGCATCAGTCAGAGTGAACGCGCTGTCCTCGGCAGGCACATTCAAAAGCACACGCACCATGGGATTGCCCAGTTTCGTTTTGCCCGTGGAGTCCATGAATTCCTGCGCACCTTCAGAGTAAATAAAGTAGCTCATCTCCTTGCCGGGCGTTAGACGGAAGGTGCCGGAAAGGTCCTCACAACGTTTGTCTGCCGAGGTGGCGTTGAATGGATACACGACCGCCTTCGGCACTGGCAATGCTTTATTCTCCCACAAGTCCAACAGCTCCACGGCACACGAAAGATTTGGCAACGCCGTCGTGAAACGGTAAGCGCATGGCATCCCATTGTAGATGCGTACGTTGGCGTTAAGTTCAGGCAGCGGTGCCGGATCGATTTCGTTCAGTTTGACTTCAAGAGCAGCGGAGAGCAGGAAGGCAATAGCGGCTAATAAACCACCAAGTGTGAGCTTTTGCAGTGGTCGCTTAATGCCAATCTTAGCCATAATCGGATAGAGCACGTAGGTGAACAGTGGAATCATGCTAAGTATGAGTAACGGATTAACGACCTGCATCTGATCGGGTTTAATAACATAACCAAAGGTTTCGCCATTCATGCGTGTCGCCTGGAAGGTCCAACGTGAGCCTTGCTGATCGAAGAGTGCCCAAAAGACGGGGAAGGGCAAAATTAATGTTAAAATCTTCAACAATACTTTGGTATCAGCGACCATTTTTTGACCAGATTTAACTTCGGCATAGTCGAACCAGTGTTTGCGTGGATTCGTCTTACGCTCGCGTCGCCAAATACCACCGAATATCATGTTGCCAGCTGTCGGCTTAATCACGTAAAGCTTGCGGCCAGCTACCACCGAGAGTAACATGAAAACAACAACAACAATGCACATCCTTACGGAGTATGAGTGGAATGGTGGTCGAGATGGCGGAACCGGCATTAATGGCGAAGTAGAATAGCGAGAAGAATATGGCTAGCTGCTTATATGTAAGTAGAAAGAACTATATTATTTCGTATATAAAAAAAATTTTGCAAGAATAGATTTCAAAGCCGAAGAAAACCAAAAAAAAACTAACTCCAATTACACTTCATAAATAAAATAGATTAATTAAAGAAGTAGACTTTGTTATGGAATCTATATACTATATATTATATGACAACTATTTGCTAGAGTGATTCGATTCGAAGATTCGGAGAAAGAAGTGGGCGGAAAGGTATGTTTGCGAAATTTGAGATTGATATCTCAAAAACTAAGGGACTAGTTTGCGTACATATGGACATACGGATATGGCTAAGTGGGCGCAACTTATCATGGTGCTCATTTTATATACTTAATATACCTTGTTAACGGTATAACAAAATTCAACCACAGACAAAAATATCATCAAATGCTTTTTCAACTGGAATCGAGATTTATTTTTGCTCGCAGCGCAAGACATGCCGTTTTGACCAATAATCCGAAATGCTTCTACTTTTTGTGTTGATTCGATGTAATAAAACACATAATTTATTATCAAAGGCGTTTCAGTGGTGTAACTTCTTTGCTCTGTCTTGTTCTTTCCTGAGGCACAGTAAAGTTAGCCATCCCAAGCCCCAGGCTTCACAATAGGCATTAGAGTTGAAGAGAAAAAATGTACTTAACATACCAAATTCATGTTTGTTTCTTTGAGAATAAGTTTAATATTTGTACAAGTATATATATTTCACATGTTTTATCAAATACTTGGTTTTATGTGTCGAAAAGATATATCAAAGAATAAAATTACTCTATGTTTATTTATAGCATTAAACCGTTTATAGAATTATTTATATTTAGATTTGAACTTTTATTCTGGGAAAGTATTTGGAAACTTGCAATGTAGGAATTTCTTCAGATTTCTGCATTTTTCACTAAGAACAAGAAATATTTACCATCTAGTGATATGATTTATGAATTTATCCTTAAGCAAAAATGTAGGAAGTAAATGAATGCTGTCGCCAGTATGTAATACATTTATGCATTCATTAATTTTTTCATTTTATAGGTATATACACTACCCTGCCCAAAAAATAAGGTGACACTAGAATTTAAACTGCGCGCCTAAGGATTTGGAGAATTACTTTTTGTTTTCTTTTTTAGGTTGTTAATACTGTCAGTCACATTTGTGTCAAATTTCATGTCAAAATATTCAATAGTGTTTGAGATACGTATCATTTTGTGAGCTGCTAAAAGTGAGTTTTTCGTGTTCTGCGATGTCGAAATTTGTTGAGCAAAGAATTTACATTAAATTTTGTTTATGGAAACAATTTCCTGCTGCGGATGCGTTGAGGATGGTGCAGAAAGCCTTTGGTGATGAGGCTGTGTCTTAAAAAATGCTTACAAGTGGTATAGTGAGTTCCGAGCCGGCCGTGAACGTGTCGAAGACGAAGGCGACCATCAACTGCAACCGACGAAGCTCACGTTCAACAAATCAAAGATTTGGTGTTGAAAAACCGTCGATTAACAATTAGAGACCTTGCTGATGAAGTTGGCATATCGAAAGGCTTAGCCAATACCATTTTGAAGGATGTTTTGGGCCTCAAGCGCGTCAAATCTCGACTGGTACCGAAAACATTGAATTTTTTGGAAAAAAGGCGTCGCATTGAAGTGTGTGAAACGATGCTTTCCGACTACCAGGGTGTCATGAAATGCATTATAACTGGCGATGAGACTTGGATCTATGCTTACGACCCCGAAACAACCGATCAATGGAGCGAATGTCGTGCCAAAAGAAAGCCGAGACCAAAAAATCGCGCCAAAGTTGCTCAAAAATCAAGGTCATGTCGACAGTTTTCTTCGATTACCGCGGTGTTGTGCATTATGAATTCCTTCCAACCGGTCAAACAGTCCACAAGGATTATTATTTGAACGTTATACGTCGTTTGCGTAACTCTATCCGCCTAAAAAGGCCGGAATTGTGGAAAGACAATTCTTGGTTTTTACATCACGATAATGCACCATCCCATACTGCATACTGCCCTTGTAATTCGTGATTATTTCGCCAAAAACACAACCCATATCGTTCCGCTACCACTGTATTCACCTGATTTGGCGCCGTGCGACTTTTGGCTGTTCACCAAGCTCAAAAGACCGCTCCGGGGACACCGTCGTTTTTATACGACAGAGGAGATTCAAGCCGCAGCGAAGACGGAACTGAAGGCCATCCTTTAAGCGCATAGAACAATGTAATGCATTGATCAGGGCCCAAAATCACATAAGCTATTTGCAAGCATTATTTGGTTCAATTCGTAAAGTGAAAGGGACACCATTTGACCTAAAACCTCTACCACACTGTGCGTCTGGCACTCGTCTACAAGGCGACTTCAAATTGAACAGAGCCAACCACAGCTACCACGAATCTCCCACAATAAGCGCATTAGAGCCAATTCCAAGGCCTTACTGCTCTCCGTGATATCAGATTTAATATTTTTGTTCCATAGGCACCACCACTTAGATACAGGCTTCGTCGTACAACCATCGCTATTTAACTACTACAAATTTTACGTTGACTCTTTAACCTGCAATTTGAGCTTGCATTTGGCTGCAGCTTGTTCGTCCGTCACTATACGTAAGACACAGAAATGCTCTCATCGTTTCAACCAGTGAGTTATATACATATATATATGTATAGACATAAACGTGTATATGGTATACGCTTACAGAACTATGTCATGCTTCATTTAACTTTATTATACTTATAAAGCTTCAAACCTTTTTGTTGGTGCCAATGCCAACTTTGTAGTAGTCACCTCAACAGTAAAATCGCACTCAAACTTGATTTCACTTGGCTAGATACGAGTATGCCTGCGTATTAGGGTGTCCGTTATTTCCCAGTTTATGGCTTTTTCCCCCATGAAGTTACAGTTTTTGCCGTAAATAAAAGGATCCAGTGCAAAGAAGCTCTTAGTTTTTAATTTAAATTGTGTTTAAATCATTTCTTACCGTATATTTCATATAATAGTTATTAATATTTCGCAATAAAGATTTTATCCAAAAAAAATTTAACCAACAACTTTAAAAAAGTGATTTTCTGTTATAAAATTTGTGGCTGTACATAAAAGATCAGTTTAAACGCAGTTAAAACAAGACAAAATGTTAACTTCGGCTGCACTGAAGCTTATACACCCTCCGCAGGTAAATTTCCTTTAGTAACTATGTGTTCAGTTTGAATGGAAGCTATAAAAATCCGATCTGAACAATTTTTTCGGAGATTATATTATTACCTTAAGTAATCCATGTCAAATTATGTGAAGATATGATGTCAAATGTGGAAGTTTTCCAGACAAGAACTTGAATCCGATCGTTCAGTTTGTATGGTAGCTATATGTTGTAGTGGTCCGATGAGCAGCTTCTCGAAGAGAAAATGGCGTTTGCAAAGTTTCAAAACGGACAGACAGACGGACATACTGATCATTTACATATACACTTTATAGGATTTCCTACGCTTCCTTCAGGGTGTTCCAAACTGCGTGGCAAACTTAATATACCCTGTTCAGGGTATAAATATGCATCAAATGCACGTAATCACATGGTACACCTAGAGCAACACAAAACGCATAAATCACTTGTATGAATGAATACATTTGATGTATGACTTTAATTGCATATAACTCTTAAAGCAAGGTTTTTATGACAAAAAAAAAACATGAAGGAGTGCAAAAATATCTTTATCTTGATTTTGAAATATCAGTTTATAAGGAAGAACATTTATCCGATGTGAACAATTTTTTTGGAGAATCTATAATGGTCATAGACAACAATCATAAGAATATTTCTTGAAAATATTTTAACAAATGAAGAGGCTTTCCATACAAGCATTTTTCAGTTTGTATGACAGCTATGTATATGCTGTAATAGTCGTATGTCAGGTTTTCCATCAAATGAGTAGTGTCTTAGTGAGAAAATAACGTGTGCGAAATTTCTGGTCTATATCTTATTAACTGAGGCACTAGTTCGCAGATAAACCCCAACGACGGACATGACTAAATCGACTTAGCTAGTCACGCTGTAAAATTATATATATACTTTGTAAGGCTCCGATGTTTCCGTTTGGGTGTCACAAACGTCATGGTAAACTTAATATATTCTATTCAGGATAGAAAAATCATTAAAACTTTTTGAAATTAGAATATCACTTTTATTGAGTTAATGTTTTAATATATAAAGGAGTACGCTTATGTTGAATTCATAATTTTAGGCCATAATTGAATTAGAGAAAAAACAGATACCCTACTGCCCATATCTTTGTATGTTTGTAAATTGAAATATTTGCTGACATTGCCGAGGTTCAAATATTTAAAGTTTTAACTACTTATAACCTGAGCTGTTGGCCTTGCGTTGTTTATCGAACTACCACTCATTCTCGATAAGGCAATTTTAGCTATGCAGTAACTGTTGTCATATACATATAGTATATAACTAATACGAACTACTATGTTTACAACTATTCATACCACACAGATATTTCCATATTTTCATATAAGTAAATATTGCCAAAAGCAAATACCATTTTTGTCTTCTGCGTGCCGGTAATTAATGTTAGTTTGTAGAACCCATAAAATAGCAAATAAGAACTCGACCAAGCTTCGACATGACTAAATGTTTTCAAATACGAGTATGTTAATAAATTTTAAAATTTTTGGTAGATGTCTAAGATAAGCAGTTATTTTATCTTGTTACAGCATATATACTACCTATATATATTTAATCTAAGGTTGGTAGTATTTCAGCTAGTACTAAAAATAAGTCTCACTGAAGGTTCTAGTGCGACCACCGCTTACTTATCTGTTGGATATTATTGGTACTTCTTTAAAGAAGTATTAAAATAGCATCAAGTACATCATTACTTGAAGGCGGCAAGTTAAAGAAGGAACGGCAGAAACAGAAAAAGTAAATTACTAGCATCAAATAAATTAAATATAAGTAAATTTGTTTATTGAAGCGGTAGAACATAGAAAGTTTGGGATAGTGAAATAAGTCAGATGTTTACTGCTTATCTTCCTCACTGTAACTTCGACAATGTGTCAATGGAACAATGTAGAGTTAGGTACCCTATCACTGACACCGAGCTCAAGACCTGTATAGAATACAGAAATATTGCAGTACCAAAAAAGTTTATTGAAAGACCTGCTTGATTTGCACCCGACTCAAGACCTTTATAGATACTACAGAAATATTGCAGTACCAAAAACAGTTTATTGAAAGACCTGCTTATTTCACCACGAAATACAAAATTTCGAAGAGGTGGCTCACTTTAATACAGAACTATCTCTTCAGTTCCGCACCAATACCTTTGTGTAGACCTGCATAGCAGAATGTCGTGGCGGACACAACTTGGAGGCTCTATGAATCACTTCAACGGCGATTATTGAACTTGATCTCTTCACTGAACGCTGGGCGGTAAAATCCGCGGGTGATCATTGCAAGAGTATAAAATATTCGACTGCATTCGAACTTAGAAATCGGCATACCAAGTTTCATTAAGATATCCCAGTTTTTACTCAAATTACAGCTGGCATGATACGTACAACCGATATGTGAACAAAACTATAATAATCTGTAGAAACAGTTTGCAAGAGTATAGACAATTTATAAAATAAGATATACAAGTATGTAGTACCGAAATAATATTATATGAACTTTAATGTCCCTTGTAAGAAAAATTATTATGTCAATTGTATTTCACGTTACACACATTTACATTGCTTTATTGTGAAAATGGTACCCACATAAATAAATGATTTTATCTGCAAACAGTCACTATAAATAAAAAAAATTTACGTGAATTTCATAATTTCTTTTTGTTCAAATTATAAATACAGCAAAAGTTTTTTAATTCAATTACATCTATATATGTACATACATACATAAAAATTAATCCCCTTTTCCCTTAGTCACGGCATCACGCGTTAATGGCTGGACCGATTCTACTAATTAATTTTTTATTGTATTTGCTATTATTAGGAGAAGGTTTTTATGTAAGAAAAAATTACGACAGTTGCGTCTAGTATATAAAAATGAATCGCAAAATGTGTTGCTCAGCGCATAACTCAGCAACGCCTGGACCAATTTGGCCAATTCTTTTCTTAAATATTTTTTGAAGTTCAGAGATGGTTGTAACGTCGAGAAAAATTCAAATAATTGCCGGAAAACACCTAAAAACAGCACTTATCTTTTTCCCATTCAAACGTTTTCTTTTATATACATAATATATATGTATGTATAATATAAGTAAAAGTGAATGTTTGTTTTTAGTAACGCTAAGGCTCTTCATGAAATTTTCAAAAGTTTTTCACTGTAGATCTTAAAAGGTTAAGAAATAAAAGAAAAACCTTATACTTTTCATAAGGAAAAGTCGAAAAATTCGAAATTTCCAAAAAGTGACTTTTTTCCATTCAATTTTTTTTCTTTTGTTTTTCAAAGTTTTGCTTTGTAAATTATTTGAACCGTTCAATTTCGGTCGCTTGCTTTTTTATTCCGGCTATTACGCCGGAAAAATTGGAAAATTATTCAGTTAAAACCTTATGTGCGTTACAGAATGAAATTTGTTAGCTAGCAACGAAGAAGTCGCGCTAATATCGGTCGGCGTTCGTTTTTCGACCAACGTATGGCACACCAAGGCACATGAAAGAATACTCCTAGGATCACGGTCAATCAGCAGCGATTGTATGTCTAACAATAAATCCACGAAACACTATCCACGTGCTTTTTTTTCGGAAGCCTAAACTGGAAATGCTGGATATCCACTCTATCGTTGTAGCTCATCAGACGACTATGGCAGAACATTTACCACTCAACTTAGAGGAGTGAATATCGAAGTCGACAACATATGGATCGTACCATATTCGTCACTGTTGTCAAATTCACATTCAAAACTCATGTCAATATTTGATATTGTAGTTTGGTGAAATCGAACAAATACGTTTGCAAAAACATCACCAAAGAAAGCAACATGACGGTTATTGGTCTTGAACGAGATGAGATCAGCAAGTATCAAATGGTCGGTATGTGAACTGGGGGGTATTTACTTTTGCAATTCATGAACGTTTTTCGACTGTTGTGCGCCTCGCAGTTCATTTGGAGAATGGTCAAAGAGTGTTTTTCAACCCAGAGAATACAGTACAGCCAGCGGAAGCACTTCCAACAACAAAATTGACATTGACTTGCGTCAGTGATTCGTTTGCGAGAACATTGCACTATTCGGAAATGTCTTGATATGGAATGCAAGGCCAACCAGTAGATTGACATCCATGTGTGTTCTCTACTAATTCCTTACGACGAATTTACATAATCTACCCGAAAAACGACGATTGCTTATACCTTCGGTTGCTATTGATAAATGTACGTAGTTCAATTACATTTGAGTCACTTTCGTACTGTGAATGGTAGAATGTGTACAACTTTTTGAGAAGCATGCCAGCAATTACAATTGCTGAAACATGATAATCAATGGAATCAAACGGTGGCTACTTCGCATGCTAATGAAGTTCGCACACTTTTTGCGATGAACTTTTCGACATATCAGCCTTCAAATCCGCGTCAATTATGGAATATGAACAAAATAACATTTCCGAAAACATTTTACATCTTATTCGATAAAAACTGGAAATAAGAAATTTCGGTTCCAGTGGTTTGATGTCAATTTCACCTGCCGTTTGTCATCACGAATGTTTATGTCAACATTGGTTTTTAAATTAACGTTTTAAATGGGTTGTTTCCCAATGTTGTTTATCACACTGCGTTACATTGAAAAAAATTTAGAAAAATCGAAAATAAATGATTTATATCACAACGTAAATTCAACTTTCTTTTCATTTCAAAACACATAATTTCACGCAGGACAACGCATGCGGGGTCAGCTAGTTTTTCATAAAAATAATTATTTAACAAAATAGGAGAAAAATTGATGTCACAGTGAAAATGGTCCATTACAGCAACTATTAAATAAAGTGCTATTAAACTTATAAACTTAAACTCATATTTCGTTGGAAATCCTCTTTGATGAATAATAGACTTTAAACGACTTTAGGTAAATTCTACTACCTTTTTTGTATATCCCGGACTTATGTTATCCCATTCATTCAAAATTTTTTTAAATAATTTTTGCTCGATATTCCGTGTTTCCTTATTTCAATTTCCAACTTATGCCACAAATTTACATTTATATTTATATCATAACAGAAGATTCTAAAAGAGTTCCAGCTCTGCTAGGGTGGACCATTTTCACCGTCACATAAATTTTTCTGCTATTTTGTTAAATTCTTATTTTTATGAAAAGTGTAATTGAATTAAAAATGTTTTGTTCCTAAATTTCTGTGCAGTTTTATTACAGGTGCACCATTTTCACTGTGAGCCATTGTATGTTGTTTGGGTTTTGCTTATTCGCTGTGAGGAAAGATTATGTAACTATTTAGGAAAGTTACAAAACTTTTGGTTTTGGCTTGCTGGAATAGTTATGGCCCGATTTTCAAAACATTTAGACTTGAGACATCAAAGTCATATTGACATTGCAATGAGTAATGCTACCTACAGAATTTAGTAGATATCAATAGAGTAGTTTCGGAGATATGTGGTCCAGTTAAGATATCGTGTCTTATAAAATCCTCTTTATATTTATCTCACTTTAAGGAGCACTTCTCACTTTAGAATAACGGTTTTTTCGATTTTGTCGAGGTGTCCTTTCCATCCGATTTCAATTATTTTCACATTGTCGTAAAAGGTGTTGACGGGATTTGTACTGTGCTGACTTGGGTTATATACAATGAATAGTTTTGTATGTATTAAACCTTTAAGGACTGGGTCACACATAATTTTTGGAAATTTCCACATTTAATGTTCTCGTTGCAACAAATTTATTAGTTTATATATAATATTGATATTTTATAACAAAAGTATATAAAGATTGCATTAGGCGCGGAAAACATCAAAGGAGATTGCAGCAATATAAAATTAACAGATGAGTCAAGTTTTGTATTGTTTAATCTTCGAGACGTGTTTGGAGAGAAAAGATAGAGACATTTATTCAAAGGAGTGTTAAGCATCCACAAAAAGTGCATGTTTTTGGATGCTTTTGTATTTTGAAGTTCTTAACAAAAAACCTCAACGCAGTTAGAATGATAAAACTGTTTAAAAAGGGTTTAGTAAAGTTAGATGAAATGCTTTACGGGAAGGAAAACAATGATTGGATATTGCAGGAAAACAATAATCCGAAACATAAGAGCAGACTTTTGAATTAATGAAAATAAGAAAACCCTATTGTTATTTTAGATCGGCCATCACTTCACGCCAATCCAATAGAGGCCAAGAATTGAATGAGTGCTAAAACATCGAGAAAGCATTTGACGTCAAACAAAATATTTCATGGGGCTATTCCACTACTACCTGAAGGTATCTTCCTATGGAATAAGCGGAAAATTTAGTTTAAAGTTGTCATCAAAGATGTCAGGCTATATTAGACGACGCGGAGATTGAAGCAAGCATTGAATGAACGTTAGCTATAGCACAAAAACACTTATTTTATAAAATATTTAAACTTGTGGAATGAACATTTAAATACAACTCTAAAGATTTATTGAATTTTAATTGTACATCAAAATGCATCCATTTAGATGCATGTCCAGCTATTCGTCTCTGCTAGGTCACCTGTGGCTTACTTTCTTTGGCTAATTCATTACAATTATTTTAGCAAACGATTGAACGATGGAATTGCTGAAGTTAATTAAAGTACAAATCTGCTTAAAATAAGTGTTTTACTTTGCCACCCGCCAACTCTTAGTATACTATACTTTGAAAAACAAAACGTTATATTTTGAACGATTTTTTTTTACGCATGTACATATAATTTGTAGCAAGCAAAAAGTTCTCTCTACGTATTTGGCAGTATCTTACATGTACTAAACAGAAAGTGCAGACCATAACTTGTACTGTAAGCAAACCACTGCTGAGCACCGTTTTTCAAGAAAAATAATATAGCTGTAGTAAATGTGCACCTTTCTTTTCATTCATTCTATAAGGTGCGTTCCATAGTAAACAGACTTAAAAAAACAGAACAAATGGGTTTTCGGAAAATTCAGTTTATTTTAATCCAAATAGTCTCCTTCTTCTTCAATACAGCTTTTCGCACAGTCAAAAATCATGTCGAACGAGTGTTTCAGCACGTTGCCCGGAATGGCCGCCAGTATAGCGGTGAAAGCCTTTTAAATGGCCTCTACGTCTGCATAACGTTTTGCTTTCATGGGCAAATGCATTTTTCCGTTTTTCCGAAAAGGAAGAAGTCCAGAGTGCCATATCAGATGAATAAGGGGAGTGGTTAATGCTTAAAAGGAGATTTTTTGGTCAAATAATCGGTCATAAACGTCAATCGAAAGTCAGGTTCTGAGCAATTTTTGGTCGTCAGTCATTTTGTGTGGAACCAACCGTGCACAAACCTTTCGTAAGCCTAAGTGTTTGGTCAAAATGCGATAAATCGATGTTTTAGAGATGTTCAATTCCATTTCCATGAATTTCAATAATGATTTCGGCTGATTTTTGATGATTTCACGCACAGTTTCGATGGAATTTCCGGCGATCACGGATTTTGATTGGCCCACATGTTGGTCGTCATTTATGTCCTCACGACCACTTGTGCACTCTGCTACGGGATAAACAATCATCGCCATAAACTTGTTTCATCAATTGAAATGTTTCGGTAAAAGTTTTACCAATTTTAAAACAAAATTTAATGTTGGCTCTTTGTTCGAAGCTCATTTTCAATGAAATGTCATGAAATTCTCACTGGACAATCGATAAAGAAAGCAGATTCTAACGCCCCAGTCGACACATAGATGGCGTCACCAAGGGCACTAGATTCAAAAATTCTTGTTTGCTTTGGAACGTACCTTGTGTATATTAAAAGATCAAAATGCGTTGCGTAGTTAAAGACTTAAGCATACAAAGGGACATATAGACAGAAAAAACGACTTTATACTATGTATTGATGTCGAATAGAACGGTTTTTCAAAATACTCTTATTAAAAAATGTTCTTTAAAGTAATTTTAAGTAATTAAACAATACAATATAGTATCATAAAAGAGTGATAATGACATATTAATACATGTATACTCAAAATCCTGTGGGCAAAATGCTTGCAATTTGTAAGTTTTTTGAATGTATCCTTGAAACGAATGGTGAAATCACTTTAAGGAACTTAAATCAGTTTACTTGTATAAAGAAGTATGCATAAAGGGGTTTCTATCTATAATAAAATAGCGATACTTGTTGACTGTTTTAAGGGATTATTATAAAGTAAGGAAGACAAACAAAAAAACGAGTTTTCCAGATTTTTTTCTGAGGAAACTTTTAAATTTATTGGCCGAAAATTTATACACATATTAAGGTATCTCTCAAATATATTTTAAGACTAATTATTAGTTAAACTATTTATTTGGAAAGGAACTACAACTGACCTCCGGGAGTTCTCCTCAAAAAAAGGGTTTTGCGGTGACCACTATTTCTCTGAACGGGATCCTCTGAAATTAAAAAAACAAACAGATTAAGTTATAATAATGTTAAATGTATGTACATAGCAAATTGAAGCGAATAAACAAAATAAAATTTTTTGACAAAAACAAAAATTCATCCTTGACGACAATTTCGGCTTAACATAGTTTAAAAACATATATATTTTTCGGTGATAAGAAATCTTCGTTAAGTTGCTAAAAATGTATGTAAGGGCTCCTGTAAAAATTTGGTCACCGACCTTGAAAGAACCATTTTGAGAAAAATGTTAAAAAAAAATCAAACAATTTAAAATTTTTACAGTTTAGTTATACCCTTATCTAAAGTACAAAAATATTTTTTGTTAAATAATAAAAGATTTTAACAATATTAAAAATTGCGTCCAAAAAAAGCTATAGATGACTCCCGGTGCCGTTGTTGATTTTGACTCTTCCAAACATCTGAAACATACTACAACCAAAAAAAATTGAAAATTAAAAAAATTTCGAGCTTCTGAAGTTCAGATTCTAAAAGCAACTATTTTTGGACCAGTTTTAGAACGAAAAAAATCTTAGTTCTTAAAATTAAAATTTCGACACCCCGAAAAAAGTAGTTTTGAGATAAATGAGTTCAAAGTTTTGAGTGTCTATATTTTAGATACCTGCGCTACCTGCTAAAACGGCTGTGGAAGCTAAAATAATGTGAATACCCCTACAAAAATTTTACAATATATTCTTAAAGGACTATACTTTCGAACTATCGTAATTAAAAAAATTTCGATTTTTTGAAAATTCTAGACCACCGGGACCCCTTAAGAATATATTTTTGATATTTCGATTTAGACATTTTTTTTTGGAACCTGTTTATTCATTAATGTTCCCACGATCCAGATGAGTTCTAACAGGGCTTCTATTTTTACATACATATTTCTATGTTTAGGAAACGAAGTTCTGCTAATCCAATGCGCATCTCAGCGCTGAAAATCTTTAATTATAATGAACGGATTTTGATTTGCAGGTGCATGGACCGAAGAATTGCAGGCAGAGCTATTCACACACGGCGGCAAAGAACTGATAAGGAGCATGTAAAATATGGTTGAACGAAAGTATACTCAACGATTGCAATTTAAGTGTGCTCTGCCCAATCCACAAAAAGGAGACCCCATCATCTGCGATAACTACTGTGGTATAAATGTCCTAAACATCGCATATATGGTTCTATCCGATGTATTGTGTTAAAGCCCACCGTCAACGAACTAATTGGACCTTATCAATGTGGATTTAGACCTGGACAACCGACCAAATATTCACCATGCGCCAAATCTTGAAAAGGACTCTTGAAAAGCGGATTGACACACGCCATTTCTTCTTTGCTTTCAAAGCTGCTTTCGACAGAACGAAACGGAGCTGCCTTTATGTCGCGATGTCTGAATTTGGTATCCCCGCAAAACTAATACGGCTGTGTAAAGTGACTTTGAGCAACACCAAAAGTCCCGTCAGAATCGAGAAAGCCAAATCCGAGCCGCTCGATACAAAACAAAGTTTCAGACAAGGCGAATCCCTATGGTGCGACTTTTTCAATCTACACTTGAAGAAAATAATTCGAACTGCAGAGCTGAATAGAGAAGGTACAATCTTCTAAAAGAGTGTACAACTGTATGTGAATTGGCAATAACAACCACACCGTTGGTTGTGCTTTTTCGACGAGGGCAAGACGAAATATCTCTTGTCATCGAACAAATAGTCGTCGCACTCTCGACTTGGTTCCCACGTCAATAACTTTGAAGATGTAGATAATTTCGTTCATCTTTGAACCAGCATCAACAGCAACAAAAATGTCAGCTTCGAAATTCAACGCCGAATAACTCTTGCCAACAGGTGCCACTTCGGACTGAGTAGGCAATTGTGAGGTAAAGTCCTCTCTCGAGGAACAAAAACCAAACTATATAAGTCACTCATTATTCCCGTTTCATCGCGTAGAAAAGATAATTGACAACGTAGTTAAGGACCGTACTTGCATCAAACTGATGATAAGGTGTGGGGTTATGAATATGCGTCGAAAATGTTCACAAATCTAGTCAATGGCACTTCAAAAATAAGACGAAACCGCCAGAAATCAGAATTCGCAGAAGGCACTGAAGCCATACCAGCCGAGACTTATAACAAATGAGTGATAAATTGGATTGAGTGCTGGTAACTTTGTTCTGCCTCAGCTGCCTATTAAGCGCGTGAAAATTATTTTTTTGTTGTCAATCTGGGTAAAATATCAATTGATTTTTGGTGTATGTAAAACACATAATTTATTATTTGCTAGTTACCAAATTTTCCAATAAATGTTTAAAAACTGGTAACTTTTTTTGAGTTCGTAGAAAATAATAAAACTATAAATTTTTCTTTATTCTAAAGCAAATTAATTAGACAATAAAGTATGCTATGTTATGTTGTCGCTTTCGACAGCACGAAAAGGAGCTGACCCTTTTTGCCGCCATGTCTGAATTTGGTATCCCCGCAAAACTAATACGGCTGTGTAAGCTGACGTTGAGCAACACAAAAGCTCCGGGCAGAATCGGGAAGGACCTCTCCGAGCCGTTCGATACCAAACGAGGTTTCAGACAAAGGGGATTCCCTATCGTGCGACTTCTTCAACCTGCTGCTGGAGAAAATAGTTCGAGCTGCAGAACTCAACAGAGAAGGTACCATCTTCTAAAAGAGTGTACAACTGCTGGCGTATGCCGATGATATTGATATCATCGGCCTCAACACCCGCGCCGTTAGTTCTGCTTTCTCCAGACTGGACAAGGAAGCAAAAGAAATGGGTCTGGCAGTGAACGAGGGCAAGACGAAATATCTCCTGTCATCAAACAAACAGTCGTCGCACTCGCGACTTGGCACTCACGTCACTGTTGACAGTCATAACTTTGAAGTTGTAGATAATTTCGTCTATCTTGGAACCAGCGTAAACACCACCAACAATGTCAGCCTAGAAATCCAACGCAGGATAACTCTTGCCAACAGGTGCTACTTCGGACTAAGTAGGCAATTGAGAAGCAAAACCCTCTCTCGACAAACAAAACACCAAACTCTATAAGTCACTCATAATTCCCGTCCTGCTATATGGTGCAGAGGCTTGGACGATGTCAACAACGGATAAGTCGACGTTGCGAGTTTTCGAGAGAAAGGTTCTGCGAAAGATTTATGGTCCTTTGCGCGTTGGCCACGGCGAATATCGCATTCGATGGAACGATGAGCTGTACGAGATATACGACGACATTGACATAGTTCAGCGAATTAAAAGACAGCGGCTACGCTGGCTAGGTCATGTTGTCCGGAGGGAAATGAAAACACTCCAGCTCTGAAAGTATTCGACGCAGTACCCGCCGCGGGAAGCAGAGGAAGAGGAAGACCTCCACTCCGTTGGAAGGACCAAGTGGAGAAGGACCTGGCCTCGCTTGGAATATCCAATTGGCGCCACGTAGCGAAGAGAAGAAACGACTGGCGCGCTGTTGTCGACTCGGCTATAATCGCGTAAGCGGTGTCTACGCCAGTAAAGAAGAAGAAGATGTTATTATTACATTAGCTTAAGATTAAGTGCTATTAAGTTGTACTACGCAAATGAGATCATGTATTACTGCGGTAGGCTATTCTCCGGCTCATTATGTAGTTTATAAAGTCATACTCGTATGTGAGGCAGAAATGGCAAAAAAGGCAAATAAGTGCAAGTAAATGCTTCATACCTAAAACGTTATAAGAAAAATAAAATTGTACGTTGATGCTTGGATATTATAAGAATAGTTTAGCATTCCTTGCAAGCAGAGTCGTCCGCATTTCGGACTTTTAAAACGAGAACATCAGGAAATACTTTTTAAGACTTATACTTATACAAGTATACTTATATTTTTCTACTTTGTTGGTATTTCCTAACTATAAGTACTAGCATGTCTTGCAATAGGAAAAACTTAAGTGTAACATATAACAACCGCGGTGTTGTAAGCGCAAGCAGAATATTAATGTAACGTATACATAACATATATACGGGAGATAGTGGGTACATACATGTGAAGTAATGCGCAATAGGCATTCGAATATACCTTGTTTTTTATTAACTTTACATCAATAAGGCTTCATAAACATTTTTTCTAGTATTGTATGGTAAAAGGTCATATATGTATATTTAATTAAAACATCAGAGTATGACGAAAGCAAACTATTATGCTACAACTAGGTAGCATATTTTGAAAGATATTTAAATCATAATTAATATAATGCATATTTGCTAGTGAAGACAAGGTAAGCAACCGGAAAATCTCTAACCTGGAATCATTAATATCTTAAAATTTGTTTGTCTTTCATGTTGGGTTATAGATCCATTGAAAGTATGTAAGTTAATAAAGAAACTCCTGGAATAACCCAAAAATGTGAGCAACAACACACTCTGAAGGTGCTTCTGGCAGTTCTTAATATCCAACACAACCGCAAATTGGTTACGGTAAACGAAACCCCCAAAGCTCTAATGGACAATACACCCTCCTGTTATTTATGAAAACACTATTCCAGCCATATTTTATCCCATTTAAACTGTGAACAGCGTAATATTAAGTTTTCCACCAAGTTTATAACATCAAGATGGAAACCCACTACTGACATACATACAAATTGAACCATAAGTAAAGAAACTTTACTTTGTAAATACAAACCATTTTTTTTACTGGATTAACCAGTTACCACCCCTATAATTCATAAAATTTTCAGATTTAAATTTCGGATGATCGAGAAAATTTTTAAAATTTGTTTGTTACTCATACGCCTTGTGTGCTCGTGACAAAATGAGGTAACAATTTGAAATTTTCCATTGTAAGAAATTTTTAGCAATACATTAATAATATTTAAAATGATAAATTGATAGCAATTCCCAGAAGAGTAATATGAATAGTTTTTTCTCCTTAAATCATATTCGTTAGCTGAGCTTTGAGTGCATGCACAATTTTTAAATTGAATTGCAAATTCAAATAATTTAGGGACGTGACTTAGTGTCACCACTTTTCACAGCAGACATTTGTTTCTCTTTTTGTGAATGCCGACACTTCTTTACGACTGTGAGCTTACTGGAGAGGAGTGATTTAAAAGGGGTAAAACAACAATATAAACGGTCCTGAGTTGGTGGTTTTGCGTAAAATTTGTAATATCGGAATGGAATTTACTATATAGCCCTATTTTGATATTATATTGATCATTTTTTAGAATCGATCATCTTCCATACAATTGATTATTTAGATTCATTAAACTACTTTTTAAAACTCTCTTTCTTGAAACTGGTTTTAAGACCATGCTACCTTTGGTAAAGATATTCAGAATGATCCGCAAAACTTTTCGTGCATACAAGATTTTACAGAAAAAAATTGTCCCGCTCTAGTTCTTACTAACCTCCTTATTTTCTGGCTCTTGAATTGTGAATTATTTGATATAAGCGTATGCTGAGATATGTTTCAGTTGCGTGAAAAGCTGTGTAATGCAAATCGTAAAAAGATTTTGACGTATACGCCATTATTGCCATACCTCATTATTTTCAACGAAGACTTGGTTGTTGTGACCACTATTATTTTTTCGCAGCACTAAGATGTATTTTACAATTAAACCACCAATATACCTTATAAGCGAAATAAAAATCATTATAAATTGCAACAACAGTAAAAAAAATTCTAACACATCTCTTTTTTCACATATCATCAGTCATTTGTTTGCGTGCGCTGTTACGTCAATTATGCGTTTTTATTTACTGCTATGGGTTTCTGAATGAGTTCCGCCAGAAAATATGCATCTTTGGTATTGTAGCAATGCAAATAAACAAACAGCGCCTTTGTTAAATTTAATAAATAAAGCTTCCTGTTATAACCACCATATAGTAGGGAATTAAGAGTGACTGTGGATTTTTATACTGAAAACAAGTAAAGAAGAGCTAAGATCGGGTGCAACCGAACATTTTACACTAATGCAACTTACACAAATTATGGTCAGGAAAATATCTTAGGTTACCGGATTTAAAGTCAGCTTTACATCGTGGGTCATCTCAATACATATAAACCTATGTATATCTATCTCGCTTAGTTTTAAATAATACATATGTACATATAACCGTTTGGTGAACAAAATTATTATACTCGGCAGCAACATGTTGCATGGGTATAATAACAACAAACGGCGAACAACAACCATTGCTGTATCCAGTTTACAAATATATTTGTATGTTTTGACATTTCGTGTGAATAATAAAAAATTCGGTGCACAACATGTTAGGGAAGCTACGTGAACAGAGTTGAAATATTAATTTGTAAGTACCCTTGTTGTTTTTTTTTCGATTTTGTTGCATAAACTGTTTGTTATTTAGGTTGAGCGGAAGGATTTTGACTTGGTTGACTTGCTACCAAATTTGCTTCCCCTCACGACCAATTGAATATAGTTTTGGTTGGATGGTGCTGATTGAATTTTACAAAAACTGGTTTGTGGGAAATTTGTAGTAGTGTAGTAGATGCGAAAAAAAGTTCGAGGGATGTTGGCGTTGTTTGATGGAGTTTTAAATTTTTTATCTGCTATTAAGAATACTTGGTCCTAATACAAATATGGATTACTTTGCATTTAATAATTATTTTCTTTCACATTTCTACTGAAATTTGATTGCGGTATACCTTGTGACAAAAGATACCAGAAATTTTAAATAAAATGTTTAATTATTTATCAATACTCATATTGGCGTCTTAAAAGTAACCAGATTTAATACACTTATGTCAATGATTTTACCAGTCCTTGAAACAATTTTCCTAAGAACTTTATGGGATGACCTTCCACACCTTCAGCGAATTCTGGTTTATCTCTTCGATCGACTGAAAACGGGTTCCATGGAGCGGGAGTTTCAGTTTCGAAAACAAGAAAAAATCACAAAAAGCCAGTTAAGATGAATTCTGTAGTCGATAGATAGTATTCATTGCGTTTTTTGCTTTAAATTCAGATACAGTCGTACTTTTTTAAAAAAAAAAAAAAAAATCAGCTTTATCGGAACGAGTCCTGCAAGATCGTGTTTCCAATCCAAAATATTCACCAAAATTATTCGAACGACTAGTAAGAGATGTCGAGCTCTCTTACCATCTCTTTAACACTTTCTTGACGATTTTCAACCACTATATTTTTCACTTTTTTAATATTTTCATCATTTGAAAAGATCGAAGGTCGTCCAGAACGTGGCATGTCTTTAACGGTCTGTTCACCGTCTTTGAAAGATTTAATACATTTAATCAATGTTATAAATTTTTTATATTGTTAAGCTTCGTTACTGAAGAATACAGGAATCCAAAAACATTGTATTTAAACGACTTCTCGTTTTTCGCGTATTATAAAGGAAGAACGTATACAAAAGAAGAACGGGTTGCATTACTTTATATTTTATTAGGAAACTATTAAGCCTTCTCTCAGGAATGCCCAGGTCTATATGAATACTTATGTATCACCTACACATTAATATAAGGCCAAAAAAGTCTCAATGATTCTGATATTTAATTTTACTGTGTTAATACAACGCCCAAATTTGTGCTGCACACCAACCTCATTATCAGTACAATTCGCGCACATACAGATACTTACATAAGTTTACATTGTGTGCTCAAATATATTCAGCCAAAATATGAGCCGGTAGCATTTATTTTGTGAAGGGCGTGAAGTGTACCGCTGGTGGTGCGATGATGGTGTTTGTGGATGTGGTTCTACCGAAAAAGACACCGATAGCGGTGCGAATTATATTTTTATTTCATTTTGAAATTACAATACCTATCTATTGAATTGGATGATGGCGCACATCGCTTATTATAAGAAATTTAATCCTCGCTGTTATTTTGTTACTATGCCTAAGTGCGAAAGTAAATAAATTAGGGAATCGATTGAAACTTTCTAGAAGAAAGGCAAATAAAGCTTTTGAAATGTTGAACATTTACAAAAAAGGTGTTAGTGTGGATAAATGCCTAGACAATATGATGAACAGGCAGCAAATATTTGGGCGAGCACGTGCGTATGATTACAGTATCAGGCAGTCGTTGTGATCAAGCAAGATGAAAAACTGGTGCGTGGAGTCCCTACAAGCGGATGAAGTTATACTTCTTAGTGGTATTCCAAGAAATGCATATCATTCTGTATGAAAGAAAACTAGCGAGAGGGAATGGATAAAAATATGGTGGAATGACCAACACTTTCCTTAATTCACGTTTTATAAATTTATTATGCTCATTTTGTGGACATTTTATAGAACAAAGTCCAAATCAATTATCATTTCTGCGTTCTCTATCATATCTACAATTGGATTATGATAACTAAATTGCGATATGAAATGTCTTACATCTATTTTATCTATATTTCTCACGAATACCGCATCAATAGTCGTACCTCCTTTTGTCGTAGTATCATTTCTTCCAATGATCACTTCTTATGAAAATTTCTCTCTGAGGAATGCCAGTAATGGTTCAGCTTCTGGCAATGAAAAATTTTATATTGAAATCTCCCGCAAGGAGTACCGGTTGTACGCTATGCTCTACTGGTTCTCCGATAATACCTGCAAAAGCTTGCGAACCTGCAGTTGACAACGGTAATAAAACTTTACCGATGAACAATTTTATATCTCTCATCGATGGATTTGGTGATATATAAATGGCAATTAAATTCAATTTTTTACTATTATGATGATGACGATCGTTGATTCATCAGTAGTTATAGATGCTCCCACAGGGATTGATGGAACAGCAGACGTTGAATCTTTTTTACGCGCTCGGTACTCTCTCTGATATTCCACAGCTGTTTTCCTCTTCCTCGATTGACTGCCAGCTATAATTTCCAATTTCTTCTTTTCCCGCTCTGCTTTCTTTCGAGCTCTGTATGCATGATAATATTATGCTGTTTTCCCTCCTCTTGAAACACGGGCTGCACTGTCTTTTTCCGCTGTGAAATTAATTTAAAATCAAACCATTAAAATTTCTGCCAATTCAATTGACATTAGTTTCGAGAGCCCAAGTTTAATACACAAAGTGCATATATTACGAACAATTGAAATATTCGAGAGAAACTTACCATCAAATAACCTGGAATCCGCTGTGTTATGCGTATTATCAATGTTACTTATTTTATTGTTTATTTGAATCACTATTCACTGTGTACTAATACTGCAAATAGTACGTGAATATTATATAGAACACAAATTAATTATTAAATAAACACTGTCTGCAGAAATGATCCTGTGAAGTCTTAACTTTTCAACGGCTAACGCAGAGTATTTCAACCAAAAGTCAAACAAAATAGTAGAGAATTCGCAGAAAGGAAACAGAAACGAAAGAAAAATAACTGTACTTATTACATATATATACTCTACTTATTGACCGCATTATTATTTGTATAAAACCTTGGAATTTATTTATTAAAATCACCACTCAGAAGTCGTTTTATCCGTTGTAACCGAGCGATTTTCGAAGAAACATCATTTCTAATATGCCACAAGACAAAATTAGAAATGAAGTTCATAAACCTCACGCTGTCAGATAAAACGATATACCTCGTCACCGCGGGTCGATTTGCAAAGCAAGTAAATGAAGACTGACTACAGAAATGATCCTGTGAACTATAGTCTTAATTTTTCAAAGTGAATAATTAGATGCCCAATTCGCGGGAAC
The DNA here is from genome assembly GCA_027475135.1 of Bactrocera correcta. Classification (NCBI taxonomy): domain Eukaryota; kingdom Metazoa; phylum Arthropoda; class Insecta; order Diptera; family Tephritidae; genus Bactrocera; species Bactrocera correcta. The sequence goes on from CM050323.1 coordinate 90,917,233, forward strand.
ACCTAATACAATTTAGATTGTTAATAAAGCACTTACACTCGCGTTAAGTACCACTTATAAGTTAAAATGCAGTTAATTTCGGATAGATTAAAATTTAATTTATTATGATAAAATTATTATCGTTGAAAAAAAAATGCTTGTATATAAAAACGGTTTCGAGAATAACAAAATGATTCATCGATTCCTCCTTCGGTTTATAAGGTTATTACCGCGTGCGAGATCGGGGACGGAAGAGAAACGTAAATTGATATGCGCGCAGGATCAGTGTTGATCGTAGCGAAGTAAATTAGCGTAGAGTGCCACGCGGCGCAGTGCACAAGCAAATATGTTGAATCTGCTCAGGAGACCATCCTTTATGCTGAGTGGGTGGATGTACAAGTGTGGTGAGTTGTCTTTTGTGTGTGGTGTGTCAAGCATTAGTGTGTGCTAGTTTTTCCGGTTAAAGTGGGGGGATGCTTAACTCATTTAAACACAAAGGCCAACGCAGAGTATTTCAACCAAAAGTCACACAAAATAGTTGAGAATTCGCAGAAATGAAACATAAACGAAAGAAATAATGCACAAGCATACAAACATACATATGCGCACACAAGTGAATATGTCACCAACCAAAAACTGAAACAAACAAAAACAACAATAGCATAAGCATGGCAACATTGTGTTGCTGGAAGAAAATCCGAGCTGTGCCGAAAGAAACTAACAAATAATCGCCGATTGTCACGGCTTCGCTTGCTGCTCGAACATCTTCGCAGACAAGGTTCCGTAACTTGCATTTAACGCAACCTTTTCCGAACTCCTATAAGAAGTATATTTTCAAAAAAATCTTAAGCGTTTCTAAGATTAAAAATAAAGTTAGACTCACTAAGATGCGCAACTAATAGCTAATTGCCTGTGCTTAGCTCGAATTTAAAAAATTCCGTAAAGAAAGAAAAAACGTCCGTTCGCGCGTATAGCCTTTAATACAATATAATTCTTTATTATAGTAGTTCATTTGTTAACCTAAATCTTAACTTAACGGATTAGACTAGTGGTAAGTAAGTATACCAAAAAGGGGTAAGAGCGTAGTTCCAATTAAATTCAGCAATAATTCACGGTAATAGATTATTCTAATACATACGAGTAGGCAGCAGATGATGGTTATTGTTATATACTATACAAATTGAAGTATTTTACATGATGAGAAACATTTTATAATGTATTCAAATATTATTCAATTATTTTGACAAATTTATTTCTTTAAAAATATTTTTAGATTTATAAAGTCGCATGACAGGATCATGATCCTTCAACTTCGACAGGCAGCAGGGCGAGCTTGTGAATAGGGCACTTAATGATGCCTGCCTTGGTTGCCACGTCTGCCACTCGTCTCGCCCTTCTACGGTTGCGGCGATTCTTCCTAGTTCCCACTGCTGCGGTGGCGTGTTGTCTTCGTGGAGGAGGACGAGATTGCCGGGCTGCAGGTTGCGTTTCGGGTGTAGCCATTTGTTGCGCTCCTGAAGACTGGTAATGTACGTTCTGGATCACTGTCGCCAAAACTGTTGCTTGAGAGAGCAAAGAAGTTGCCACTTGTGCTGGTGGTAAAGCTCGGAGGGAGCACCCCATTAGAAGGTGTGCTGGAGTCAATGCTTCGCCGTCGTTTGGATCCTGTCTCAACGGTGCGAGGGGCCGAGAGTTGAGGATGGCCTCCACTTCGGCCAGCAGTGTTCCTAGTTCTTCGGCTGTGATCAGCACGTTGCCCATTGCGCGCACGGCGAGGAGTTTGGCGGACTTCACTACCGCCTCCCATAATCCGCCGAAGTGCGGCGCCCTCGGTGGTATAAAGGCGAATTTGAACCCTTCTTCGGCGGCGAATCCCAATACTTTCGGAGACGGGGACAGAAACGCCTCTTTGAGTTCGCGCAACTTGCGATCGGCGCCAATGAAGTTGGTTGCGTTGTCGCTGTGTATCGTCTGTGGCATCCCTCGGCGACCAATGAACCTTTTTAGGGCGAGAATAAAGGAATTAGTTGATAAGTCAGAAACTAATTCTAAGTGTACTGCTTTAGACATGAAACAAACGAAAACTACGATATAGGTTTTTACGGGTGGTCGACCGCGTATTTTTAATATAGTATAAATTGGACCACAAAATGTACGCCACATATAAGAAATGGTCGTAGCGCTCGAAGTTTTTCAACTGGCAAGTTTCACATTATTTGGGTTTGCAACTTCGGCTTATAATGTAAAGCAGTGTGTACAGTTTCTTATGGTTCTACTGCATGCCTCTCTTGCACTATATATGCGTTCTCGAAGAAGCGCAACCCACGCTTTTTCCCCTGTGTGGTGATTTCAAAAGTGCAGGAACCGTAAATAATTGATAACGAAAGTGCGAATTCTTATTTAGTAATAATGGGAATTTGGTATCGTATGGGAAAGGTGCATTTAAAAGGCGCTCCTCCTACTCGGATTAATTTGAATGAAAGCGACATATCCGAGTACTCATGAAAAACGGATTGAGTTTTTGCAAGTTTGGAGGTAGCGTGGTGCCTTTCGTCAGTTTTTGGATTTCATTCGCAAATTCCGAATGTTGAATCACCTGAACAATTTTCAAAATCTCAAGTGTAAATCGTCAGATGTCAGGTCTTTTCCCTCCGCAGGCATTTTTGGTCGACTAATCCAACGTAATAGATAGGCAACACCACGATGCAATTTTTGATGAGAAGAGAATTTTTCGATAAGGTTCAATAGTGAATTCTCTTTCACATTTATGACTAGTGTGAAAGTGTTCTTCTACTTCTCTAATGCTTCATCGGCTAGGGTGAGCTGGAAGTGTGTGTTAATTGGCCATAAAGCGGGGTCTTCTAGGAGGAACTGTGGACCGCCAATCCATATTGAATTATTCAATTCATCCACGTTGCAATCCCGAGACACTTGATCCGCAGGATTTTGCTTTGTTTGCACATGTCGCCAATTTATATTGTCAGTCAGTTCTTGGATATCAGACACTTGCAACAAAGGTTTGTAATGAAGATGGATGCGTTTTTACCCAATGCAATACGATTTCAGAGTCTGTCCAAAATATAATTTTTTCAAATTGTCGATTCAACATTGGCTTTGAAATTCTACCAGCTAGTATCAAGGCGCAATGGAATCGACTCATCCCAATCTAGCTTTTGGATCCAAAGCTCTTGCAATAAGATTTTTACTTTGGTAACTAGTGGGGCTAATAATCAAAGAGGATCGAAAAGGCGAGCAGACACTGATAGTACGTTTCGTTTAGTAGCTCGCAGATCATGAAAATTGGCATCCAAAACAAATCGAAACAAATCCTCTTTCAGGCAACCAATGGATTCCTAGTGTTATAGTTAAGTTTTTCTCATTGAAGCTTAATGACTTTTCAGTACAATTACTGTCAAAAAATTTAGGGTGGTTCGAAAACCACTTCGTTAAGGTGAATCCTGCCGAGTTTAATATTTTTATTTCTTCACTTCTTAAAGATCTCGAGACTCAAAATTTTCAGATACTGTTAATAAGTCATCAACATAAAAGTCTCTTTTAATGGCCAATGAACCGAGTGGGTATTTAGTTGTATCAGCATCACTGAGCATTTGTAAATACCCAGTTGGAAGAAATGGTGCATGAGCAGTGCCATAAGTGAGGGTGTTGAGTCGAAAAATCTGAATTTGTTCTAAGGGATGCTCTCTACACAATGAGCTGACAATTTCTGTCTTCTTCATGTATGATTATTTGGCAGTACATTTTAGTAATGTCAGCCGTTAAAGCGTACTTATGTAAACGAAAACGAAGAAATGTTGAGTAAAATTCTTCTTGGATGGTTGGGCCTACCATCAAAAGTTCATTTAATGAAATTGGAATAGAAGTACCACTCGACGCATCAAAGACAACTCGTAATTTTGTTGTGTGCTTTCGGACCTCAAAACACACTGATGCGGAATGAAATAGTGTGGTTCACTCAGGATCTTATTATTTGTTGGGCTCCTGTGACCCAGTGCTTTATGCTCATTCATGAAGTCCAAATACATTTTACGAAGTTCTGGATCTTTCAATGTTTTCCTCCGCAGGGCCTGAAATCGCCGAACTGCGATTTCATAGGAGTGGCCGAGTAACTTACCGTCAGCCTTAAAGGGCATTCTGACTTGAAGCCTTCCTGAAGGTAATTCTTCAGTTGTATTGACGAAAAATATTTCACACTCATTTTGTTCAGGTGTGAATTTGTTGCCAATTGTTTCGGAAGGAGGAATTTTTGTACTACTGAATCTATTGATGTTAAGTTTTCTTCAGTTTTACATAATATGCTATTAACTTCGGGAGGACGACTAAGACTGCTGACATATTTGCCAGAAACAATCCATTCCAAAAGAGTTTTCTGTAGCGTTGGTGGATTAGGGCCACTTTATTTTGACCAACCCCTAACAAATCGAAAAAGGTTTCTACTCCTTTACATATCGATCTTTTGAGATTTTTGGAATTCTGGATCCGCCAATTTAATATTGTGCGGAATTTTCCAACCATAAACATTAATTGAATGATCTGGATGATTAGCCGAAATACAATACATCGCATAATTCAGAATTCCATCGAAAATTCATAATTATTTACGCTCGATTTAACAAATGCGCTTAGTTTGGCCCCGATTTTTGTACTTGAATTTCCAATCCCTATAATATTTAAAGTCCTGTTTTGGCGTCGAGTCCGCAGTTTTTGGGCCAAATCCTCCGTCATGAAGTTGACTTGACTTCCTCAGTCCAGCAAGGCTCTTGCGGGCAGGTACTCTCCACAGCTTGATTTCACAAGAATAACTGCTGTTGCCAACATTACCCAATCAGGCACACTTATGGTATGCATTGCGTGTGTAGTTGTTGTTGGTTACGGATGAGGATCAGCAGCGAAGGATACATGATACTGGTGCAGTAAGGTGCGGTGGGACTGATTACACACGCGACATCGATCCGCTCCGCATTTGGATACTGTATGTCCCTTACGCAAACAATTTGTGCATAAGGGCACCGATTTGACAAACTGAAATCTCTGTTGAACAGAGAGAGTTTTAAAAGTGGGGCAAGCTGTTAAATAGTGGCCCTTCGATTGACACTGCTGGCATGTCGGCTGCTTTGTATTCGCTGCAACTAAAGCGGACTTCGTTCCATTCATGTGAGGCTTCTATGGGTCTCGTTCTCCGAGATGATGCGCCTTCAGCTGATAGGTGCTGGTACCGTCTATTTAAGGTAGCTTCTCAGTTCTTCCACAATGGTAGCTTTTCTTTTGTCATAACTATGTGAATAATTATCGCCCAGAGATAGCAATGAGTCATATAAAGCCGACACTTCATCAATCATCGCGCGCAATGAAGGGGCTGATGGCTTAGGGATAGTTGGCAGCTCAAAAAGTTTTGAAATCGTATTAAAAAAGCAAACATTTATTGTCGTAAACGTTTTGGAGACTTGCTAACGCCTTCGGATAATTTTCATCCGACATTTGAAACGCCTTTACCGTGCCCAGAGCCTCCCCAGACAGACAATTAACCAGATGGTTAAATTTTTCAATATCTGGGATATTTGGATCGTTGTGGAAAAAACTTTCAAACAAACTTATGAAATTTTTAAATTCCGACGTGGGTGCCTAGTCCCGAGTGCGATGACTGTTGTACACTCTTATAGACTGTACACTCTTATAGAAGATTGTATCTTAGTTTAGTTCTGCAGTTCGAATTATTTTCTCGAGAAGAAGGTTGAAGAAGTCACACTAAAGAGAGTCGCATTGTCTGAAACCTCTTTTGGTATCAAACGGCTCGGAGAGATCCTTTTTGATCCTGACGGAGCTTTTAGTCAAAGGCAGCTTTGAAATCGACGAAGAGGTGGTGTGTGTCGATTCTCCTTTCACGGCTCTTTTCCAAGATTTGGCACATCGTAAATATCTGGTTAGTTGTTTATTTGTCAAATCTAAAACCACACTGATAAGGTCCAATCAGTTTGTTGAAGGTGGGCTTTAATCTTTCATACAATATGCTCGACAGAACCTTATATGCAATGTTGAGGAGGCTAATCCGACGGTAGTTGGCGCAGATTGTGGGGTCTCCCTTTTTGTAGTTTGGACAGAGCATACTTTAATTCCAATCGTTGGGCATGCTCTCATCCGATCATATTTTACAAAGAAGCTGATGCATGCTCCTTACCAGTTCTTCGCCGCTGTGTTTGAATAGTTCGGCCGGCAATTCATCGGCCCCCGCCGCTTTATTGTTCTTCAGGCGGGTAATTGCTATTCGAACTTCTTCATGGTCAGGCAATGGAATGTCTGCTCCATCGTCATCGATTGGGGTATGGGTTTCGTTTTCTCCTGGTGTTGTGAGTTCACTGCCATTCAGTAGGCTGGAGAAGTGTTCCCTCCATAATTTTAGTATGCTCTGGGCATCGGATACGAGGTCACCTCCTTGGGTTCTAACGGGTGATTTTTTTGAGGTTAGGATTTTCATGCAGTAGTATTTGACAGATCACGTGGGATGTCAGACATGGTGTCAAAGAGAAAGATGCTCAGTATGCTTTGACATTTCATCATGAATAGACTTACTAACGAGCAACGCTTGCAAATCATTGAATTTTATTACCAAAATCAGTGTTCGGTTCGAAATGTGTTTCGCGTCCGTGTCCGATGAGCGATGAGGCTCATTTCTGGTTGAATGGCTACGTAAATAAGCAAAATTGCCGCATTTGGGGTGAAGAGCAACCAGAAGCCGTTCAAGAACTGCCCATGCATCCCGAAAAATGCACTGTTTGGTGTGGTTTGTACGCTGGTGGAATCATTGGACCGTATTTTTTCAAAGATGCTGTTGGACGCAACGTTACGGTGAATGGCGATCGCTATCGTTCGATGCTAACAAACTTTTTGTTGCCAAAAATGGAAGAACTGAACTTGGTTGACATATGGTTTCAACAAGATGGCGCTACATGCCACACAGCTCGCGATTCTATGGCCATTTTGAGGGAAAACTTCGGACAACAATTCATCTCAAGAAATGGACCCGTAAGTTGGCCACCAAGATCATGCGATTTAACGCCTTTAGACTATTTTTTGTGGGGCTACGTCAAGTCTAAAGTCTACAGAAATAAGCCAGCAACTATTCCAGCTTTGGAAGACAACATTTCCGAAGAAATTCGGGCTATTCCGGCCGAAATGCTCGAAAAAGTTGCCCAAAATTGGACTTTCCGAATGGACCACCTAAGACGCAGCCGCGGTCAACATTTAAATGAAATTATCTTCAAAAAGTAAATGTCATGAACCAATCTAACGTTTCAAATAAAGAACCGATGAGATTTTGCAAATTTTATGCGTTTTTTTTTTTTAAAAAGTTATCAAGCTCTTAAAAAATCACCCGTTACAAGAATATAGTCACATTTTGACATACATGCATTCAATAATTAATAAATAAGCTTTATTCAAGAATGATTTCAAACCTGAACTCTTTCTTGAAATAAAAGAAGCTTGGTTACACATTCTTGCTGGTCAAGCAAAGAGCGATTTGGAATGCATGCAAATATTTATAAGAACATAGATACATAAGTACATATGAGTGCCAGCAAGCACACTACAGTAAATGTAAGAAATAAAAATCAAGTTCAGTTTCAGTTAAAAATCAAGTTAAGAGCCAAGCAAAGAAGCTTGAGTTTTTATTGCACCAAAACTATATGCTTTGGTCTTGAACCTTCTGTTAGTCGCCGCATCTTTTCGTCGAATTTTCGAGCATTACCCCTATCGGCCAGCTTGTCAAGCTTCTCGTACTCACGCATTTTGCCCTCTCCATTTTTCTGTCTGCAAATGCGTTCGTGTTTGTGGTTTGGTTTTTTAAGAGGGTATTCAAGTCTAGAAATCAAATTTTGGGCAGTTTTTTGAATTTTATTTAAAAAAACAAAAAAATATTTTTACTATCCATTTTTTATGGTATTTTTATTGATATCTTAAGAATACAGAAAAAAATTTTACAAAAAATATTAAAAATTAAAATAATTATAGGGGAGGGGAGAGACAGGTGCAAAAAAAAAAAAATAGCGCATCCTGGTGACGTTGATCCTGACTCTCCTGGTGGTCTGAAAAAAAATCAAAAGAAATTCTTAATCAGTAAGGATGCTGTTATAGTGCCTACCTCAGGGAACGCGAAATTTTATTTTTTTGAAAAATGGCGGCTGCAGGAAAATAAAAATAATTTTTTTTTGAAACTCCTGAATTTTTTTAAATATTAACAACAAAAATTGACACGATGCTGGTAGGAACGATAAAGGATTATATATAAAAGGTTCACACAAAATTTCAAGTAAATCGGTTGTATAGAACTTGAGATAATGCCGGTACCGTGTGTAAAAAAGTAGTTTTGAGAAAAACGCGTTTAAAAAAGTGAGTCTACCTATGTACCTACCGGGCTAGGTACTGCGTCACTAAATTAACTGTAGCTCTTAAAATCATTTTAATTTTTAAAAATCCTTTGGAGTATATGTCCTTAAGGGTCTAAACTTTAAATATTTGAAGAAAAAAAATCGAATTTTTCAAAATTCTAGAATTCTAATTATACTTACATTATAAGTGAAACCTATATGTAATATTTAAATTAGATAATTAGCGGTTGCTGTTAATCATCAGGTTGCCTGCGTTAAACCTTTCACTAACGTGTAGGAAATTAAAAAAAAAAAACCTACAAATATAATTCGAGGATGATAACAATAAAAAGGAGCACATCTTTAATCGTAGCGCCTCCTACTATTTTCCAACTTTTGCACATCTCTCTTAAATTCTTACTTAAAATTTCATGAGTCTTGAAAGACTTTAAAAAACTTTCGTAATTTTTGATCATTCATCAATAGTTTTTAAAGGCTTGTCTAAAATTTTAGTTTGTTTATAAATGAGACAATTTTCGATTCAGAATGTCTTTTAAGGTACAAAACCTAGAAAACTTGTAATCATTATAAATAAAATAAAAGCTACTCAATACAAAAATTTAGCTGAAACTGTTGTTTTCATAGTATTGTATAAATGATGCAATGAAATTTGTCAACATTTGCAAGCTTATTCTTTCTATTTTATAATTGTTACATACGAACAACTTTAATCGAGAATTAGCAGGATGGCGTTGCTAGATTTAAATCAATATGACTCTTAGTTAGCCATAACCCTCAAAAGGCGCATTTACAAATTCGGCAGCCTCGGATCAATAGTTTGTAAACTATATCATTTTGAGTGAAGAAACTCTTGTTGGTAATATAATATAGTGAAGAAAAAAAAGAGGAGGATGGAGTAATGTGTAGAAGTTCACGTAAGTGAGGAAAGTTCTCTGTTCGTCATTCACTTGGGAGGGGACGGAAACAACTCTTTTACATATGGCTCAAGCAGTCCACGACTTCCGGTCTTGGACCAAATATCCTTTTGGTAGCCTAAGAACATCCGTTTGAAGGCGAGCTAAAGTCAGAAGGCGAAACATGCCCTCCATAGGGTTGTGTGTTGGGTTTGTGACCTGCCACGTAAAAAACTGTACCAATGAAAACTAAAGAAATTTCCGATCCACAATTAAGCAAGTATGTGGGTTTCTTATTATAAAGAAAAAATTCAAGATCGTAGATGGATATGCATGGAATATACCCCAAATTCTACACGATTAAAATTTATAAATAAGGTAATTAAGATAATAACCGAGAAATTTGTATTCGGTCGAACATTTATGCAAGGAATTGAGATTTAATTAAGACTTCCGTATCAATTTGTTGTTTGCTGTGCAAATTCTAAAGTCAAATGTGGATTTGCTCTATTTTACATAGCATATGCACAGGCTCATTGCTTTTGGTTGAATATTATAGTTTGCGACACAACTTTATAGGAGCATTTATACGTATATGTTTTATATTAGAAGCATGTAAATGAAAGCTATTTACGGGGGTATTCTGGTCTAGAAATTTAAAAAAAAAAAATTTTTTTATTTTCAAAGTTTAACTATTCAAGAATATGTGTACAAGAGGATTTTTCAAAATTAAAATTATTTTCGGAGATATGTGTAGGCATTTTTCTGACCCGGCATCCAAACTGTTTCGGCCGGAACTAATCGAACAAAAGACATTACGCGAAACTTTAAACGCGTTTTCCTCAAAACTGACGTTTTCGGAACGATACCGACCGATTTACTTGAATTTTTTATAGAGTGTTCTTTATAGGCATGTCTATGGTTGGAACTAGCCCCATCCGCAAACTTCTACTTTTCCGTAGTTCCGGTTATTGCGACATTATTCTAGATTAATAATCTGTTTTTTTGGTTTCAGATAACTAGGAGGGTTGAAATCATGGGTATGGTCATGTGAATATTTTTAGAGACTCCCCACTTCATCAGCTCATAATTTTAGAATTTTTTTCCGTACTCTTCAATAAATTAACAAATAACTAATAAAAATAGAATATAATAATAGTAGAAATATTAATTGCCTTTTTTTACGACACTTTAAATATTACTTGAAATTCACGCTTCTAGACCAGAATACTCCCTTGCATATGAACTTGGCTTTCAGTTTATTTTCGTTAATATATGCACATATTCATGAACTACGATTCGTACACAAATTCACATTTCCATATCGGCTCAGCGGGTTAGTGTATATCAATCTTGTTTCCTCCTTCTCATGATATTTTTGCTTTCGGCTTAGGACTGTATTTCATTTCCAATGTATTGTTGTAGTAACTATATAATCGAGTATATAGCATATTAAGTGTTCATACTTAGTTTGCGAAACTATGCGAATAATTTATATTAGACTTTTCATTCCTTATAGCTATAGTACAGAGAAAAATTTATATTGAAAATGTGCAAGACTGTTGACGAATGCGCGCAATTCGAGTGTGCGAGTATTTCTATTCACATGACTTACTCAGGGTTCTACAGACTACTTGTACGTTCTGTTCGTTAGCAAGTGAAGTGGCACATTCTACCATAAACGGCTTTCCGTGAGCAATTGTTACTGACAAAGAAAATAGTTGCGTTTACTTCACAAAAAGTTGTGTGACATTATATTTCATTCTTAAATTAATATGATAGATGCTAAATTAAATATTAATTTAAAACCTTTAAATAAATGGTAAAAGAGCTCGTGATATTGTGATAACATCTTGTTTTTTGAATATAGTTTAATAATAGTGCTAATTTTGTTATGATTAGTAAAATTAAAGAATATCCAAAAAATGATTCTCTTTTCATTCCACCACAAATTAAAATAGAAGTGATTTCATTTCTTTCATTTATGTTAAAAAAACATATTTTGTACCGCGAAGAAATCTAATTTTTTATATTTTCAAATACAAAATCAAGACTTTTCATTTGGGCATATTTTAGTTTATCTTCTGTTATTGAGAGGTTTAGCTTTTTCTTTCAATCGTGACTACCAAACTGTGTTAAAGTTTTCCCGTCGAATATAAAATGAGTAATTTAAAGTACTTATATTGAAACACTTCTCTCAAAACTGTACAAGTACCTAGCTCTAGCTGAATAGCATGTTGAAAAGATAGGCATATATTAAAAAAAGTAATAATTGCAACTGTTAGAGCATCTATAAAAATCATAAGATATTTTTGTTATTAAGACAATATTTTCCAAACTATATTGAAAAATCTTCAATTTTTTTTAGAAAGCGAGAATTTTTTTTTGGATTTTCTTCTGAAAGGGAAAATTTATTATTATTTTTACCTGCCAAATGAGATAAAGTGAATACGAAATAATTTTCTCTAAGTTTACTCTCACTTGACATGCATTTACATTTTCGTTTACTTACTTAATAATTTATGCTACTTTTGGACCAGGGCAGAAGCTTTTTAACAGAATATAAAGTGAAACAAGTTCATAGCAGAGCAAAACACCTTGGAAATAGAAGATAAAATATCGAATTCAGAAAAAAATAATTTTCAGGTGATATAAGATCGAGAATTAAAAGGAAGAGGAGCTTTTAAAGACTTAAAAACGTGTTGGCACAATTTTGGCAGTTTTACGAGTTCTGTAAGAAAAAAATAATGTGGCAAAGAAGTTGATGATATAAATATTTAAATTTTTAGTATAAACACCATTAAAAAAAACTTATAACTTATATGATAATTTCCAAGTATTAAAGATTTTTGCTATTTTATTTTTACCTTTACAAATAAATATTACGGTTAAATTTACCCAGAAAATGTGGATTAAAACCTGAAAACGATGCACATTTTTGGTTTTGTTTTCAATTTCATCCACCGGTGTGCTGTTTCGTACTATTTTCTTTTAATTCTAAAGGTATCTGTATCAGTCTATTTGCTTTCGATGCTGCTGTGTAATCATATGCAAAGTGATGTGATATCCTATCTTTTCGTAATGCAGTTGTTAGTGTGTGATCTGTCTTTTGTGGTTCCGTCTGCTTCCCTGTTTGGTTAATTTGTCGGTACTTTTGGTCTATTTGTCTGATGTCATTTGATAACTTTTACTTAAATCTTTGGCAATATTATCACTCTTGATTTAATGCTACAACATTTGAACATATTTTATATACAAAATAATCTGGGTTTTTGTTTGTTCGCTATAGCTGACTAAATCGTTGCATGAAATGAAAAATTGCCAGAACCACTTTGAAGGCAATCCAATGAGAATGGTTTGTAAAAAAAACAGAAAATATTCATTTTTAACCGACTTAAGAGCGTAAATTCAAAAAAAAAAAAAAAAAACACATTACCTACTTATAACAGAGAATGTTAATTTTACAGAGAGAATGTTATTTGATACTGGTAACGGCGAGTTATAGCGTGAATAATAACAAAAACGGCCTCTTCGTTAACTGTTACAAAACGCCTCATTCACTATGTGGGATGAATGCACTATGAGCCATAAAGCACATAAAGAAACTGTGGAAACACCTTAGAAGCTCCTTTGCTCTCATGGGCGGGATTACTTTCAAGAGATTTCCGATAGACTCTTTTTGTCATTAACCGAAAAACGAAAGTATATATCACCAAGGCATGCTTAATATCGTCACCCTTACTCGTATTTGAAAATATAAAACCACGGCTCATCTTCATGGAATCACTGATGGTGACTTTTGACAGCAACTGCTTAAACTTGGGGAAGGAATTTTTCCCACTCCAAATTTAAGCAGTAATTGTAATTGGGTTCTAGGACAATAGTGTCAACTAGGAATGATAGTGTCAACGAAATACACAATCTAATTATTCAAAAAGTTCTCAGAGAGAGAAAATACAAATCGGTAGACACCGTGACTAATATCGAAACGCAGTCCATTATCTTCAGGGGTTTATAAATTCATTAAAACCTTCTGGACTGCCACTACAAATTAAATTTCAATTATGCTTTCGAGGAATTTAATTCCTCCAAGCATGTGCAACGCGACGAGGCTGCTTATTAAGGAATAGAAGGACAATTTAATTGTAGCATCCGTTATCACCGGCCAAGCAGCTGGTCAACTATGACAACATCCTTCGTTCTAACTACTAACAAGTCCCAAGGCCAAACTTTCGAATTAGTAGGCCTTGATCTACGAAAATATTGTTTTACTCAAGGCCAACTGAATGTTAGCCTATCGCGGGTTGCAGGTTTTGAAAATCTATTTATATTGCTGCCACAAAATAAATTAACATCAAATATCGTTTCCAGGGTAGCTCTGACTTAATAAATTTTTTCAAGAGCAGAGAAAGTAAAATAAATAGAAAAGGCACTTTTACAAAAATTAAAAAAGAAATATTATTATTACAAAAAAATATACTTTCAAGTTCGAATTTCCTTCATTTAACTAATTTTTAATGATTCCACGCAAAAACGAGAAAGTATGTGTGGAAGAGTGTGTATAAAATTAATACTTCTGAAATGATTGCCTTGATTGCCGTGATTGCCGTGATACCCGTGTGAAGCCGGGACAGGATGCTAGTAAAGTCATAAAAAATCATAAGGTTAGACGTTTGTATACCTTGGTGATAAATTCGAGGTTAAGTGTGCGAGTTTATACGTAGATACGAGTACAATTCCTTAGAATCTCATCTAGCAGAATTATTGCGCGCCTCATGCAAGTTTAACACTCATTTGGATGAATGTTACTGTTCTTATTTCCGAAATTACTGATATGGGGCTATATCGTATATACGTGAAGGCTGCAGCAATAAAAACAAAAAATAGTTCAGTAAAAATATGTGACAGAAATTTCACACTCAGTAATTAAGTCAATTATGCGCTTAGCAGTCCTAGACTTTCAGTCTTGCCACAAACAGAATTATTCACATATGAATGGTGCAGTAAATAATTATACTTTGGCAAACTGCCAACTCGAATTATGAGGAAGAGAAGAGTTGTGGGATTATACTAAGAGAAAAGCTCTTTATAATTTTATTGAATCAGAAACTAATTTACTATAGCCTCTGTAAAAACGTAACATTTCACATCATTTGCAAAACAAAAAAGCACATAAGTAACGAGTGATCAAAGTAGAGGTACTTTTTTTAATGGCCGTTTTTTGATAGATCACGCATGAATCGTGTCAGAGTGTCATGTTATTTTTGTTCAGTATTGTTACGCCTGAATCGTTAAACTTTGTTCACGTTTTGTAAAGAATTTGTTTCGAGTGTTTTGTTTACCTTATGATCAACATAATCGGCCTACTGAGCGCACTATTCGCAACACCATCACCCATCTTGAGACTCAGCATTCATTATTGGATAATATTCGACCGAATAGACCACGTCCAGTAAACAGTGAAGAAAACATAACAGCCGCAGCTGAGAGGGTACACGAAGACTTTGGAGAGTCGATTTGGCGCCGTTCGCAGCAACTCGGACTGGCGTATTGAACGACTTGGTACATTATTCGACGAGGTTTTAAGTCGAAAGTTTACAAACTACTGATTGTGCAAGATCTGAAGACGTTTGACCTTTCCAAGCGACTTCACTTCATTCCGAGAAGATCCGTCGTTTTTTAGCAAAGTTTTGTTCGACGATAAGGCTCATTTTTAACTCAATAAATATACAAACAAAATTAATGCATTTAGGACGAAGAGCAACTTTAAAAGTTTCAAAAGATGTAATTTCTTCCAGAATGAACAACGGTTTGTTGTAGTTTGCGGGGGTCGGTGGATTCATCGGGCCATATTTCTTGAAAAATTTTACCCGTGAGAACGTAACCGTCATTGCGTCTGTTATCGCGTCATGATAACCGACTATTTGATGTTTGAAATTAAAGCTCGTTATTAGATTTATTAAGAAAACATATCGGTTGATGGTCACCAAGATCGTGGAAAAAAATATCACACGTGTCATTCCCCAGTTATCAGTCTCAATGCTCGAGCGCGTCATTGAAAATATTACTCAACAGATGAACTATTTGCGACGTAGCCGCAGTCTGCATTTTAAAGAGATAATTCTCGAAAATTGTATGCCAAAAATTGTTCTTTCGAATGGTAATAAATATTCCCCATTAAATTTGAGGTTTCTTTGTGTTTTCTTTAAAAAATAGGGAACCTCGAAGTTGGTCATCCTTTGGATAGTATTCACTACTTGTCGTTCAGTCAAATACCCACATCGTAAAATGTTGTGTAGGTATATGCGGGGAAACCCAAAGGAAAGTTCGCTGCGGCTGCCGGCGCGGCCGGATGTAAGAGCCAGTAGGCTGAAACGCATTAATTTGGCACAAATTCAAACAAAAGGCACATGAGCAAGAGTTTCTCTTAAACAAGAAACGATTAAGTGAACCCAAAAAATAGCTGTGAATTGAATTTAGTGATGTTAACAGCACGCTTGTGATATGCAAGCCGTTGAGACCCCGCCAATACAATGCAATTGTTGATTGAGGTCATCGCATAATAAAACTTGATTTATCGCGCGGTTATATTGTCAAAAGCCATGACAATAATAGCAGTCATAAACGTTTTAATTTTTTGCCGAAATTTTTTGATGATATGTTGAGGATTTGAGGATGACAAAGCTTAAAGAAACTAATGATATTTTTTACTCAAAGTAATTGATGTTGTTTTATAACTAATATGTAGAAAGGATGGAGTCATGTGTAGAAGTTCACGCAAGTGAGGAAAGTTCTCTGATCGTCATTCACTTGGGAGTGGCCAAAAACGATTCTTTTACATATGATACAAGCAGCTCACCACTTCCGGTCTTTGACCAAGTATCCTCTGGGTAGCCTAAAAACATCCGTTTGAAGGCGAGCTAAAGTGAGAAAGCGAAACATTCCCTGCAAAGGGTTGTGCGTTTTTTTTTGGGACCCGCCACGTAAAAAAACACTCCCAATGAAAAATCAACAACAGCCTCGGATGAGAGACACCCCTTTTGATGACGACCATGGCAAACGAATTAGGGACTATGATTTGAGGGCACGCACCTGGAATGTCCGGTCTCTTTATTGGGCCGCTGCCCAGCTAGTTGATCCATCCAAGAAATGGGATGGACGGGACAAGGACAGATACGAGTAGGTCCTTGTGACATTTACTACAGTGGCCATATAAAGGAGCGCAAGTTTGGTTTGAGATTCGTGGTTTGAGGGAGACTCTGTCGCCGAGTACTATCATTCACTGCGGTGAATGAACGTCTAGCCACAATCCGCATCAAAGCGAGGTTCTTCAACATATCGCTGATTTGCGCCCACGCCCCGACGAAAGAGAAGGACGATGTGACCAAAGATGCCTTTTATGAGAGCTTGGAGCGCACTTATGAGAGATGCCCCGTCATGATGACAAAATCGTGCATGGCGACTTTAACGCCAGGGTGGATAAAGAAGGTATCTTTGGCACTACGGTCGGTAAATTCAGCCTCCACGACGAAACATCCCCAAATGGCTTGAAGCTGATCGACTTCGCCGGGGCCCGAAATATGGTTATCTGTAGTACTAGATTCCAGCATAAGAAGATTCATCGAGCTACCTGGCTGTCTCCGGATCGAACAACTACCAAGCAGATCGATCATGTTTTGATGGACGGAAGACACGTCTCCAGTGTTTTAGAAGTGCGTGCGCTTTGAGGTCCTAACATCGACTTGGACCACTACCTTGTTGCCGCCAAGATTCGCACCCGCCTCTGTGCAACCGAAAACATTGGTTTTCGGAAAGTGTAAAAGAACAGCTGGTACAACGAGGATTGCCGCGTCGCAGTGGAGAGAAAACAGGCTGCCTACCTCGCAACGTTACGATCGACACCGAGAGCTGAAGAGGGAAGCGAGACGCATTTGCAGAAAGAAAAAGAAAGAGGCCGAAATGCGTGAGTACGAAGAGCTTGATAAGCTGGCCGACAGGGGTAATGCTCGAAAATTCTACGAAACGATGCGGCGGCTTGTAGAAGGTTTCAAGACCGGAGCATACTCTTGTAGAACCCCCCAAGGTGATCTAGCCACCGATGCCCAGAGCATACTTAAATTATGGAGGGAACACTTCTCCAGCCTGCTGAATGGCAAGTACAACGCTAGGAGAAGGCGAACCCTATTCCCCAATCGAAGACGATGGAGCGGACTTTCCATTGCCCAACCATGCAGAAGATCGAATAGCAATTACCCGCCTGAAGAACAACAAAGCGGCAGGCGCCGGATTGCCGGCCGAGTTATTCAAACACGGCGGCGAAGAACTGATAAGGACCATGCATTAGTTTCTTTGCAAAACATGGTCGGACGAAAGCATGCCCAACGATTGGAATTTAAGTGTGCTATGCCCAATCCATAAAAAAGAAGACCCCACAAACTGCGCCAACTGCCGTGGGATTAGCCTCCTCAACATCGCGGACAAGGTTCTATCAAGCGTATTGTGTGAAAGACTAAAGCCCACCGTCAACTAACTGATTGGGCCTTATCAGTGTGGCTTTAGACCTGGCAAATCAACAACCAACCAGATATTCACCATGCGCCAAATCTTGGAAAAGACCCGTGAAAGGAGAATCGACACACACCATCTCTTCGTCGATTTCAAACCTGCTTTCGACAGCACGAAAAGGAGCTGCCTCTATGCCGCGATGTCTGAATTTGGTATCCCCACAAAACTAATACGGCTGTGTAAGCTGACGCTGAGCAATACCAAAAGCTCCATCAGAACCGTGAAGGACCTCTCCGAGCCGTTCGATACCAAACGAGGTTTCAGACAAGGCGATTCCCTATCGTGCGACTTTTTCAACCGGCTTCTGGAGAAAATAGTTCGAGATGCAGAATAGAGAATTGATATTGATATCATCGGCCTCAGCACCCGCGCCGTTAGTTCTGCTTTCTCCAGACTGGACAAGGAAGCAACGCAAATGGGTCTGGCAGTGAACGAGAGCAAGACGAAATATCTCCTGTCAGCAAACAAACAGTCGTCGCACTCGCGACTTGGCTCTCACGTCACTGTGGACAGTCATAACTTTGAAGTTGTAGATAATTTCGTCTATTTAGGAATCAACATTAACACCACCAACAATGTCAGCCTGGAAATCCAACGCAGGATAACTCTTGCCAACAGGTGCTATTTTGGACTGAGTAGGCAATTGAGAAGCAAAGTCCTCTTTCGACGAACAAAAGCCAAACTCTTTGAGTCGCTCATAAATCCCGTCCTGCTTTATGGAGCAGAGGCTTGGATTTATGTCAACAACGGATAAGTAGGCGTTGCGAGTTTTCGAGAGAAAAGCTCCACGAAAGATTTATGTTTCTTTGCACCTTGGCCACGGCGAATATCGCATTCGTTGGAACGATGAGCTGTACGAGATATACGACGACATTGACATAGTTCAGAGAATTAGAAGACAGCGGCTACGCTGGCTAGGTCATGTTGTTTGGATGGACGAAAACACTCCAGCTCTAAAAGTATTCGACGCAGTACCCGTCGGGGGGAGCAGAAGAAGAGGAAGACCTCCACTCCGTTGGAAGGACCAAGTGGAGAAGGACCTGGCCTCGCTTGGAATATCCAATTGGCGCCACGTAGCAAACAGAAGAAACGACTGGCGCGCTGTTGTTGTCTCGGCTATAATCGCGTAAGCGGTGTCTACGCCAATTAAGAAGAAGAAGAAGATGTAGAAAATAACTATATTTTTATACTTGAGTCAAATACAGAATATTCTAAAAAGGTTTTTGTAAATTAATCATGATTTATAAGTTTGTAAGATTCAGAAGTAAACGTTGGAGGTCCTCTAAGATATGTGTGGCAATCTTAACTTTTGATTGAAAAGGGATATATACTAAATATACAAGACTTTAGCAAATAATGATATTTACAAAATAGGTATTTTTAAAAGTTTTCTCCTTAAAAAATTATGAAGTCTTATTTTACAAGTTTTATATTGTACTTAAGCATTTATTTAAATTTTTTCTTATGTTAGTATAATAACATACAAAAAAATATTTTGTTTAAACACTGATAATTGCATTATATTTAGAATCTCCTACATTCCCCCATCTAATTTGCGCAGAAAAGGAAGTAATTTGTTGGCGAATCATACACATGCAAGCATGGGGGAGGGGTGGGCCAATTGAATGAGATTGGATATGTCTGCGCAGAAAATACATATGTACACACTAACAAACTATACAAAGTTTATGTACTGTAAAAAACGGTGCTTAGTATAAGAGTAAAATTAGTACACCACTCCCACTAGATGGACTTACGTTAGAAAACACTCACGTGCACGTAGCATTTAGAGGCTTTCTTGTTTATTGCTACGTACATAAATCAATGCCACAATGCATTCAGACGATCATTCTTTAAGTTGTAGAGCCTAGAACACTGCTGCATGTTCACACATATACAAGTATATGTAGTATATAGTGAATATCAAGGGAATTTACATTACATACTATACATATATATACACTAATAATGTTTTTTGCACTTTAGTGTAAAATTTTTTAAATCAAACCTTTTGGTGGCTACAACCCGCTGTACTCTTGTGCGGCGTCTTGGGTAATTTGTTTACTTTTTTCGCCTGCACCATTGCTATAGTAGAGTGAAGTTTCCTTAATTAAAAGATTGTGATATCAACATTTGACCATATTAATAGCATATCGGCAGCCATAAAGCTAACATTTTCTGTCTCCATTTCGTCTCCATTCTACTGCTGTTCGCAAGTAAGTTATACCCGTACAGTGGTTTGTTCTTTTAACTATTTCTTTGTTTGCTTCGAGTTTGCTTATCACTATGCATTTCAAATGCGAAAAAAGGAAGTTACTTTGCTTCCTTGAAAAAGTTAAATTGCTTTGAATGAAATTCTCGTTGTTGATTATTCACTATATTATGTTTTTTTTATCTTCGGACATAAAGGAATACTGGGTAAGAAACCTCTATTATATATGAAACCTATACGTTATATTTAAATTATATAATTGATTGCTGTTAACTGTCCGTTTGCCCGCGTTTAACCTTTTGCTAACGTGTAAGAAAATTTAAAAAACGTTTATCATTTGAGGACGACAACCAACAGTAAAGAGGAACACATCCCTAGTTGAGGCGTCTTCTACTATTTTATATGATATTTTTCTTAAATACTAATTTTAAAATCAATGAGTTTTTTAGGTCTTTAGGAAGGTTCTTTAATTTTTGGCCATATATCGAAATATTTTTTGTCAAATTCTCTAAAATTGAATTAAAAACAAAAAACTAAAAAATTTACATATATTATTAATTGTCTTGTTAAAAATAATTAATGTTCAAAAGTATGTGGAGGTATAAAAAGAAAGTTATTTGAGTGATTTGTAGATAAATATACTTTATTAGCAAGTTCTTTCTATTTTGTTAATGTTAATAGGTACAACTTAAATAAAAATTAATTGGTTAATTGAAAAGGTCTGACGCATAGATGGCGTTACTGGAAGTAAATCCATATGATTTTTAGTTAGCCCTAAACTTCAAAAGGTGCGTGTTCAAACTCGACAGCTGTCGGATTATTTTTGTAAATTATATCATTTTGAATTCTAATTATATACATAGACAACAAGTAAGGAACAAAAAGTAAGTGTTGTTTTTACAAGACAATGAAATAAAACAAGTCAGTAAAGACGATTTCAAAATCCATGAACTGGGCTTCGGATTGCTTTGGCACCCACCGTATTCTTCAAATCTAGCCGCAGCGACTATATCATGCAAAATATTTTATCCCGTTATATTAATTGTGTCAAGCTACAGCTTGCATGGACGGACTGTCGGATTTCAACTATTCTCGTCATCCTGTTATTTTATATTTAACCCATATCTATATCACTTAGTTTTAGGTGATACATAAAACCGTGAAGAGAACAAAACTATTGTACTCTGTAATAACAGACTACGATAATATAAATGCAGGTAAGGAAGTGCTACGTTCGGGTATAAAAGAGCATTTCATACTCTTGCAACCTGTAAGAATTAAAGCCAAGGAAATACTCTCATGTACATAAGGCTTGCTAGTTATATTCTCTTGTCAACCAATACCACATACTATTAACATTTCCATATTCTAAAAAATATTATATAAAGATCATTAAGGTATTTTAAATGTCGACCACATGGAGTTTGGTCAGACAGATGTTCGAAAATTTAAAAATTAGTTACATAGGGACTAGGTCAAGGTTGCGCCCAATTTTTTTTTTTGTCATAAGCAAATTAATTGAAAGATAATATATGTTCTTCCTTAAAGCACAGATTGATATCAAATTTAATAAAAAATCATATCAGTAAGTTTTTGTGTGCATTTTGGTTTCCTGACTACTTTTTGATTTCGCTTCTAGAAATATTAATAATTATGTTTTTAGGCATTTTTATTATATCCGCATCATCAGCCAATAAACAATGCTACAAATTGCTGTAGTTTGTGCCTCTGCGAAGACATAAATGAACGAACAAATGTCCAACTGAAATGCGAAAATGCTAAAAGGAAGCGAACAAAACTAGGTAATTGCATAATTTTGGGTTGCAAATGGAAGTTGTCAGTCACTTAGTCAGGTGACTCTGCGTCACCTCAATGACTGTGCACGGTCATCTACGGCTTGATATGCCTGGAAAAACATACGAAATAGTTCAAAGTAAAATATTGAAAAAAAAAATGTAAGGTAACAGAAAAGAGTATGTTTTATGGCAAACTAACAACAACAAGGTGCGTTCCAAAGGAAACAGGACTTAAAAAAAAACAGAAGAAATGGCTTTTTCAGCAAAACCAATTTATTTTATTCGAAATAGTCTCTTTCTCTTCAATACAGCTTTTTGAACGGTCCGAAAGCATGTCGAACGGGTGTTTCAGCTCGTTGGCCGGTATGGACGCCAGTATGCCAGTGTAGGCCTTTTGAAAGGCCTCTACGTCTAACGCTTTCCTTTCATGGGCAAATTCATTTTTCCGAAAAGGAAGAAGTCGCACGATGCCATATCAGGTGAATACGGGGAGGGTTAAAGGTAAAAATGTGATGTTTGGTCAAATAATCGGTCACAAGCGCCGATAAATGAGATGGCGCATTATTGTGCAACAAACGCTTCAAAACTCCAAGGTTGAATACCGCATCGATGTTTTGGAGATATTCAATTCCATTTCCATGAATTTCAATGATGATTTCGGCTGATTTTTGATGAATTCACTCACAGTTTCGATAGAATTTTCGGTGATCACGGATTTTGATTGGCCCACATGTTGATCGTCATTTATGTCCTCACGACCACTTTAAAAACGTTGAAACCACTCGTGCATTCTGGTACGGGATAGACAATCATCTCCATCAACTGAAACGTTACGGTAAGAGTTTTACCAATTTTAAAACATAATTTAATGTTGGCTCTTTGTTCAAAGCTCATTTCCGCACCGCTGAGACAAACATACTGACACTTAAAATGCAATAACTTCACTTCCAATGGATGAAATGTCATGAAATTCTAACTGGAAGATGGCGCAATCAGGGGGCGGTAGATTCAAAAAGTTCTGTTTACTTTGGAATGCACGTTGTAGATAAAACAACGTACAACAAAGAAAATTATTGTCTTCTAGAAGAAAGGAGCACAATGAAGTAGGTAAAGGGCTATTACTAACATTAATTAAATGGCTGAAAATATTCACTGCAGAATTGACAGCAGCTGTTGGTACAAATGACTTGTAAAAAATACCGCATTTCTCACCACCCAACAACTTGACACCTTTCAAGTCAAGCCGATTAACTTATTGCTGCTTTGCACTCGAGTATGAAAGCATACATATATGTACATTTAATACTTAAAAACCTAAAAATGGTATAATAAGTTTGCCGCGAAGTTTGTAACATCAAAAAAATGTACAAGACCCTTAAAAGTATATGCATTTGTATAAAATTGATCAGTGCGACTCAGCCATCTCTACATATGCGGACAAGTGCCTCAGTTTTTGAGCTTTTGACAGAAATTTTGCATACCTCCTTTTCTCATCATGAAGCTAACGCTATATATATGCCATATAAACTGAATGATCGGAGTCAAGTGATTTTATAAAAAGCTATTGCAATTGACGAGATGTCGCCAAGAAATTTGCCATGTATTATTTCCTAAGGCGCTAGGCTATCTCGGAAGACATTTTTCAGATTGGATAACTATAACACTTAGCTGTCTGATCAAAATCGGTACGAAACTTTGTATATACCCATTATGCTGTAAAAGAAAATGCACTTCTGAGGGGTGTTATAGCTTCGGTGGAGCCGAAATTAGTATTTTCTCTGGTTAATTAGTTCTTCATGCAATTGACTGCTTAAGTTTTCAATGGTCAATTATCCTGACTTGCCCAATTTGCTCTGACAGCGTTAAATTTGTAGGAAGAATTGAGCATTAATTCTATTTTTGACGAATGTGCGTACTATACATACAACGTCTTTTAGTTCTTTTTGTTCAATTATTGGAAAATATGTATATTTAGAGTAGACTAACCTGTGCATACTCATATTTTCTTTTTAAAATCCGTAACCGTGTTAACGTACCATAACTAACTGTGGATGAAAAAGCGTATTCCCGCGCTTAACAATAACATGCCATTTGTTTAGAAACTCGCACTTTTATAAATTACAATAGCTATTTTTATTACGGTGATTCTCCGATTTACTCATAATTTAGAGCAAAAGTTTTATTGTATTTTCTAGTCTTTTGTACAGGTTCTTTTTTTAATTTTTTTTTTTTTTTTGTTTTACTTTTCCCCTCTTGTTCACGTTGTCAAGACGTTCACTTATGTCTCATAAGTTAGTATCTATTACGTTCATATGTTTATATCATGTTCGAATGTGTTAGATTTTAGCGAGTCTATGAAAATAAACCAATTCTACTCCTTCTTTCTTCTTTACTGGCGTAGACACCGCTTACGCGATTATAGCCGAGTCAACAACAGCGCGCCAGTCGTTTCTTCTGTTCGCTACGTGGCGCAAATTGGATATTCCAAGCGAGGCCAGGTCCTTCTCCACTTGGTCCTTCCAACGGATTGGAGGTCTTCCTCTTCCTCTGCTTCCCGCGGCGGGTACTGCGTCGAATACTTTCAGAGCTGGAGTGTTTTCATCCATCCGGACAACATGACCTAGCGACTACGCTGGCTCTTTTAATGCGCTGAACTATGTCAATGTCGTCGTATGTCTCGTACAGCTCATCGTTCCATCGAATGCGATATTCGCCGTGGCCAACGTGCAAAGGACCATAAATCTTTCGCAGAACCTTTCTCTCGAAAACTCGCAACGTCGACTCATCCGTTGTTGACATCGTCGAAGCCTCTGCACCATATAGCAGGACGGGAATTATGAGTGACTATAGAGTTTGGTTTTTGTTTGTCGAGAGAGGACTTTGCTTCTCAATTGCCTACTTAGTCCGAAGTAGCACCTGTTGGCAGAAGTTAAGGCTGACATTGTTGGTGGAGTTTACGCTGGTTCCAAGATAGACGAAATTATCTACAACTTCAAAGTTATGACTGTCAACAGTGACGTGATTGCCAAGTCGCGAGTGCGACGACTGTTTGTTTGATAACAGGAGATATTTCGTCTTGCCGTCGTTCACTGCCAGACCCATTTCTTTTGCTTCCTTGTCCAGTCTGGAGAAAGCAGAACTAACGGCGCGGGTGTTGAGGCCGATGATATCAATATCATCGGCATACGCCAGCAGTTGTACACTCTTATAGAAGATGGTACCTTCTCTGTTGAGTTCTGCAGCTCGAACTATTTTCTCCAGCAGCAGATTGAAGAAGTCGCACGATAGGGAATCGCTTTGTCTGAAACCTCGTTTGGTATCGAACGGCTCGGAGAGGTCAATCCCAATCCTGACGAAACTTTTCGTGTTGCTTAACGTCAGCTTACACAGCTGTATTAGTTTTGAGGGGATACCAAATTTAGACATCGCGGCATAAAGGCAGTCCCGTTTCGTGCTGTCGAAAGCAGCTTTTAAAGCGATGAATAGGTGGTGCGTATCGATTCTCCTTTCACGAGTCTTTTCCAAGATTTGGCGCATCGTGAATATCTGGTCAGTTGTTCATTTACCAGGTCTAAAGCCAAACCGATAAGGTCCAATCAGTTTGTTGACGGTGGGCATTAGCCTTTCACACAATACGCTTGATAGAACCTTGTACGCGATGGTGAGGAGGCTTATCCAGATGTGTGGGGTCTCCTGTTTTAAGGATTGGGCATAGGACACTTAAATTCCAATCGTTGCGCATGCTTTCGTCCGACCATATTTTGCAAAGAAGCTGATGCATGCTCCTTATCAGTTCTTCGCCGACGTGTTTGAATAGCTCGGCCGGCAATTCATCGGCGCCTGCCGCTTTGTTGTTCTTCAGGCGGGCAATTGCTATTCGAACCTCTGCATGGTCGGGCAATGGAACGTCTGCTCCATCGTCATCGATTGGGGAATCAGGTTCGCCTTCTCCTAGCGTTGTACTTGCCATTCAGCAGGCTGGAGAAGTGTTCCCTCCATAATTCAAGTTTACTCTAGGCATCCGTCACTAGATCACCTTTGGCGGTTCTACAAGAGTATGCTCCGGTCTTGAAACCTTCTGTAAGTCGCCGCATGTTTTCGTAGAATTTTCGAGCATTACCTCTGTCGGCCAGCTTATCAAGCTCTTCGTACTCACGCATTTCGGCCTCTTTCTTTTCTTTCTGCAAATGCGTCTCGCTTCCCTCTTCAACTGTCGGTATCTATCCGATCCCGCACGTGTTGTGGTCGATCGTAACGTTGCGAGGTAGGCAGAGTGTTTCCTCTCCACTGTGACGCGGCAATCCTCGTTGTACCGGCTGTTCTTTTACACTTTCCGAAAACCAATGGTTTCGGTTGCAGCTGTACGTAAGGAGTTTGAAATATCGTCCCACAGTTCCCTTATACCGAGTTGTTGACGAGTGATCTCAGAGAGCAGTATTGCAAGCCGAGTAGAAAATCGTTCGGCTGTCTGTTGTGATTGCAGCTTCTCGACGTCGAACCTTCCTTGTGTTTGTTGGCGTGCTTTTTTTGCTGCATAGAGGCGGGTGCGAATCTTGGCTGCAACAAGGTAGTAGTCCACGTCGATGTTAAGACCTCGGAGCGCACGCACATCTAAAACACTGAAGACCTGTCTTCCGTCCATCAAAATATGATCGATCTGCTTGGTAGTTGTTCGATCCGGAGACAGCGAGGTAGCTTGATAAATCTTCTTATGCTGGAATCTAGTACTACAGATAGCCATATTTCGGGCCCCGGCGAAGTCGATCAGCTTCAAGCCATTTGGGGATGTTTCGTCGTGGAGGCTGAATTTATCGACCGTAGTGATAAAGATACCTTCTTTACCCACCCTGGCGTTAAAGTCGCCATGCACGATTTTGCCATCATGGCGGGGGCATCTCTCATAAGTGCGCTCCAAGCACTCATAAAAAGCATCTTTGGTCACATCGCCCTTCTCTTTCGTCGGGGCGTGGGCGTAAATCGGCGATATGTTGAAGAACCTCCTTTGATGCGGACTGTGGCTAGACGTTCATTCACCGCAGTGAATGATAGTACTCGGCGACAGAGTCTCTCTCAAACCACGAATCCCAAACCAAATTTGCGCTCCTTTATATGGCCACTGTAGTAAATGTCACAAGGACCTACTCGTATATGTCCTTGTCCCGTCCATCCTATTTCTTGGACGGCGGTGATGGAATCATGAGTAGAAGTTCACTCCAGTAAGGAAAGTTCTCTGATCGCCATTCACTTGGGACTGACCAGAAACGATTCTTTTACATATGACTAAAGCAGATCACGACTTCCGGTCTTTGACCAAGTATCCTTTGGGTAGCTTAAGAACATCCGTTTGAATGCGAGCTAAAGTGAGAAGGCGAAATATTCCCTATTTGAGACCCGCCACGTAAAAAAATACCCCTGCTGAAAGGAAACAACAAGCCTCGGATGAGTGACCCCCCTTTTGATGACGACCATGGCAACCGAATTAGGGACTATGATTTGAGGGCATACACCTGGAATGTCCGGTCTCTTAATTGGGAACGTACCGCTGCCCAGCTTGTTGATGTCCTCGTGAAAATAAAGGCTGACATCACCGCCGTCCAAGAAATGCGATGGACGAGACAAGGACAAAGATGAGTAGGTCCTTGTGGCATTTATTACAGTTGCCATACAGCAGTTTCAAGTTTGGTGTGGGATTCGTGGTGGGAGAGAGACTCCGCCGCCAAGTACTATCATTCACTCCGACAAATGAACGTCTATCCACAATTCGCATCAAAGCGAGGTTCTTCAACATATCGCTGATTTTCGCCCACGCCCCGACGGAAGAGAAGAACGATGTGACCAAAGAAGCCTTCTATGAGCGCTTGGCGCGAACTTATGAAAGCTGCCCACGCTGCGTACAAGCCTTGATGTCAAAATCGCGCTTGGCGACTTTAACGCCAGTGTGGGTAAAGAAGGTATCTCTGACACTACAGTCGGAAAATTCAGCCTCCACGACGAAACATCCCCAAATGGGTTGAGGCTGATCGACTTCGCCGGGGCCTGAAATATGGTTACCGGTAGTACTAGATTCCAGCACAAGAAAATACATCAAGATACCTGGCTGTCTCCGGATCGAAAACCTAACAACCAGATCATGTTGTTGAAGATGGAAGAAACGTCTCCAATGTTCAAGACGTGCGTATGCACCGAGGTCCTAACATCAACTCGGACCACTCTATTGTTGCAGCCAAGATTCGCACCCGCCTCTGTACAGCAAAAAAGCACGTCAACAAATGTTTGAAATATAAAATCAAAGTGTTTGATTTGTAAGAGCAAACTATAAACTTAAATATGTTTCTTTGGATCCTTACACTAGTCGGGGGGGAAATATGGACTTATTTAAGCTGAGAACTATTTCATTCTACGAAAAGTGTTTCATTCTACGTGAATTATTTTAATTTGATTTTATTTATAGTTTTCACGTATTTATATAAAATTTTAAGTACTGTCTTAACTATCTTAATATATATGTGTGTGTGTATTCATATGTGTGTAGCATATTGTTTATGCTACATGTTATGGTATTGTTTTCAAGTGCACATGTTGTGTGACCTTGGGTTTGTTTTGATGTGAGTACACTTACAGACAGTTGCTAAAATGTATTCTATGAACTCATGGGTTATCATGTGCATGCATCTTATCCTTAGTAATGTTTGTGTTATTGTCTGTTGAATGCTATATTTTGCATGACAATACATTTTTAGTATGTGTCTGTTTATGCTGATATTGACATCATCGGCCTCAACACCCGCGCCGTTAGTTCTGCTTTCTCCAGGCTGGACAAGGACGCAAAGAAAATGGGTCTGGCAGTGAACGAGGGCAAGACGAAATATCTCCTGTCATCAAACAAACAGTCGTCGCACTCGCGACTTGGCTCTCACTTCATTGTTGACAGTTTTAGTTTTGAAGTTGTAGATAATTTCGTCCATTTAGGAACCAGTATTAACACCACCAACAATATCAGCCTGGAAATCCAACGCAGGATTACTATTGCCACAGGTGCCACTTCGGACTGAGTAGGCAATTGAAAGGTGAAGTCTTCTCTCGACGAACAAAAACCAAACTATAATTCGCTCATAATTCCCTTCCTGCTATATGGCGCAGAGGCATGGGCGATGACAACAACCGATGAGTCGACGTTACGTGTTTTCGAGAGAAAAGGACTGCGAAAGAATTATGCTCCTTTGCGCATTGGCCACGGCGAATATCGCATTCGATGGAACGATGAGCTGTACGAGATATACGATGACATTGACATAGCTCAGCGAATTAAAAGACAGCGGCTACGCTGGCTAGCTCATGTTGTCCGGATGGACGAAAACGCTCCAGCTCTGAAAGTATTCGACGCAGTATCCGCCAGGGGAAGTAGCGGAAAAGAAATACCTCCTCTCCTTTGGAAAGACAGTGGAAAAGGACCTGGCTTCGCATGGAATATCTAATTGGCGCCACGTAGCGAAAAGAAGAAACGACTGGCGCGCTGTTGTTAACTCCGCTATAATCGTGTAAGCGGTGTCTACGCCAGTAAAGAAGGAGAAGTGCTATATTTTAACTTTGACTAAAATTTTTTGTTTTAGAAGGCTTATTGTGTTAATTTATTTATTTAAACTTAAGACTAAAATGTTTTTTCTGCATAAATATTTATACTTTAATTGCAGGCTTGTTTTTATAATTGCTAATAACATAATATGTGATTTTAGCCCGATTCTTTGAAGCTTTTGTTTTTGTGCAACTGCGATTCTTTATTTCAGTTTTGAAAGGTTTAAGAACGTGGACTTCGAACCAGAATCTACGAATGCGTATTAGTTCTTACAAATGGACCTCTTTTCCCTAAGTTTTTTTGCTATTATGGATTTAAAATGGGAATATAAATTTAAATTTGCGGAAATGATTGACCCTCGATTGTATCATAGTTTTTTGAAACCTTATTTGTACTCGTCTTGCTATTGACATATTATATAATAAATGTAATGAATTTCTTTAAACCATCTGCTATAAAACGTATTAGCTGCTAAAATAAAAAAATAATAAAACTTTTTTTTCCAACAATCGAAATGAATAAATAATGTAGTTCCCATAATCGAAAGTCTCTATTTACACTAACACGGATGTACGGAATAAGGATTTAATTAAAACTTCTCTGTAAATTTGTCGCTTTGCCATACAAATTTTTGTATCAAATGTGCGTTTACTCTTAGGTATACTTGACATATGCACAAGCGCATTGCTTGTTGTGGATATAATTTGCGAAACAATTCAGAGTAGCATTTGTGTGTATATTTGTGGCATGTTTTAAAAATATAAATGCAACTTTGTTTTACATATGTACACCACACTTAGTTTACTTCCGTATACACCTCTCTTTATGTACGACGATACAAATTCACATTTCCATATCAGTTCAGCGGTTTTAGCACATGTCAGCCCTGTTTCCTCTTTCCCACAATGACATCTTTGGTTTCGCTTAGGAGCAAAATTCATTTGTAATCAAATATTGCAACAAATGTATAAATACGGCGTATATTACGTGTTTGCGAAAAATATACATAGTTTGCTAAACTTTTCGAATAATTCTTAGACAGTTCTTATGCCTTTTAGCTATAGAACAATGAAAACTGTATATTGAAAAGGTGCAAAGTTGGGGCGCAATGTCTACGTGAATATTTCCATTTGCATGAACGATATACTCAGGCTTGTACAGAATGCGGTACGCTTTGTTCATTTCCAAGTGAGTTGCTTGCACAAAGCGTTCTGCGGCATTATTTTTCGTTCTTAAAGTAATATGAAATAGGCTAGAGGAATTTTGAACGAATGGAAACAAAATTCATGTCTGCTCATATCAATGATTTTGATTACCTATTGTTTTTTAATTATAACTTTAGGTTTGAGGAAATAATCAGCTGATGACTTACTATTAACGTAAGTAACTAACTAAAAGATCTGACTGAGGTGCTTGACTTTGCAATAAAATCGTCTCTGTAAAATATTTGTTTCTTTTTTCCAAGCTATATTTCTAGTTCATCTGGTGATTTTTCCATTTCGATTCCAAATTGAAAACAAAAAATATAGTTAATAATTATATTCAAGTTTTTCTAAACGAAAATACCTTATCTATCACTCATGACTTCCTTCAAATAAGAAATTTGATTTAATAAGTCACATAACATAGTTCTTTACAACAAATTTTGGCAGAAAAATTCAAATTATTCGCTAAATCGCCAAAAATTTACGCTTTCTGAGGGTATGTCTCTGGAACAATATCGAAAATGTCAAATTTCATGATAAAGTTGTCAGTTGCTAGATTGCAGCGCTAAGCCAAATTCCGAAACTAAAATTACAATACGAGTACCTTCTGCATATTAAAAAATTGCACGTACGTGGTTGATGTCAATTTCCGTTACTTTATAAAGATTTTCTAGTTTTTTGTATACTTGCAATCAGTTGCTCTCTATTATAGTTTTTTTATCTAACGGTTGTACGTATGATCTAAAACTAATTGAGATAGATATATGGTTATATATATATAAATGATCAGGATGACGAGAAAAATTGCAATATGGTTGACAGTCTGTCTGTCCGTCCGTCCGTGCAAACTGAAACTTGAGGAAAAATTGAGATATCTCGATGAAACTTGGTATGTGGGTTATTTAGTACGAAAAAAATTACGAGTTCATAGTATTCGGACCATTGCCAAGGAGAACCAGCGGGAAAAAAATTTTGGAAAAGTGGGATTGGCTCCTCCCTCTAATAAGCTTAATATACATACCTCCTAAACTACTTAATCTTCAACAACCAAATTTGCTGCTTGCAAATCTTATAAGAACTTATACCGACAGTATGAAATTGGATGATATACAAATTAAGAAGCAAGGGCATGTAGTATATAATATCTATAGTGTGTGCCATTTAATGACCAAAAATTGTTCAAATCCAATTAAAGCGGCTTAAGCCCTTAGGTACCAAATACTTAGACCCCGGTACTTATAGTTGGACTTTTGATCGAAAATAACGGTCAATGTGAGAGATATATAACGGGTGATTTTTTTGAGGTTAGGATTTTCATGCAGTAGTATTTGACAGATCACGTGGGATGTCAGACATGGTGTCAAAGAGAAAGATGCTCAGTATGCTTTGACATTTCATCATGAATAGACTTACTAACGAGCAACGCTTGCAAATCATTGAATTTTATTACCAAAATCAGTGTTCGGTTCGAAATGTGTTTCGCGTCCGTGTCCGATGAGCGATGAGGCTCATTTCTGGTTGAATGGCTACGTAAATAAGCAAAATTGCCGCATTTGGGGTGAAGAGCAACCAGAAGCCGTTCAAGAACTGCCCATGCATCCCGAAAAATGCACTGTTTGGTGTGGTTTGTACGCTGGTGGAATCATTGGACCGTATTTTTTCAAAGATGCTGTTGGACGCAACGTTACGGTGAATGGCGATCGCTATCGTTCGATGCTAACAAACTTTTTGTTGCCAAAAATGGAAGAACTGAACTTGGTTGACATGTGGTTTCAACAAGATGGCGCTACATGCCACACAGCTCGCGATTCTATGGCCATTTTGAGGGAAAACTTCGGACAACAATTCATCTCAAGAAATGGACCCGTAAGTTGGCCACCAAGATCATGCGATTTAACGCCTTTAGACTATTTTTTGTGGGGCTACGTCAAGTCTAAAGTCTACAGAAATAAGCCAGCAACTATTCCAGCTTTGGAAGACAACATTTCCGAAGAAATTCGGGCTATTCCGGCCGAAATGCTCGAAAAAGTTGCCCAAAATTGGACTTTCCGAATGGACCACCTAAGACGCAGCCGCGGTCAACATTTAAATGAAATTATCTTCAAAAAGTAAATGTCATGAACCAATCTAACGTTTCAAATAAAGAACCGATGAGATTTTGCAAATTTTATGCGTTTTTTTTTTTAAAAAAGTTATCAAGCTCTTAAAAAATCACCCTATAGTACAATTGAAATACATACAAGGTTTGACATATAAGTAATGATACTGATTTTATTGCCGCGCTTGTGGTAAACCTTGGATCTTGAAATTCCCTTTTTCTTTTACCGGCGTCCCTCCCCTTTCTATTGATATATGTACCATCGTCTTAGCTTGTTTAGTTCGCCTGATGTGTCAAGTTGAGTAGACGTGTGTTTGTAGTGCTCGTCACGAAAATGGAAAAACGAAATCAAGAGCAACGCGTCGCGATAAAATTTTGCTTTACATTGGGCGAAACAGCTTCGGAAACGTACGCTGATATTGTAAGAGAGTATGGTGATAGTGTTATTAGTCGTGCCCAGGTGTTTCGATGGCACAAAGAGTATAAGGAGGGGCCTGAAAGCGTGGTAGACGAAGCGCGGACTGGGAGACCAGTCGAGGTACGGACTGACGCGAATCCGCAGCGTGTTCGCGCATTAATCCGACGGGGAAAACTGTGTATCAAGTCTACTATTGCCAAGTACTCGAAAGATTGCGAAAACGAGTCAACAGAGTGCGCCCAGGCAACGCTTGTAACTGGATTCTTCACCACGACAACGCGCCGTGCCACACCGCCTTCAGCGTGTCCCAGTATTTGGCCTCTAAAGGGATCGCCGTGTTGCAACAGCCGCCTTATTCACCCGACATGTCACCCTGTGACTTTTTTTTGTTTCCTAAAACAAAATCGATGGTCAAAGGAACCCATTTTGATTCGATTACGGACATCTCGCGGACAGCCGCAATACATTGTTATATTTTTTGCATGTGTGTGGAGAAGATCAATCGGCACTGACCAATTTAAATCCATTCAAAGATGACGGTCATAATAGTTTCTGAGTTGAGCCTAAACGACAACGCAGTGAGCAGTTAATTAAAAATTATTAGAATTATACCATAGGTTAACGTCAATATAAAGTTTCGAGATCAAATTTCGGAAAAGAATGTTTTTTATTCAAATATTAAAATAAAATGGGCTTTAAATATATTTTGCATATTTTAAATTATATTACAAAATTAATATACACCAGATTTTCCGGGTAAAATCACTTCTTTGCAAAAACAAAACAAACTAAATATAAGGGACGTTCAAATATTTTTTATTTAATGTGAGGATCAATTGGTACAATCAAGTTCTGAAATATATCATCACCGTTTCTTTTGTAACGGGTGATTTTTTAAGAGCTTTGATAACTTTTTAAAAAAAAAAAACGCATAAAATTTGCAAAATCTCATCGGTTCTTTATTTGAAACGTTAGATTGGTTCATGACATTTACTTTTTGAAGATAATTTCATTTAAATGTTGACCGCGGCTGCGTCTTAGGTGGTCCATTCGGAAAGTCCAATTTTGGGCAACTTTTTCGAGCATTTCGGCCGGAATAGCCCGAATTTCTTCGGAAATGTTGTCTTCCAAAGCTGGAATAGTTGCTGGCTTATTTCTGTAGACTTTAGACTTGACGTAGCCCCACAAAAAATAGTCTAAAGGCGTTAAATCGCATGATCTTGGTGGCCAACTTACGGGTCCATTTCTTGAGATGAATTGTTGTCCGAAGTTTTCCCTCAAAATGGCCATAGAATCGCGAGCTGTGTGGCATGTAGCGCCATCTTGTTGAAACCACATGTCAACCAAGTTCAGTTCTTCCATTTTTGGCAACAAAAAGTTTGTTAGCATCGAACGATAGCGATCGCCATTCACCGTAACGTTGCGTCCAACAGCATCTTTGAAAAAATACGGTCCAATGATTCCACCAGCGTACAAACCACACCAAACAGTGCATTTTTCGGGATGCATGGGCAGTTCTTGAACGGCTTCTGGTTGCTCTTCACCCCAAATGCGGCAATTTTGCTTATTTACGTAGCCATTCAACCAGAAATGAGCCTCATCGCTCATCGGACACGGACGCGAAACACATTTCGAACCGAACACTGATTTTGGTAATAAAATTCAATGATTTGCAAGCGTTGCTCGTTAGTAAGTCTATTCATGATGAAATGTCAAAGCATACTGAGCATCTTTCTCTTTGACACCATGTCTGACATCCCACGTGATCTGTCAAATACTACTGCATGAAAATCCTAACCTCAAAAAAATCACCCGTTAGAAACGAATTCAGTGTACTCAATTTTCGAGTACTTTTTCCACTAAATCAAGTCATATGTCATGCATAGCACGATCAGTATTGACTGCTAAAGCTTGAAGAGTGTCTGGTTTATTGCTAAAGACCAATAACTTCAGACTCGGAACCCGGGCAAATTTAACAGGCCAATATTTGCGAAAACGCAGCAGAAAAATTCCTCCTGGATCGGGTTGGGCTCAACGCCAGCACGAGTTAGGAGGATACTGCAAGGCATTGCTCCAATAACGACAAACACAGATTAACACTTACCGATCCAAACGGGGTTAGATCGCCGAAAAAACAGCCTTGGTCGGATAAAATTCGCGTCAATTCCGGTGCGTAGAACCAGCTGTCGTGGGGCCAATCTATAGTACTTCAATATGCTGCTTTTGTTTTCGATCGTAGGGTGCAACTTTGGCCGATTGCTCGTTTTCCTTCTTTCTCTTTTAAATTGCTGAATGCCAACGTAAGTTGATGCCAAGCGCAAACTTTGAATAAAAACCAAAAACCTGAAACTGTAAAATCACCAGAAGAGAGAATAACTAAAGGACCAGTAGTTTCCAGAGTTGGGAATGGAGATCGGGGTCTTTAAATATATTGCTGTCAATGACCTTGCTCCGGTAAAAAAAGATGCTTCAGGTATTTTAGTTAGCGATAATAATCCTACACGTATATCATCAATTGAATTTATATTCAAAGACATATCGGTGGTTTGTATAAATGAATCAGTTGCTTCATTAATTTTCCGAATAAACGCTGAAATAGCATTTAATCGCGGTCGTTCAATTAATCGTCACTGTTAAAATCACTATCATCCTCGCCTATTTCAACTGATTCCATTAATTGGAGCAATTCTTCATCACTAAGTTAACTTAGATTAAATTTTCTGCCATTTCTATGCTCCATTTTTAAAAAAATAAAAATAAAAAAATACAAACAAACAATGAAATACCTAAGAAAATTTTCGCGTTAACAGGCAAGGCCGCCCTGAGGCAGTATTCGTGTTTGTGTTCTTAAAACTCGAAATATTTTTTATTTTTTTTAAAAAGTATATTAACAGAAAATAAATTAGCTTACTTAATAAAAAAAATCTTTTTATTTTAACTTTGAAATTTTTAAAATCGGCGCTGGAATTAGTTGAACTTTAACACTGAATTTCTGCATTCAACTGACGATAATAAAAAAACAAAACCTTACAATACATTTTTTGATATTAAGGAAATATGAGTTGATGTATTATTCAACGGTTTTTATAACAGTTGTAGACAAAAATAAAATTTCTTATGAGTTTGGGACTATTTATTTAAGGCCGCCTCAGGGCGGTCTTGCCTGTTAGAGGGTTAAACCTGATTTTGTCAAGATCAACTTCTTCCAATTGCAGTCATAAAAAATGGGTTATCATCGATCTGTACCTCTCTCTATTGACAATAACGTTGTCATCAGCTTCATTTCAAAATAAGTACGAAACACACTAACAAACTGTACAAAGTTTAGGCGCTGTTGTCTAGTGTATGACTAAAATGTATAAATTACGCCCACTTGACACGGTTATACGTTAGCGAGCATTTCTAGCTCCACCGAGTGAGCAACTAAATCACCTTTTTACACATATCATACGATTGCCTTACGCTTTATCGGCACGCACATAAATTAACGCTAGATTGCATTCAGACGATCATTCGTTTAGTTTGAGAGCCTAAAAAACTGCCGCACGTCCCATATGTACATATGTATGTATATAGTATCTAGTAAATAAAATATTAAGAGATTCCGCACTAACTGCAATACCAATTATACTTAGAAAGCTTTACAATTGAAATATGCAAGTGAACACATTTTTATCTCTCTTTTCGTAATTTTTGACAGCTACAACCCGCTGTTTTCACCACCTTTATTTGTTTAGTACTATCGCGTACATCATTACCACAATAGAAGTAAATAAAAGATTCAGCTACATATATTATTAGTATAACTGCCGTCGTACAACTAAACTTTTGTGTTTGTATTTAGTTCGAGAATATAGAAAAAACATTGTTTTGCATGTGTAGCTTTGCTACTATTGCTACCATTTCCTATTAATTTAACTTACTTTGTTATATTTTTGCCAAGGAAAAATAATCTATGGATTTAAGTATATGTACGAAATGTGTTCAAAAAGTATCGCGAATCGTAACTGACAGTTTTCTTCGATTGCAGGGGCCTCAGGGAAGAACGGTCAATAAGAAATATTACCTGCAAGTTATGCGCAATTTGCGCGAAGCAATCCGCCAGAAACGCCCGGAATTGTGGAAGAACAAAAATTGGCTTTTGCACCACGATAACGCCCCTGCCCACACACATCGTTGCTTGTGCGCGACTTTTTGGCCAAAAACAACACACTAATGATGCCGCAGCCACCTTATTCCCCAGATCTGGCTTCCTGTGACTTTTTCTTGTTCCCTAAACTGAATACGCCCATGAAAGGACGACGTTACGCTTCTCTTGACAAGATAAAGACGGCATCGAAGGAGGAGCTGAAGAAGATAAAAAAAAAAAATAATTTTTTTAAGTGCTTCGAAGATTGGAAAAACCGTTGGCACAAGTGTATAATATCTCATGGGGATTACTTTGAAGGGGACAAAATAGATATTCATGAATGAATAAATAATTTTTGAAAAAACACAAAATTCGCGATACTTTTTGAACACACCTCGTACAAGTAAAATTATTTCTTTTTTTAGTAAAACACTTTCCTTTAATTTTGGTATAAAGATATGTTTTTACTTTATTTAATAAAGATTAAATTAACAAATGAATTATGAATTAAATTTATTGAGAGATTTTTAAAAGACGCTTGGTTAGTAAGCGTCCTAATAAATTCTAGAACAACGCTAACATCAAACGGCATTGCTGTACGGGGTCGCTTAAAGCTGAAATAAAATGCTTGAGGGGCTATACCAGTGTGACGCATGAAAAATTAAGCGGTTTTCGTGAAATTTTTAAAGGAAAATACTAGATTGAATGTTTCGACGTTTTATGGACGATAAAGTATATTTTTATCTATATTACAGTATTTTTTTTACAAAAATATTGAAAAATAACGGTGTTATGTGCTGTCTGCGGAAGTGCCAAAAAAGGGCCTCAACTGCTGGCATGATTTCCGTCGAAAAAGTAGCTAAAACAAAAAAAAATTGAAATGTTTATTAAACTTAAAGATATTTCCTCTGCATAGAGCTACGATCTTTGAAAAATATCAAAAATTAAGAAAAAGACGTTAATTTGAAAAAAAAAAATCTTTTTTTTTTTTTTACGAAAAAAATGGTCGTTTTTTTAATGCCAAATTGACAATTTTTAAGCAATCAAAAAGATCGTAGTCCATTGTACAGCAAATGTGCTCAACTATACCCAATTTGAAGTCGATTGGTCAATTTCACGTTGAGTTATGATGTCAGCAATTTTGAAAAATATCGTTTCGAGAAAAACGCGTTTAAAATTTTACTTATACATATGTGTACATATGTTTGCACCTCTGAGCGGTTGCTGTTAAGAAGGCTGCCATTCAAAAACTATTCAAGATACGACCTTGACGTTTTCACACGATATTTTCGAATATATAAAATATATATATATCGAAAAAGCAAACAATTTTTTTTTGAAAGTGTCACACTGGTATACCCCTTAAAGCGTGCTGAATGGAAATCTGAATTAAAGTCTCCAATGCGACATTAGGATATGTCACTCCTCCCAACTGAAAATAATGCAATTCCAATTTTTTCTTTTACACAGGTTAGAATGCTTAAATAATATTTTGACATTATATAAAGATTGGTTAACATGTTACAATTAATAAGTAATAATGAATAAGTAAAAAGATATGGTATATGATATGACAGGTATATAACAATGATAGAATACAAGTATTGAATTGAAGTATTGATTACAGGGAACCTCACGTTAATATGTTTAAAACACAAAATGTAACAAAATACATATTAAATATAAGCATATGATTTAACTAGTTTTCTTTTTCCTTTTACATTAGTTTTTATATGTATTTTCTTACATTTTGTGTTTTAAACTTAACAATGTGAGTTTCCCTGTAATCTCCTGTTTTAACAAGTTTTTTTGTACGGGTTGTTCATTTTGTCTAGTCTCTTCCTAGATATTTCTGCATTAACGAAATTTGATCAATATCTTTTTCATTACGGTTTCTATATCAATTATATAATCTTTTCTTCTTCTTTTCTTTAATCATTTGAGGGTCAAGTTTTGGTTACTCTTTTTTAAAATAATATTACATATAGTATTTCGTTAGTAGTAGGATGGACTATAACATGATTATAAATATATGAAAAGTGTTTGTTTAGCTCTTTATCATCTGATGTGTTAGTTATTCTAAGTTTTTCATTTAAACTTTTATGTAATCTTTCAATGTCATCATTACCAGTTTTACCAGTAGTAACTTCTACTTTTACATTTAATAAATTACACCGTTTTTTGATATTTACTACTGTGCCCAAAATATAGGGTGGCATTGTATTTATTTTGCAAATTATTTATTTTTTCTTCCAAATCAATTTCATCCCTTTAAAGTAATCCCCTCCCGATGCAATGCACTTATGCCAACGGATTTTCTAATCTTCGAAACAACGGATTTTCTAATCCCCGAAGTCACTTTCGATGATGGCCTTCAGTTCCGTCTTCCCTGCGGCTTGAATCTCCTCTATCGTATAAAAACGACGGTGTCCCCGGAGCGGTCTTTTGCGCTTGGTGAATAGCCAGAAGTCGCACGGCGCCAGATCAGGTGAATACGGTGGTTGCGGAAGATATGGGTTGTGTTTTTGGCGAAATGATCACGAATTACGAGGGCAGTATGGGATGGTGAAATTATCGTGGTGTAAAAACCAAGAATTGTATTTCTACAATTCCGGCCTTTTTTGGCGGATAGCGTTACGCAAACGACGCATAACGTTCAAATTATATTCCCTGTTGACTGTTTGA
The DNA here is from genome assembly GCA_027475135.1 of Bactrocera correcta. Taxonomy (NCBI): domain Eukaryota; kingdom Metazoa; phylum Arthropoda; class Insecta; order Diptera; family Tephritidae; genus Bactrocera; species Bactrocera correcta. The sequence continues at coordinate 90,957,188 of CM050323.1, forward strand.
CCGGTTGGAAAGAATTCATAATGCACAACACCACGATAATCGAAGAAAACAGTCAACATGACTTTGTTTTTTGTGCGACTTTGGCGCGATTTTTTTGGTCTCGGCTCTCTATTGGCACGATATTCGCTCGATTGATCGGTTGTTTCGGGGTCGTAAGCATAGATCCAAGTCTCATCGCCAGTTATAATGAATTTCATGACACCCTGGTAGTCGGAAAGCATCGTTTCACACACTTCAACGCTACGCCAAAAAAGGGAATTAACTCGTGAACATTTTCGTGCGATCATTTTTCACAACTTTCTTATAGCACTGTGAAAAACTGTTACAACGAATTCAATCGTGGCCGACACTCGCTCAAAGACGAATTCCGTGAAGGTCGTCCAAAAAAAGCTGTTGTGCCAGAAAAAAATCGATGCCGTACGTGAACTGATATTGCAAGACCGTCATGTAACATACTTTCAGATAGAGGCATGCCTATGCATTTTTCCCACCAGCATATATTCGATATTGCATGAACACCTGGCCGTAAAAAAGGTTTGTCCTCGTTGGATCCCCCACAACTTGACAATCGCTTAAAAAAAGGCTCGTGTGGATTGGTGTAAAGAAATTCTGAAAAAATACGATCGCTGTGCTTCAAAAGACGTTTATAAGATCGTCACAGGTGACGAATCATGGATCTATGCGTATAAGCCCGAAACAAAACCGCAAATTTACCGTGTGGGTCTTCCAAGACGAGCGAAATCCCCAAAACCGGAAAGGGGTTTTTTTCGGCAAACCTGGTCACGTAGCGACTGTTCCGCTTAAACAACGTAGGACGGTCAATTCTGAGTGGTACACCACCATTTGTTTGCCTGAAGTCTTCGGAGAAATTCGAAAAAAGAACAACAGAAGACGAATCATTGTGCACCATGTAATGCGAGCTCTCACACATCGGCTCAAACCAGCGCCTTTTTGACCGGCCAAAACGTCGAATTGATGGGTCATCCGCCGTACAAAACTGAATAGGCCCCCAATGACTTCTTTTTATGCCCACACATCAAAAAATAATGCGTGGTCAACGATTTTCGTCGCCAGAAGATGCTGTTGAAGCATTCAAAAACCATGTCTTGGAGGTGTCTCAATCGGAGTGGAAAAAGTGAAAATTGGTTTGAGCGGATGCAAAAGTGTATAAATCTTGATGGAGAAGATTTTGAAAAAAATTAAAATCATTTTCGTTGATAAATATTCCTAATTTCATTATTAGGCCAAAAATATATATAGCAGCCCTCGTACATTAGATTCACCTGTCGTCAGTGCCAATATCTTTTCATAATCTGGGTATAAGAAGGTATCTTTGCCACTACGGTCGAGGAAACATCCCCAAATGGAGATATTGTTATCTGTAGTGCTAGATTCCAGCATAAGAAGATTGGCAGTCCCCGAATCGGAAAACCACCAAGCAGATCGATCATGTTGTGATAGACGGAAGACACGTCTCCAGTGTTTTAGATGTGCGTGCGCTCCGAGGTCCTAACATCGACTCTGACCACTATATTGTTGCAGCCAAAAAGGGCACGCCAACAAACACAAGGAAGGTTCGACGTCGAGAAGCTGCAATCACAACAGACATCCGAACGATTATCTACTCGACCTGCACTCCTGATCTCTGAGAGCACTCGTCAACAATTCGGTATAAGGGAATTGTGGGACGGTATTCAAACTCCTTACGTACAACCGTAACCGAAACCATTGGTTTTCGGAAAGTGCAAAAGAACAGCTGGTACGACGAGGAGTGCCGTGTCGCAGCGGAGAGAAAACAGGCTGCGTTACGATCGACCCCAACACGTGCGGAATGGGATAGATACCGAGAGTTGAAGAGGGAAGTGAGTACAAAGAGCCTGATAAGCCGTCCCACAGCGGTAATGCTCGAAAATTCTACGAAAAACTGCGGCGGCTTACAGGAGGTTTCAGGACCGGAGCATACTCTTGAAGAACCCCCAAAGGTGATCTAGTGACCCATACCCAGAGTACACTTAAATTATGGAGGGAACACTTCTCCAGCCTGCTGAATGGAAAGTACAACGCTAGGAGAAGGTGAACCCGATTCCCCAATCGAAGACGATGGAGCGGACGTTCCATTGCCCAACCATGCAGAAGTTCGAATAGCAATTACCTCCTGAAGAACTACATAGCGGCGTAGGCCCATGGATTGCCGGCCGAGCTAATCAAACACGGCGGCAAATAACTGATAAGGAGCATGCATTAGCTTCTTTGTAAAATATGGTCGGACGAAAGCATGCCCAACGATTGGAATTTAAGTGTGCTATGCCCAATCCATAAAAAAGGAGACCCCACAATCTGCGCCAACTACCGTGGTATTAGCCTCCTTAACATCGCGTACAAGTTCCTATCGAGCGTATTGCCTGAAAGATTAAAGCCCACCGTCAACAAACTGATTAGACCTATCAGTGTGTCTTTAGACCTGGAAAATCAACAACCGACCAGATATTCACCATGCGCCAAATTTTGGAAAAGATTTCAAAGCACGAAAAGGAGCTGCCTCTTTGGTATCCCTGCAAAACGGCTGTGTAAACTGACGTTGAGCAGCTCCAAAAGCTCCGTCAAGATAGGGAAGTACCTCACCAAGCCGTTCGATACTTACTTCAATCTGCTGCTGGAGAAAATTATTCGAGCTGCAGAACTTAAGCGAGCAGGTACAATCTTTAATAAGAGTGTACAGCTGCTAGCGTATGCCGATGATATTGATATCATCGGCCTCAACACCCGCGCCGTTAGTTCTGTTTTCTCCAGACTTAACAAGGAAGCAACGCAAATGGGCCTGGCAGTGAATGAGGGCCAGACGAAATATCTCCTTTCACCAAACAAACAGTTGTCGCACTCGCGACTTTGCTCTCACGTCACTGTTGACAGTCATAACTTTAAAGTTGTAGATAATTTCGTCTATTTAGGAAATAGCATTAACACCACCAACAATGTCAGCCTGGAAATCCAACGCAGGAATACTCTTGCCAACAGGTGCTTATTCGGACTGAGTAGGCAATTGAAAACAACAAAGTCCTCTCTCAACGAACAAAAGCCAAACTCTATAAGTCGCTCATAACTCCCGTCCTGCTATATGGCTTGGACGATGACAATAACCGATGAGTCGACGTTACGAGTTTTCGAGAGAAAGGTTCTGCGAAAGATTTATGGTCCTTTGCGCATTGGCCACGGCGAATATCGCATTCGATGGAACGATGAGCTGTACGAGATATACGACGATATTGACATAGTTCAGCGACTAAAAAAACTGCGGCTACGCTGGCTAGGTCATGTTGTCCGGATGGATGAAAACACTCCAGCTCTGAAAGTATTCGACGCAGTAGCCGCCGCGGGAAGCAGAGGAAAAGGAAGACCTCCCCTCCGTTGGAAGGACTAAGTGGAAGAGGATCTGGCCTCGGTTGGAATATCCAATTGGCGCCACGTAGCGAAGAGAAGAAAGACTGGCGCGCTATTGTTGACTCGGCTATAATCGCGTAAGCGGTGACTACGCCAGTAAAGAAGAAGAAGAAGAAGAATCTGGGTATGCCTTTTATTGCCTTTTTTGGGTCAGTTAGTCATATGTTTTGTTTTTTCTGAAAAATTTCAGACAAATTTACGTTTTCGGAACGCGATAATTTAAAATAGCTTTGATTTTATTAGGATTGGGTTTAATACCTTCTGACTTTATGAAATGACCCAAGAATTCGGTTTCTCTTTTGACAACCTTTATCCATCTATATTTTTGGATTTGCTTCGCTTAATCTACGAAAAACCCTGTGTAGAGATTCTATATGTTCCTGTAATGACGTACTGAATACTGTAATGTCGTCCAAGTAAACCATGCAATCCTTTCCTAATAATCCATCCAAGATTATATTCGTCAGCATTTGGAAAGTGGCTGGTGCATTTTTAAGCCCAAGTGGCATTCTTAAAAATTCAAAATGTCTACCCTGAGTAGAAAAAGCTGTCTTTTCCTATCTGCTGATGGAATCCTTGCGCTAAATCTATTGTTGAAAAATACATACTTCTACCTAGTTTTTTGAGAACTTCATCCATGTTTGGAATAGGATACCTATCATCGATAGTAATAGTATTAAGTTTTCGATAATCTTTACCTGACGCGTCTGACTTTTTTGGTACAACCCAAATTGGTGCTGAATATGGGGAATCACTGTGCGCAATTATGTAATTTTGTAGCATTTCTTTTATTTGCTTGTTTACTTCCAATTTACGAATTTTAGGATACCTACAGGATTTTATATAGATTGGATCTTCGTGGACAGTTTTGATTCTATGTTTTATTTTCTGAGTAAAGGGAAGTTTATCACCTTCTTTATCAAATATGTTCTCAAACATAGCTAAAAGTTTTCCAATTTATTTAAATCCTCTGAAATTTACCAAATTTAATTACCATTTTAACATATTGAGAAATTATTATTTCGTATTAATTTTGTAGCCACCAACTGTTTAGTTGTTTTATATATAATTTGTGGATGCCGTCTTTGCGCTTAGATTTCCGAACAATTACCACTGCGACGCCACTTCAACTTTATTTATTTATTTTTTATTTTAGTTTATTTTTAGCCTTTACACGATTGTGTAAATTCGAAAAAAAGGTACAACCCGACAAGGGTTGTTTCAGGGTATTTTAGACGTATAAGTTCTTTTTTTATTTAAGATCTTTTGCGCAGATCTTACCGACTGCACTAGTATGTATAATTATTTCTTTTTTTAGTAAAACACTTCTGCATAAAAATGGGTTTTTACTTTATTTAATAAAGATTAAATTAACAATGAATTATGAATTAAACTGATTGAACGATTTTTTAAATTTTTTGTGGTTAGTAAGCGAGGTGACAACTCCTAATAAATTCTAGAATAACGCTAACAACAAACGGCAAGCGGTACCGTTTAATACTGAAATATAATGCTTAAAGCGTGCTGAATAGAATGCTGAATTAAAGTCTCCAAATGCGACATTAGGATATGTCACTTACATATATGTATACTTATTCACATGATCACTTTTATCCATTAGCTAAGTGAACACACATAAGTTGTGAAGTATGCCGCAACACTTGAAAAACTGGAAAAGCACACGAGAGTTGTTGTTGCCCATGGTCGCCTTTCTGCTGTCGACCTGTACAATGGAGTGTGTCAAAAGGTTTCTGTTGAATGGGTCCCCAATGGACAAACCTTCGAGTTATACGGGGCATATATTGATAACAGAATTGGCGGCAATGAAATTGCGCAGATGGCCTACATACTGATACTATGGGCGGCAATTCACAGGCGCACATGATTTCTCACTCAAATGGCGAGCTAAATGAATTTTAAATTCTGCTATATAGAGCGGGAAAAATGGGTTAATATATGCATATGAAATATCTTATTCATGATACTACAAAATAAGTGTTTTAATCTTTTTAGCTAAAACGGATCGTTACTCATTTGAAAACATTGAATTGAGTCTTTTTTAACTCCAACAGATTTCTTGTCTGGAAAAGAATGGCTATGAACACTTTCTAAAGTTGTTTATTAACTAATAAGTACTTGTATTTCTTTATTGTTATTGGTTCGGAATCAATAACACCCTTTAATAGCTGCATTTGATGCCATGTGTAAAAAATGGAAAATTCAAAAACAAAAAAAAAGTATACAAAAAGTGGATAAATAAATAATTTATAATTAAGCCATTTAGAATTCTTTCTTACAATAAACATTTTGTACAAATGAATATTTCATAGCTATAATAAGGCTAATTATTTCAAGTTTTGCATTGCCGTCTGACCATAAACATTACTGCACCTTTTAAAGTCTTGCTTAGTTGCTACTATCTTTGTTTATTGCATGTGTATATACAAGCAAACAAATTTTAACTTACTTACTAACGGAAAATTGTAGCATACATGTGCACAATATCTTAGTACACATCCAGTATAAATACCTGTATACATGTTATATAGCAAAAATGGCTTAAATGCATTACGCCTTTATTAAGTTTACCGGTATTCATTTTTGCAGCAAGTGGTCGACCAGCTGCTTTGATGTGTCCATATTGCTTCATAATGTCATACCTTCGACCTGATCAAACTTAGAGTGCATAAACACGCCAGTATGCAACGGCAGTTGTCAGGACTTTTTTATAGGTAGTAGGCCAACATTTATTGATTATACTTGTAGAAAGATAGTCAGTCATATATATCTAAGCTTTCCGTAATTATGCACTTTTTCAATGTTCAAACCGCAATGTTTAGAATGCATACTTCAGGGTTAGTAGGTTACTTGTAATACAATTGCGGGCTCAGATAGAGAACTTTGACATTAATTACTCTTTTTTACTTTTAACATTCGTGTTTGACTTACCTTTTTAGTTTCAAGTTAGTCAGTTAGTCAAATTTAATTACCACTTTTTCTTTAACATATTGAGAAACATTTATATTTGCAAGTATGATTAACTTGATAAAGCAATATAATAGTGCACACTATTAATACTTAGCTCGTTAAGTTATATCCATATATGCACATATATACATACATACATATATAAACTAAGTTCTAAAAGTCTTGAAGGAAGAGATTTCCATGAGACAAAGCCAGACACCGACACCATGTGTATATAATATTTAATTAAGGTGACGCTTTAGGTAAAAATAAATAAAGTAATCATCTCACTAAAGCCTTGTTGTAAAATATTTGCTAACTTTAACCTTTCCCGTAAAGGGAAAACAAAGGCTGATATATTTACAGCATACAGAGGAAATACGTATTCAGCCTACTTGCAGTTGCGCTGCACTTTAAACGAATTTTGTACTTTTTCCTTCGAAAATGTGTTTTTAGTTTACCAGTTTAAATTGCACACAGAATAATTCGTTTTCAATAAAATAAAAATGTTTTAGAAATTCACTTTTGATTACAACCCAAATGGTAAAAGTTTTGGTATCTTGTGCATTTTTTGCCCAATTTATTTGAGAACTATTACAATTTTTTTTAATTTTACAATGTTAGCAAAAAAACATACTAAAATTATATATACAAATTTTATGTAGACATACAATATTTAAATATACTGCAAATATAAAACATTTATTTTGTTAGGACGTTGTGCAATTTATATGAATTACATATGGCATTGGAATATATATTGGCATTTTTAGCATTCGCATAAGTATTGTTAATTTGTTTTATGGTAAAAGTAAACATATTTTATAGGTTTCAGGTGGAACTTTATTTTAGAGAGTTTATAAAGAATCAAGAATTTTACTATGTCGGTTGTCTATATATATGAATGAATATAGGTGAAACATACAAACATACAAAAATAGGTACAAATCTTTTCTCTTTATAATATTAGTATAGACATTAGTATAGATTAAAATGAAAAAAAGTTGTCGTAGTGACAAAACTACAATAGTTGGACATATGCTACCACGGAGTTTTTCGAAGACATTATGATGTTCTTCAATATTGTTGTACATTATTTTGTTCTATCGCTGATAGTTTCGGCAGCGCATTCGACGAAAGACATTTTAAGACTCATTTTTCTACTCTTTCGGTTACATTGTTCAAATTTTACCAAGGATCCCCAATTTTTTTCAAAATGAAATGTAGTCTATGTCAAATTAGAAGAACTTAGCATTCCACTGGTAAAGAAGTTTTTAAATCGGCCCAGAACTTTTGGAGCCTATTCATTACAAACATAGAAACATACAAAAGTAGGTACAAATCTTTCCTCTTTATAATATTAGTATAGATATGTGTGTCTACTAATTAATGTGCATATAATTAATTTTAACTTAAACTGATTTGGTTTTGTGAACAGAAAATATAGTTTTGCTCATGGTTATTGATGGTTGACTTTCAATAGCCCATCTTTTCGGAAAACTTATAATGTCTAAGCACATATTTATAATATAAACATACGAATTACTGCCTGATGGTCGAAGCTTTATGAGTTCATCCCCTAACATAGTCATTGTTTGGGCTTCTTATAATGGTTTCTGTTGATGTTAATAAAAGTTATTATATTTTTACAAAAATAATTTTCTTTAATGCATTTTAAGTAAAAATAATTATTATGAATATTTTAAGAATTTTACTTTTCGAGATCTGAATTAAATTTGTATGACCTTACTAGAAGTAATATTAAGAGTTTTAATAAATGTTACCATTTATATATAGTATATACTTTTATATATATGACAATATCCTAAAGATATATATATATAGGTATCATTCACACATAAGTTGCTCGCAGTGCCTCACATATCAGGCAATTTTAAGTAAATGCAATGTATTTATATTTGCACGAAACCTTACAAGAAAACCATACACTCTTTACTACTAACTGAATAAAAAGTAGGTGACAATTAAAATACTTTTTAATATTGAACGCTATTATAACTGACATAGAGTAATAAAACTAAAATCCAGGTTCCTGAAGAAGGAAAAACTAAGTTCCTGAAAAATTGGAAGTAGCTCTAACTGAGGATCAAACAAGAGTGGCTACCCTGGACAATTTTTCAATCAAATGGGATAATTACGGATCAGTACGAGGACTGCAATCCCCGCAAAACTAATACGGCTGTATAAACTGACGTTGAGCAGCACCAAAAGCTCTGTCAGGATCAGGAAGGACCTTTCCGAGCCGTTCGATACCAAACGACTTCTTCAATCTGCGACTTCTTCAATCTGCTTCTGGAGAAAATTATTCGAGCTGCAGAACTTAATCGAGCAGGTACAATCTTTTATAAGATGCCGATGATATTGATATCATCCGCATCAACACCCGCGCCGTTAGTTCTGCTTTCTCTAGACTGTACAAGGAAGCAATGCAAATGGGTGTGGCAGTGAACGAGGGCAAGACGAAATATCTCTTGTCATCAAACAAACAGTCGTCGCACTCGCGACTTGGCTCCCACGTCCCTGTTGACAGTTAAAACTTTGAAGTTGTGGATAATTTCGTCTATTTAAGAACCAGCATCAACACCACAATGTCAGCCTGGAAATCCAACGCAGGCTAACTCTTTCCAACAGGTGCTACTTCGGACTGAGTAGGCAATTGAAAAGTAAAGTCCTCTCTCGACGAACAAAAACCAAACTCTATAAGTCGCTCATAATTCCCGTCCTTCTATATGGTGCAGAGGCTTTGCCGATGACAGCAACCGATGAGTCGACGTTACGAGTTTTCGAGAGAAAGGTTCTGCGAAAGATTTACGGTCCTTTGCGCATTGGCCACGGCGAATATCGCATTCGATGGAATGATGAGTTGTACGAGATATACGACGATATTGACATAGTTCAGCGAGTTATAAGGCAGCGGCTACGCTGGCTAAGTCATGTTGTCCGGATGGATGAAAACACTCCAGCTGTGAAAGTATTCGACGCAGTACCCGCAGCGGGAAGCAGAGGGAGAGGAAGACCTCCCCTCCGTTGGAAGGACTAAGTGGAAGAGGACCTGGCCTCGCCTCGAATATCCAATTTGGCGCCACGTGGCGAAGAGAAGAAACGACTGGCGCGCTGTTGTTGACTCGGCTATAATCGCGTAAGCGGTATCTACGCCAGTAAAGAAGAAGAAGACGAGGACTGCAAACAAAATATAATCAACATAATGCAGATTAACATGGATATTTTCAAAGCATTTACAGACTTCACGGGCAATATAAATCAAAACAGATCCTGAAAAAAATGTGCGTGTACGCACATGGAAAACATAAAGGAATATGCCACAACCCCGACATATGCACATTCGATATTGCATTCGAAAATTCAAAATCAGCCACAACAGGAAGTTCAACTTCCACTCGTTCATAAATTGCCTCGACTACACGTATGCGGAGCAGAGGTTTTTTTATCTTATTGTCTTATTGGACGAAATGAAAAGGATTACGCAAAACAAACTTACGCTGGCAGAATTTCATTGCGAAGTCAGGTGTCCCATCAGAAAGGCAAAAGTATGCGAATCAAGAAGCCGTTAGAACGTTTATTTATGACTTGAACAGCAAGTATACAAGCGACACCCTCTTCAGTCACAATCCGAAGGACTTAGAAACCACCTAAGTCATCGTAAAGTACGAGAAAGAGAAATTGCAATTCGACTTTCCTCAATACGATGACTACAGGAATTTATTTATTTATAATAATTCATATAACAAAAGGAGTTTTATTATATAAATACATAAACGCAGCACTGGCTACGAGGCCTTCAGCCGCCTTGTAATTATAACTAGGTAAAAATTTTATTTGCTAAGGGTTGCTTAAATATGTTTTAACAAATCGTTGGTTTTTAAGAATCTATATACAATCATAACGTTTTTTTCTGAAGGTTCACTTAGTAGTTTTATGAGATCAATATTGCCAGAGTTGTGGGCTGTTGAGTGAAGCATCGGACAGAGTGTGAGTAAGTGTTTGATAGAAGCGGTGTCCTCGCAAAGGGGGCAAATGGATGGGCTTTTACCCGATAGTAAGTGGGCATGTGTTATGGTGGTGTGTCCAATCCTTAATCGAGTATATATCTTCATTGCGCTAGTTGGAACTGTTGACGAGTAGATTATTCGATTTCTGGCTGGGTTTATGACCGCGTAGTGATATTTAAATGTTTTCCATTCGCTTGCGTTTGTTTGATGCCTTTTTTGCTTTATAAGGTTAGAAATATCTTGCTTGGATGAGACATAGTATGTTAAGGCAGGAGTCCTGGCAACATTTTTTGCAGCGAATTCTGCAAAGTGGTTGCCTGTAATACTACAGGAATTACAACATGCCACACCTTCAAAACAGAAGACATCATGAAGAAACACGTGCAAGTGCAATATACACAGAGTACACTCGTGCAAGTTCAATATACACAGAGTACACTCACCCCACACTACCAACCAATGGACGTAGATTCCTCACGGCAATACAGAAGACCCACTAACTTCATCGCTGTATCTTTACCAAACAACTATAACCGTCAAATGCAAAGATTACATCCAAATATTCCCAGTTTGAGGAGATTCACAGAAGAGGTATTAAAATAAACCAAACACATGAAGAAGAACTTAGCTCTCTTGCCCCACAAAATATTAAATTGAGAAAATAATGCAACAAAATGAAGGTACTAACCCAATATTACCATTTACTACCACAGTACAAGCCACAATTAGAACGAAGATCCTATTTGGACAAAACAGTATCCTTCATATCTGACAATGATTTTATTGGTAAAGAAATAAACAAACTTTTAGGAAATGAAATAACCCAACCGTACAATTCACCCATTTGGATAGTTGCTAAAAAGGGTACCGACGAAAAGAATGGTTGTACACTGTACTTTCCAAAGCTTAACGCTCAATATATTACAGATAGACCCCATACCTGATATAGCTATGACAATACAAAATCTTGGTAATGCAAAAATATTTACAACTTTAGATTTGGAAACTGGATTTCACCAGATTCGTAAAAAGAAACTGACAGAGAGAAAACAGCTTTTAGTGTAAATGGAGCCAAATATGAATTTTTTCGCATGCCTTTTGGACTGAAAAATTCTCCGTCAATTTTTCAAAGTTGTATCGATGATATCCATATGTTGGCAAATTTGAGTATGTTTGTATAGACGATGTTCTTATTTACTCTTCTTCTCTAGAAGAGCATGTCGAGCACATACGCATTAATATAAATGCATTTCATCAAGCTAACATGAAAATTTCCAATGAAAAGTCACACTTCTTTAAAGACTCAGTAGAATATTTGGGACACATAATTAAATACAATTAAATAACCGTCAATCCCGTAAAAATACAAGCTATAAAAGGTTTTCCCACTCCTACATCACTGAAGAAGCTTAGATCTTTTCTAGGTCTCGCAGCATTAACCCATTTACAGCCAATGGTATATTTTTCGACCAGCAACTTTGAAAAATCTCCGAATCGAAAATTATCGAGATATGTCATGAAGGCAATAATTTTATGTTATCTTGTATCTTTCTGATCTTGACAAAAATTTTCATTTACCAATTAATTAATTTTTTTTTAAATTTTATCGGATTTTCGAAAGACCTATTTTTCCGAATTTTTTTAAGAAAATTTTTGAAAAAAATAAGCTTTCCTAATAATTTTATGTTATCTTGCATCTTTCTGATCTTGACAAAAATTTTCATTTACCAATAATTAATATTTTTTTTTTTTTGAAATTCTATCGGATTTTCGAAAGACTAATTTTTTCCGAATTTTTTTAAGAAAATTTAAAAAAAAAAAAATAAGCTTTCCTATATATTGTAGTGTTTGTCGCATACTTCACGCAGAATGTGGTTTTCAGCAGATCGGTTGCAGTATAGAATGATAAGGAATGCGCAAAATTAACTGGTTGATAAATCGAAAACCGAAAATGATACGACAAATATAATATTTCCACTTCACTAATGTTGTGTCTTTACATCTAGGAAGTCAACATAATTCATACGAGCTTAAAACTAATGAGTATAAATGCTTATTGTTGTTGCTATTATTATTTAAGAGAAATAGAGAATTTAATGTAATTAAAGATTAAAGGAAAGATCAATTAGCAAGTATGGAAATTATCAAATGAAAAAAAGAGATATGAGAGGACAGGTAAGGTTAGTAAAGAAAGAATGAAGAGAGAAGTGTATATTGTTGGTAGTGGGATTACTAGTATATGAATATATACTTTCAAATTAACAGAAAATTGTTTTGTTAAATTGTTGATTACTGAGTTCTTTAACAAACAAGTAGACGTAGGAAGTGTCAAAATGGAAAACATGCAGGAAATGAAAAAATCGAATAAATACTTGTTCCACTTCATGGAACATTCAAGAGCTTTCTTTCCAGGTATTTATAGAATAGAATTTTCCAGAAGCTTCCAAGATCACGAATATAAAAATGCCTTCCAGGTAGGTAGGGAGGCAAGTTCCAGTGAGATTCGTCATATAAATGCACAAAATGCAATATAGCTCTACATGTTTTGTGCTTCAATCAATTCCATAAAATATAAAGATAAGATATTGAACTTTCAAGAAAAGTTCTTCACAACTTACTTATGACGCGTATCTTTCTTTTATTGTAAAAAAAAAATGTTATGTGAAATTGAAAAACTGCACAAAATAAACGTTTTGAATGATAAACTCTAATAAAACACTGTTTCACTTTAGCAAGTATCGTTTTCGGCCGATGGTCGATTTTTCGACCTCATTCCAGTGGCTAAATGGGTTAATGCAAAAATCTGAAAAAATGTAAGGCATTGAGGTTTTTTCATACTAAGCAGAATATAAAGTTTGAATGAAATCAAAGCAGTGGATCTAAGTGCGGCCGGAAATGGGTTAAGTAAAATAAAAGAAGAACTTCAAGCTCAGGTTGAACTTTTCCAACCAAATTTCACCAAACCCTTTGAATGAACCACAAACGCTAGTAACTTTGCAATAGGAGCTGTATTATCACAAAATAAAAAAATCAATATGATTTATTTCAAATTACTCATAAGGCATAACAGACCAAAAAATAAGGTGACTCCTGAATTTAAAATGCGCGCGTAGAAGGATTTGGAGAATTATTTTTTTTTTTGGTTGGTAGTTTTGTCAGTCACATTTATGTCAAATTCCATGTCAAAATATTCATTAGTGTTTGAGATACGTGTCATTTTGTGAGCTGCTAAAAGTGAGTTTTTCGTGTTTTGCGATGTCGAAATTTGTTGAACAAAGAACTTGCTTTAAATTTTGTGTACGGAATCATTTTTCTGCTGCGGATACGTAGAGGATGGTGCAGAAAGCTTTTGGCGATGAGGCTATGTCTAAAAAAATGTTTACAAGGGGTATAGTGAGTTCCAAGCCGGCGGTGAACGTGTCGAAGACGAAGAGCGTCCAGGGCGACCATCAACCTCAACCGACGAAGCTCACGTTCAACAAATCAAAGATTTGGTGTTGAAAAACCGTCGATTAACAATTAGAGACCTTTCTGATGATATTGGCATATCGAAAGGCTCAGCCAATATCATTTTTAAGGATGTTTTGGGCCTCAAGCGCGTCAAATCTCGACTGGTACCGAAAACATTGAATTTTTTTCGAAAAACAGCGTCGTGTTGAAGTGTGTGAAACGATGCTTTCCGACTATCAGGGTGTCATGAAAATCATTATAACTGGCGATGAGACTTGGATCTATCCTTACGACCCGAAACAACCGATCAATCGAGCGAATATCATGCCAATAGAGAGCCGAGACCAAGAAAAAACGCGCCAAAGTCGCTGAAAAATCAAGGTCGAGTTGATAGTCTTTTTCGATTATCGTGGTGTTATGCAGTATGAAATCCTTCCAACTGGTCAAACAGTCCACAAGGAATATTATTTGAACGTGATGCGTCGTTTTCGTAACGCTATCCGCCTAAAAAGGCAGGAATTGTAGAAAGACAATTCTTGGTTTTTACACCACGATAATGCACCATTCCATAGTGCCCTCGTAATTCGTGATCATTTCGCCAAAAGCTCAACCTATATCGTTCCGCAACCACCGTATTCACATGATCTGGCGCCGTGCGACTTCTGGCTGTTCATCAAGCTCAAAAAATTTGAGATCGAAATGAATCGTATAAAAAACAGCAATTATGTAGCAGCAAAGTAGCGAGAACGTTTTATCCTAAGAAGGAGGGGAGGGGAGCGACGCTGAAAATTGCCTAAATAAATTTCTCATTTAACCTAAACTAGCAATAAAATTCTCGCATTATAAACACAACAGACAGAATTTCATAACGAAAAACCGATAAGCATAATAAAACTATCTTAGTACTAGCAAGTAAGCTAACATTCGCATAAGCATAAAAGCACTAAGATTGTAAAATTATGAATAAAACACGAAAATACTTAAGTGTACTGCCCAAATAATGCGACAAACAACAGTATGTTAACAGCGCATTAATAAAAGCGATTGAGGACAAGTGCTTGACTACAAGTTTTACTGGTTGTTTCCGCAGGCATTTAATGATTTGAACACACACGTCTTGGAATTACATACATATTTTCCTTAGTTCAAAAATTGTCCTAGCAGTAGTTGTGTGTGAGTACTCTTTTATTTGCTTTCTGTAAAAATATCGGACGTTTTGTGTGTTTTACATACAGTTACTATGTTTAATCCGCTTTCTTTACCTTTTGCCTACTTTCTTTCGGCTAATTGAAATATTATTGCTTATTTAGGCATTTCCCACTATAACCATACCCAACGTAAACTTTTTTATTCAAAAACTCTTCTATATTATTATGGGAGAACAAATGAGGACAAACTTTGCGTTTTATAAGGTATCCCACATACCAAAATCATTATATACGTACTAAAGTCAAACTAAAATTATTAAGTTCTGATATTGCTGCACTCCTCCAATGTACTTGGGGCAGATAATAAATGTCGCTTTGACAGCGCATTGATAACAAGGATTGTGGTCAAGTGCTGGGTTGAAAGTTTTGCTCTTGGTGTTCAAGTAATAAGTAGTTATAGGTACATATATTCGTATGTGTGGACAAACTTGAACGGCTCCCAGATTTTTATTTCCATTAGCACAAATACTTTGACTGAAGGGTCAACTATACTGCCATATATGAACTCCATACTTTTAATTTTCCTTTTGTATGCTTTCTTGTGCGTACTTTACATAATACGAAGTATTACTTCTCCTAACGTAGACACAATTATTTCGCAAGTCTTGATGTATATACATGCGTACATAGATATATGTACATATATAAAGACTTTTTATGGAAATAACGTACAAGCAGAATATACATTTTTTTTGGAATCATTCATATATGTATGTATATACGTGTTTCTTTATATATTATACTGCATATACAAGGAGCGATCGATTGTCCATCATTAAGTTTGTATTATCGGTGCGAAAATTAGCTTCGAACAATGTGCCAACATTAAATTTTGTTTTAAAATTGGTAAAACTTTTACCGAAACATTTCAATTGATGAAACAAGTTTATGGCAATGACTGCCTATCCCATGGGAGAGTGCGGCAAGTATATCAAAAAAAAGCCGAAGATATCCAAGGAGTACCAGAAGTGGCAGGAGTCCTCCGGACCAGGAGCTCTACGAAATCTACGACTATCCAGCTAAATGGACAATCGACGAGTTCACGCGTGATCACATTTGTAAGAACGGAGCCAAACAAAACATCCAAAATGATTTTCCCAAGAGTGAGCGCATTTACAAAGACAAAGCGCGACAGTTATCGAGACATTTATTCGAACGTCAGCTAATTTAATTCAAAGGTACTGGATGTGTTTTTTGTGGTCATTGTGTGCTTTTTAATGGCGGGGAGAGTCAGTTCGACAAAAAAGAAGGTTTCAATGACTGGAAAAATTCATATCATAGAGTTTCAACTCATGAGAATTCGCCTACTCACAAATTAACTGTTCTGCATATGAAAGAACGAAGCAACGTGTTATGTCGCATTGACCGCTTATCAAAAATGCAATGAAGATGAAGAAATAAATTACTGGAAAAACATTCTGAAAAGAGTAGTTGCATCACGTGGTTTGCCCTCCAGAGGACAGGACGAAAAATTTGGATCAATCCACAATGGAAATTATGTAATGTCCTTAGAGCTTATCGCCGAGTTCGATCCGTTCTTAGCTAAACACATTACACGTTATAGAAATCCAGGCTCAGAATTTATAACTTATCTTTCTTCAACAACATGCGAAGAGTTCATTCGACTTATGGGAAAGAAAGTTTTGGAAACATTTGTAATGGAAATATTAACAGCCAAATATTTTTCACTGAACATTGACTCGACACCGGATATACATATCTCACGTAGACCAGCTCACTTATGTAATCAGAACCTGTAGAATGGTTTCTCAAGTTTATTTCAAATACAGGCCACAAATCACAACAAATGACAGATGCTGCTACTTTAGCTTTAACTAAAACAGCGCAGCCAACATGTCAGGCCTGCAAGCTAAAATAAAGGAAATTTCACCCCTTGCCGTCTTTGTTCCCTGTTCAGCACACTCGCTGAATTTAGTAGGTGAATGTGCAACTGAAAGCAGTCAAGAGGCTTGTTCGTTCTTTTCTCTACTCCAAGAGTTATACAATTTCTTTGCGGCGACAACTCCGCGTTGGGAACTCCTTCAAACCCATTTCACCGTCAAAAGTCTATCAACGACTCATTGGTCAGCTCGTGCAGAAGCATGCAAAAGTTTTCGCGAATCCTGGAATGAAATCCATAAAGCGCTGGTCACCATCGAAAATGACACACAACAGAAGAGAACCGTTATATGCGAAGCAAGAGGTATTCGTTTGAAACTGGAAAGTTATGAAACGGCCCTCATGGCTGTTTTTTGGGGATGTTTACTAGATCGCATTAACGCCACAAGTAAAAAACTTCACAGTGTGGAAATTGGCATTACCATTGTCATGGAACTGTACGAGGCTTTAATACATTTTTTCGGCGAAACAAGAGAGAATTTCGAAAAAAGCGAAAAAACTGTCCTTCGTACAGGAATACGAAAAAGATTTTCGACGCAATTGAAAGCGTAAGCTGCTTCCTGGCGAGACAAATACAGGTGAAGAGATGCAACAAAAAAATGGCGGTGAAAATTTTAGAATAAATACTTTTTTAGTACTCGTAGTAATTGCTACATTGTCAGAAGAACTGAAAAGACGTCGGGATGCTTATAATTTACTCTACAATAAATTTTACTTTATTACTAACCTGACGAATCTAAACCTCTCAGAAGTGGAAGATAAGGCCAAGGTATTGCAAATGATTTATTCTACTGACTTAGAAGACGATTTTACAGAAAAATGTCTTCATTTTCGTTCTCACAGCGGCGTAAAAAATGAGGAGCGAAAGAGTGCAGTCAGTTTGTTGAAATGGTTACGAACCGGAGGTCTTCCATTTTGAAATGTTTTATTTAAATGTCCAATCATCCCTGAAATCTCGTTAAATATTATAAACTCGCTTTATCCGCTAGCTTTTAGTTAAAGAATTTTCTGCATCAATTAAAAGTGGGAATAAAGTAAATTCATGAATTATGTCTTTAGTCTATAATGATGGGTGCTGAGAAAGGGGCGGCACAAGGCCTGGGGCCTAGAGCGGCTAGGACCGCAAATCCGCCACTGAGAATGATGTAAACGTTTTTTCTTCATTTAGGTATTATTGTAATCGCAGAACAAACTATGGGTTAAGACGCAAAGAAGTTAGGTATACAGAAAAGCTAAGCAACTGACAGAATCTTAAAAGGTTAAGTGCTTCTTAATTTTTTGGAGATTTTTTTTTCTAATTTTAATGTCATTTTAACTCCTGAGAAATCTGCATATAAAAAAAATATTTACTAAATATTCTTTTTCGCACATTCTTAAGAAATAAAATATGTAATAATAATGAAAATCTCCGAAGGGTATTTTGTTTTTGCAAAACCCCTTCCTTTCTACATCTTACTTATAATAATGTTATTATTGCTGATAACCAAAACCTTAACAGTAAGCCAATAACAACAAAGCATAAGGGAGATAAGGAGAAACCGAAAATGAATGCAGTGAGAACCTTTATTAAGATTATTAAGGAAGAAAGTCAAAAACAATAATAATCCAAGTCAAACAACTCCAAGGACACAGACAACTCTATATCTATTTAGATTATCTAGATTAGGTTATACTCTATAGCAACATATTATAAAAGTATAATAAAAATACAGCCAAGTGAATTTAATAGGTTAGTAAAAATGATGCATAACGACGTTATCTGTGAGCCAATTATCCGCAATACAAGTATATATATTGTAATAAATTCTTGCTGTCAGCTTTTCTTTTGTAGAACCGAAAATTCTTACGCAAGAAACTTGTGCTTTAAACAAGCCGGTTTATAAAGCTTTGTTAATTTCATCTTGCTAAAAATATTTTCATTAATTAATTAAGTTGTTCACCAATTCATGAGAAATGAGTATACCTTTAAAATCTTTATTCACCTTTCAGTTGTAAATACATAACACTAAATCTGCCCCTTCAGTAATACAAGTTAAACAATTCTCTATTTGCTAGACAACAGGGAGTCGGAATAGGTGCAACAAGAAGTAATAGTGCGTTTTGTTGTTGCATCACCTCTATGGTCACGAACAGTTTTTTTGGGCTCCCATTAATTTTGTTTGATTTCTTTTTGAACCTACTTCTTTTTTCTCTGTATACCAACTAAATTTGTACAAATGCGAGTGAATGCAAGTAAATTTCTACGGTTAAATTCAGACGAGCAATGTTTGTATTTAAATAACATAAAATAATTAGTAGAAAAGGGAAATAGAGACTTTAGTTTGGGAAATTTATAGAAGCGCAGCATAGAAGAAAAGTGGAAGACCAACAAATATACTATACAATTGATTACTCTTTATCGGTCTCCTCTTTTGTTATAATTATAAAGTTTATGAAATTTTTCGCATACGTGCAATCTGCTGAAACCAAAATCAAACTTCCTGCAACTAGCTACGCATATTACGTACGCGACAAATGCTTAAGGTAGAAGGTCTGTCGCAAAAGAAACAGGACTGTTAAAAAACCAACAAAAAATTAATATTTTTCAAAAGTTATATTTTTTTATTCAAAGTAGTTTCCTTGTGCTTCGATACAGCGTTTAGCCCGGTCAATTAGCATTTAAAATGGGTGTTTAAGGTCATTTTTCAGAATGTTCTTGAGAATATCGGTCGTCGCCTTTTGGATAGCTGAAATGTCCTGAAACCAGTATCCTTTCATGGGCCAATGAAGTTTTCCAAATAGGTAAAATTACAGGGTGCCAGATCAGGTGAATAGGGTGAGTGATTAATGGTTAATGAGGAGTTTTTTGTCAAAAAATGAGTGACAAGCGTCGACCGATGACACGGCGCATTATCGTGCAACAGGCGCCAGGACCCTGCCTCACGGTATTGTGGTCGAGCACGACGAATGCGTAACAAAAGACGCTTCATAACACCAAGGTAAAACACAGTATTAATTGTTTGCTCAGGAGGGACGAACTCTCGGTATACAATACTCTCGGAATCGTAAAAACAAATCAGCATTGTCTTTATTTTTGACTTCTGAAGACAACTTTTTTTCGGTGACTTCTGATCGTCAAAGAGGTCCTCACGACCTTCTTGGAATCGCATAAACCACTCATGCACATTACTACGGGATAGGCACTGATCACCATAAACTTTTTTCATCATTTGAAATGTTTCAGTAAACGTTTTCCCAAGTTTAAAACAAAATTTAATATTTGCTCTTTGTTCAAAATGCATTTTACGACCGATGACCAAAAGCTATGTCACTTTTGATCGATAACATCGATTGTAGTTATTCAATTGTCTTAAAACTTTTACGAAATGTCAACAAGAAATCAAACTTTTTATTTCATATACCACCAATAGGTGGCGCCACCAGAAACAGTTATAATTAAAAAGTTCAGTTTCTTTTGCGACAGACCTTATAGAATATCAAGATTTGGTTAGCTACTGCAGAGTGGCAAAACATCTTCTTCGATTTGCTGTAATATAAACAAAGAATTTCACTTTATTTAGCAGTATGGTAGTTTTTGTGGCTTGAGTTGCAATAGTTTTAGCATCCTTCACTTTCCATTTACCTTTTAGTGTTCCGGGTTATTAAAATTTCTATCAAGACTTTTCTCTGATTATGTTTAAAACTTTGAAAAAGAGAAGAATGTGTATAAATATGGTCTATAATTAAAACATCATACAAAGGAAGGGAAATCTCAATTTAGTCTAGACTAATAAAAATAATAACAAGTAATATATGGATGCCGGTTTAATATGTGGATCGATATTGGAGATTTTGAGAATTAAGTTATAGTTTATCCAATATTACACATTCATTTATATTTAGGATTTAGCCATTTTGCATTATTTCCACAAAGGAGTGCTTAGACTCACACAGGAAGCGCAATTAAATCGCAAATTCAGTCGTCTTATTATCGTGTTGCAGAAGCGAATTTTAGCAGCTGCCACTTTGCAGACAATTAAAAATGTTGCACGCTGGCATCAGCACCGATGCCGCTACACTCACTTCTGGGAACATTGAAAATAAATCAAGTTTAGTTGTATGGACTTTTGAGTTATTTAAGGGACGGTTAGGGTTTCAAGGTAAACAAAATACTTTTTTTTGCGATTTGAATTCTTAAACATGTATTGAGTAATTTTATTTGGACTTTTCGTACATTATAGAGCACCCTTTTGATGATAATTAAATATTGAAGCATAACCCTGTTACTGGCTTCCCCGAGAACGTCTTGAAAAAATAAAATATAATTTGCGGTGTCATCACAACAAACCTGGAAATTATGCGAAAATAAAAAACCAAGAAAAATTAGTCAATTAATAATCAAGTCTTCCCTTAGCGTTCTCGAATATTTTTTTTATTTAAAAATTTTTGGCAGCCATTTAAGGTGTAAACTGTTATTTTCCACTAGAAATTCCGCCATTTTGTAGGTGGAAAGCACCCTTAATGTAAAAAAAATGTACTAAGCGATGGGGCAAGGTATTTTATATGTCAAATATTTTTGACCGTCTAAAGTTTATGAACTACGAACTGACGAAAAAAATTACTCTTGTAGTGTGCTCAAAAATGTAAAACTGGTCCGATTAAAGTTACTCAATACATATTTAATTAAACTTAATACTTAATTAGGTTCATATTAATGTGAAAATGGAGAAGATAGACGGTAAAATATTTACGTTAAAAAATTTTCTCCACAAAACGTGGTAAAAAACTTGATTCCTTTCCACACTGAACCATGTGCTTGAAGTTGGAGCATTAGAAACCGTGGAAGATATTTCGTCTCATTCGCATAAATAATATTCTAGCGTTTCATAATCGTCCGCGTTTGTTCTCCATTTTGTCGAATTCCCATTTCGTTAAGCTGGGATTTTAGATGCTTTGTGATGACCTTTATATTATTATTAAGTTCCCTTTTGCTTTAGACCACCTACATATGTTCCCACCAACTCTAATTTTTTGCTAAAGCGTGTGGCCTAAGTTTTAAAATTCAGAAGAAAGTGATGTTTATGTTCACACAAGTATACGTATTACGTACGGTTTGTGACTGCATGTGGTTTAATTGCTCTTAAATCTCAAGAAAGCTTGTAGTCCAATCATTTAAGTTTAAATTAGGTAAGAATCTCGGAATTCGAGACCCACCCAGCTGTAAGTCTGTAAATACTTCACAAAAATCGGTTTTTTGCGCTTTTTTTTGTAAATATCTCATTTCCTATAGGTTTTTTGCTACTTGTATTTATTATCAATATTGTAGAATACAAAATTCTCTACAAATTTTATTTGAAAAAATTTTTCATACGGTGAACCGTTTTCGAGATAGAGGGCGGAGAGCGCGCGGTCACAGCATCACTTCAATAAATAATAAACAAATTCGATAAATCAATGATTATAAATATTTGTCAATTATATTAACTTAAATCATTTTTCCTAACTATCCACTTTATTCAGTTTAATTTATTTAACAACACTTATCTGCCCATGTAATTGCAGAATTGTTAAAGAATATAGGAATTATTTTTGAATTTAAACCTAATTAATATTAATAACTTTTAACATGATAAAAAAACAAATAAATTATGAATTTATCTTTTATTTAAAAAAATATCTTTTTACTAAAAAATAATAAAAAAATTTTATTAAAACAAATTATAAATGCTGAAAAGCAAAGTTTAAGTGAAGTCCATCCAAAGCGAAATGACCTTACTTCTTGCTAATGTTATTACAGGCTTTTGTTATAAGGGTCTCGTTTAAAGGGTGATTAGTTTCAAGGTTCCTTAATTTTTTAAAGAAAAAACATAGAAACTTGAAATTTAATGGAGAATATTCATTATCATTCTTAACAACATTATGTGATATTTAGTTTTTGGTGATTATCTCTTTCAAACGTTGGCCGCGCCTACTTCTTAGATGGTCCATCCATTGAGTCTAATAATAACGAGCTTCTATTTCAGGCATCAAATAGTCAATTCAACCACTAAACCTAATAAGCGCTCTGACTCTTCTTTCACTAGTTCATGCAAAATAAAACTTTCGAACCGTATTAAAATGTCAAACGGTAGTCACTTCCATAGACGCGTAGTTGAGAAAACAACTCAGGAAATGCAAATCGTTTAACCACAATTTGTGGAAAAGTTTCGCATTACTAGAGTAAGAGTCACGGAGTTTAGGGGATGTAATGTGGATGTCTAGCTTTTAACTGGTGATCCAAGTAGAGCAACTTTTTTCATTAGCCTTTTTTGACAAATCACGCGTAAGTTTAAATTTGCGTTTGAAATGCAAAAACCTGTTGTTCATTGGAATCCTAGGTATTCGAAATTAATAGAGAGATAAAGTACTCGGTTCCGCCACATAATTGCATGGCCTAACCAAACGGCGAAATCGTAAGTTATAGCTGCAGTACAAAGCATTCTTCTCCACCTCTACTCACTTGTGAGTACACTACTTGATACCGCTCTACTTATATTTATATACAACCAAGTTAAATTAATATTTTTTCCTGCTATATCACTTATTTGAAAGACTGCTTCTTTCACTGATCTCCATGATATATTTGTTATCATTCCTTAAGCCTTTAAAAATGAAAATGGATCGACGATCCCAAATTTCAAAAAAAAAAATTAAATAATTATTATGATGTGTATTGGCCTCGCTAAATTGTCGCCAAGCAACTACTCGAGAATCTTTATTCATCGTATAATATTTCGCTAAATTTTCCATTTTTGCTCTTTGATAAAATGATTAAAACTCAGTTTGGAGTGTGGATATATGTTGTATTCTGGCTGTTTGTTCAAATTTGAAACATAGATCAATTTTCAATTTAAATTGAAAAATTAGTGAAAGCGGCCTCTTTACGCACCACCCGATATGGATACACAAGATGCTTTCCAAAGTAAACAGGACTAAAAAAAAAACAGAACAATTGGATTTTTCAGGAAAATCTATTTATTTTATTCAAAATAATCTCCTTCTACTTAATACAGCTTTTGACACGGTGCAAAAGCACTTCAAACGAGTGTTTTAGCTCGTTGGCCGGTATGGCCGCCAGTATGCCGGTGCAAGCCTTTTGAATGGCTTCTACGTCTGCCTAACGCTTTCCTTTCATCGGCAAATGCATATTTACGAAAAGAAAGAAGTCGCACGGTGTCATATCAGCTGAATACGGGGAGTGGTTAATGGTTAAATGTGATTTTGTGAGATCTGAGCAATTTTTGGTCGTCAGTCGATGATTTCGGCTGATTTTTGATAAATTCACGTTAGATTCAAAAATTTCTGTTTACTTTGGAAAGCACCTGGTATGTATTTATACGTATTCTTAACTATTTTATTTCGCATTCCTTCGCCCTTAAGCCGATTAGCAACGTTTTTTTTATAGTTTGGCAATTTTATAGATTGTCGCATCAATATTGCTACAGCTGTTCGGCAAAGCGAATAAAAAATGGTATTAAAACAAATTGTGCACCAAAGCAGAACCATAATGCACAAGCTGACACATATGCACGCATAAAGAGTATAACAACAAAAATTGCGAACGTATGAATCATTATATACATACAAAAGTACTCATTCTTGAAAAGTAAAAAAGTAAATATAGCGGTTTCCCTCGTAACGTATTTCTGCTCTTTAAAAAGTTTAGACTTAAGGGGCTATACCAGTGTGACGCATGAAAAATTTGACGATTTTATTGAATTCTTTTAAGAGAAAGTACGCGATTGAATATTTCGAACTTCTTTCAACGTAATAAGGTATATTTAAAGATTTTTTTTACAAAAATGTTGAAAAGTAACGGAGTTATGGGCTGTCTTCGGAGGTGCCAAAAAAAGTGTCCCAACTGCTGGCATGATTCCGACCGAATGAGTGGCTAAAACAAAAAAAGTTGAAATGTTTATTAAGTTTAAAAATATTTCCTTTGCAATGAGCTATGATCTGTGAAAAATATCACAAATTAACAAAATGGGATAGTTTTGAAAAAAAAAAATTGAGTTTTTAGGAAACAAAATGGTCGTTTTTTTTTTAATGCCAAATTGACAATTTTCACCCAATCAAAAAGATCGTACCTCATTGTATAGTAAATGTATTCAAAAATACTCAGTTTTAATCTGAAGTCGATCGGTTCATTTCTGGTTGAGTTATGATGCCAGCAATTTTGAAAATTGTCGTTTCGAGAAAAAACGCGTTTAAAGTTTCATTCATACATATATGTTTGAACCTCTGAGCGGTCGCTCTTTAGAACGCTGTCATCCAAAAACTATTTAAGACCTTAAGGATTTTACAGGATATTTATGGAAATATAAGCTATCGAAAATGCAAATAAAAAACTTCTTTTTTTTTTAAGTGTCATACTGGTATAGCCCCTTAAGTAATAATTAAGTAATAATTAACAATGCCTGTCGACGGTGTCGGATTGAGTTTACTTTTATACAGCATTTCATTTTTTGAACAGACTAAGTTTGGCTGTCAAAACAGCTTGCGGTGTCGAGAAGGGTAATGACTAAAAAAATTAAGACAGCTCAAAATAACGAGAATGAAATTTCTATGAATCTTTTTAATAAAATTAAATCTTTCCGATGTTGTTACATAACTTTGCTAAATATAAAAGCTAAACTAAAAGGCGATTATGGGCGGACAAATGTGAAAGCTAGTGTGAGTGATATTTTTTATGTTGGCAGCACAAAGAGTAACTTTTGTAATATTAAATTGTAGACACTTTATTAAAATTTGTTTACATACATTGTATAATTTTAAATAATATTACATATGTTTTATGAGTATATGTCAAGAGCAATTTTGATTGAAAACTGTTTAAAGCACCACAATCTCTTCGATTGCGACAGAATATAATAATTTTGTTCACCGAACGATTGTACGTATCATCTAAAACTAAGTGAGGTAAAAATAGGGTTATATATATATAAATGACCATGATGATGGAAAAAGTTGAAATCCGTCCGTATGTCCTTGCAAGCTGTAACCTCATATACCTAATGTAAAGATTTTCGAATTTCCGGGTGACTTTGTACCTCATATATCGGCCTTTATTTGAGTTACGACGAATATGTCGGTCAGTGTGTGAGTTATATACATGGTATGTTGATATAATGGCTTAGATTTCGATCCTCTGGTTGACGCTTTACACATTAAAGTATTACCTTGTCTCTGATTATTTTAAGTTGGAAGAGTATAAATTGTTTGATTGCACCCGAACTTATCCCTTCCTTACTTGTTTGTATATGCTAACTTTTTAGAGGAATATATGATCAAATCAAATAGTTGACCGTTTTTTTATTACCTTACGCAACGTTTCGCTAGGCGATCTACAATCACAACAATAAATAATAATACGTGTATAATACAACTATGCAATATATTATAATTGTTTTTCGGAACTTATTTTTATTATTAAATATAAACTTATAAACATCAGTCATATGTTTAAAAAACAATTTTGTTATTACTAGAAGATAAGAAACATATATGTACATAGATCAAATTTAATTTTGTTAACTGCTTTTAGCTTTGATTTAAAACATCATTTGATCCTGAAGTCCTCTAAAAAGTTAGCATATACAATAATAAAGAATATTATGTATTACTATAATTAATATAGTTTATGAGTATATGTCAACTAGATTTTTTATTGAAAACATTTTCAAATAAATACAAAATCTAATAAGCGCTATAAAAATTTAATAGGAATTTCTTTCTTAACCTCTTTTGTTGCCTTTATTACATCACTGTATTTAGCACATTCATCGTAATTTTTGATCTGCCCGTTAAAACAAAAAAGCATTACTAAACATTTTAAGTAGAAAGCATATTAGCGACGAAAGTAGAAAAAGAAATGTTGTCTTCAATTAAATATCGTTCAAATGTTTCGACTGAAGCTTTAGTAAATGTAACTTTCTGTTTTTATACCTTAAACAGGGCATCTTAAGTTTGCCACAAAGTTTGTAACAGAGAAAAGGAAGCGTCACAGACCTTATGGAATATACATACTCTTATATAAAAAATCAGAATAATGAGCAAAGTCAATTTAGCCAGCTCTTCGTTCATTGATCAGTCTTTATATTAGATATATTGTATACTACTTTTTATTTGCCTGAGAATATGGTGCAATCTCCGAAGAAATTGCTTAGATTGGATCACTATATCATATAGTATAGTATCAAAATGGAGTTTTTTTTCTTTTGTATTTGTGTGATATTATAGTTAACTTCGGTGCAACGGAAATTAATATTTCTTTTTTTTCACTCAATAACTGAAGCATTGAACCACCGTAAACGTCGGGAACTTGCTGTTTTTGCCTTTGAACTTGAAAACGATAATAATTTTTTTGATTGGTATTTAACAATAAACCAGACTCCCTTCAAGCTTTAATTGTCAACCTTGAAAGTGCTGGTGACGATATCCGACTTGATTTACTTTAAAAGTACTCGAAAATTAGGTTCATTGAATTCGAATACTGTAAAAGAAGTCATGGATGCTATTTAAATGATGTTATATTCAGAACAGAAGACTCCAAATACGACTCAAGGCATCTAACGTACATACAGAGTTAATGTTTAATTCAAATAATAGGTCTAGATGCCAGAGATTGTCAAATACAATTATACTGTAGTTCACATGAAATAAAGATTTAAATTTCCTTAACAATTAGTGTTTTTGAAAAAAAATCACTCTAATTGGAAAACCCTCCATATGTTTTCATTCAGCAATTGTTTAAAAGACACTTGTACAAACGTTATATATTATATAATATGTTAAGGTGTTTGAAGTATACGAAATTAATATTATATTATATAATATTATATTATCAGAGCATAGGCAAACAAAGAGTCACCAGGTTATGACAGAATTAATGCGTTTATATTATACTTAAAGCGGTATCTGTAATACAGTCTGATTGTCAAGATTTTTAATGCTCAGACTTTGTAATTTCCCATCATAAGTGAAATGTTCTGAGGTTATTTTAATTCTTAAACCCGGAAAACCTGAACATCTGGTTATTTCTTATTGTCAAATTAGTCTTCAGGTAATTATCTCGAAAGTATTGGAAATAATACTTTTCCGCAGGCTTTTACCGTTTTTAGAAAACAAACAACTAATTTCGAATTATCCGAAAACTTCCTGTCACAGGTGAACAATGTAATAGAGTGAAACACTATATCTATTGCTAATGAAAATAATAAATACTGTTCTGCTGTGTTCCCTGATGTCCGCATAGCATTTGATAACGTCTGGCATCTAAGGCCTACATGGGTTGCTATATATATTTCTGGACTAGGCAACACTAAGTGTTTGTCATTTAATCGTGAGTTGTTTTATTTACAGGGAATTAAAAAATTCATCTCGACCAAAAAATGGAATTAACTCGTGAACATTTTCGTGCGATCATTTTTCACAACTTTCGACGTGGATTATCACGATAAGAGTGCATCGATGAACTAAAATCTTTGTACGGCTATGAAGCACCATCTTATAGCACTGTGAAAAACTGTTACAACGAATTCAATCGTGGCCGACGCTCGCTCAAAGACGAATTCCGTGAAGGTAGTCCAAAAACAGCCGTTGTGTCAGAAAACATCGATGCCGTACGTGAACTGATAATGCAAGACTGTCATGTAACATACTTTCCGAAAGAGGCATGCCTATGCATTTCTCCCACCAGCATACATTCGATATTGCATGAACACCTGGCCGTAAAAAAGGTTTGTTCTCGTTGGATCCCGTATAATTTGACAATCGCTCAAAAAAAAACTCGTGTGGATTGGTGTAAAGAAATGCTGAAAAAATACGATCGCGGTGCTTCAAAAGACGTTTATAAGATCGTCACAGGTGACGAATCATGGATCTATGCGTATGAGCCCGAAACAAAACAGCAATCGACCGTGTGGGTCTTCCAAGACGAGCCAAATCCAACGAAAAAAAAAAAACAAAAAAATAGTTTTCGTTGATAAATATGTCTATTTTCATTATTAGGCCAGAAATATATATAGCAGCCCTCGTATTATTCGAAGTAAATGAAAAACTACCAATGGTTCCAGTGGTCAATGTGGCTCCACAATTGCGGTAAACAATGCCGATGATACTACATTGCTAGCATCAAGTGCAAACTTTAAAAGTTCGTACAAGTAGTATATATCCTAAAGTACAAAAATTGCCCTCAAATGGCTTTATATGGTCAGTCGTTACCAACAAATACATGCGCAAAATATTTTTGAATTACAATTAATAATTGTAGCAAGAAAAAACGTTAACCGAAGCTAATATCTCTTCATAGGTGCATTTCTTGTAGTAACCATGTGTTTAGTTTGTATGGAAGCTTTACGTTATAGTAATCCGATCTGAACATCTTTTGGAGATTATATTATTATCTTAAGCAGTATACCACGTCAAATGCAAAAGTTTTCCATACAAGCCTTTGATTCCGATCGTTCGGTTTGTATGGCAGCTATATGCTATAATGGCCCGATCTGAACAATTTCTTCCGATATTACATTATTTCTATGAACAATAACTCATACAAAGTTTCGTGAAAATATATCGTCAAATAAGGAAGTTTGCCATTCAAGCATTTGATTGCGATCATTCAGTTTGTATGGCAGCTATATGCTATAGTTAACCAATCTGAATAATTTCTTCGGAGACTACATAATTATCTTAGAAAATAACCTGTGCCAACTTTTGTGAAGATACATTGTCAAATATGAAAGTTTTCCATACAAGAACTTGATTCCGATCGATCAGTTTATATGACAGCTATACATATATATATATGTATGTTATAGTGGTCCGATATCGGCAGTTCCGACAAATTAGCAGCTTCTTGAAGAGAAAATGACGTGTGCGAAATTTCAAAACGATATCCTAAAAACTAAGGGACTAGTTCTTATACATACATACAGACGGACAGATAGACAGACGAACATATGGACAGACAAACAGACGGACATGGCTAAATCCACTCAGCTCAACATACTGATTATATAATTTATAGGGTCTCCGACGCTTCCTTCTGGGTGTTACAAACTTCGTGACAAACATAATATACCCTGTTCAGGGATAAAAATAAAAAACTCAGCTAAAACTAAAGTTGGCGCAGTTATACTGGTTTCTTAGGCTAAGATCTCGTCTCAATCTGAAGAATAAGTTGCTAATTTATAAGAAAATTACTATGCCGATCTAGGCGTATAGCATGTGTCAGTACAGCAAATCCATATTTCAAAGTAATTTAGGTTTTTTTAAAAAAGGTTAGTTAAGTTTGCGCACCATAGTGGGGTCTTTTCTATATAAAAAACGATGATATCTACCATTATTTAAATTTAAAACCAAGTAAAAAATAGTAAAACCAGTTAAAAATAGTAATGTCTATGTATTCGCTTTGAAAAGCAATATTAGTGAAAACTGTTGTAATTAATATAGAGATGGGTGTGAAAAAAATATTATTCATTTTACATTCATTTATATTACAATTTTGTTCTATTAGCTTTTTGTATGCACCATAAAATTAAATCGCAAGTGTTTGCATATAAGTTTTTCTTTTATAATATTTGATGTTAAAAGCGGTTATAGCAATCAATATACATATATAATAGCTACCGTATAAATTCAGTTTTTGAATAACTCTTTGAGAGCGTTCAGTTTTCTCGATTTCCGCATCTTGAACGTTAGTTCGGTTAGTCATATGCCGTTTCGCTTGTTTTTCTCATTATCTGGGAAATCTGCTACCTTCTGGTTCAAATTAGTTTAATTTCCAGAAGCAATAAAAACTCTGAAGACTCTACCCTGACATGGCAATAAATCAGTTTTACATAGTTATACAATACAATTTTATCGTCCTCTAAATTTCAACCTTCAAGAACTTTAACAAAAAAAAAAAAAATTTTACGAAATATTTATATCACGGGGTATGCGCCTGGTCCCCTTCCCAATGAACTGCTATTAGACCATTTGACGTGGTTTGACCCAGCTTACACATGAACGCACCCAGCATCAGCAGCTTGTGGGCAGACAATGAACGAGCTGTTAACCCTTGTGAAAAGTTGTACGTGTATATATCCTATAGGCGATTCACTTTTTCGACCATAACATGCTGGCAGACACTGGAAGGAGATCAAATAGGGAAATAGACTTTTTGGCCTACCCGCTCGCCAACGGCAGCCAGTAAATGACGTCGGTCACAGGCTGTTAGCTGGTGATAATTGGTGTGAAGTTTACAGGTTGTTGTTTTTGATCGACCTCCAATGTGTATTGGCTTTTAACCTGAACAGGGTTTATAACCACGACTTTTGTAACACCCAAACGGTAGTATAATAACTAGCCAGCTTAAAGAGTTGATGCGATTAAGTGCTTGTATTGAAATATTTTCCAATTGGCAAGATACAATCATGAAAATTGATTGTTTTGAAAATTTATTATTTTGAAAGAAGTTAATACTATGTTCAGATCGAAAATTTAAAAGATTAGATTACATTTAAGCATTTCATAATCCAAAAGTGTTCTCACTGCCGTTAGAAAGATCAAAGAGCAACTGTTATTGTCATACATGAAGTCGCATCGCTTAATATTTATCAAAAGAAAAGATTGTCATATAGTATTTTGAAATAAAAGCAGTCTTTTTTCACATATTTTCCATATAATAGAAATTTTTGTAAGGCGAAATCTTGATAAATTTTTAAGATTAGTGGGATAATCCATTCAACAGCCGAAATCGTTTGATTAAGTGTCGGTCTGAACATAGTATAAGGAAAAGTAAAAGAAGTACAATTTTCGAAGAAATTGTTCGGTTCGGACTACTAAAGCGTACGTATAGTAACTGAGCAATCAATATCTACTTAAAGATCTTTTTATATGCCTTTATGCCATAATGCCCGATGTGAAATTCTAATATTTTTTTTTGTTATTAAAAATGTTCCGTTAAAAATTATATGCAGTTAAAGTTGTGCATCAAATGACCCAAGCATTTCTGGGTTGCTAATACTATGTCAATACAGAACATTTGATGTGTAAATATATCTGCGAATAACTCTTAAAGAAATTATTTTATAAAAGCACCAATATCTGGACTTTTTTCCAGTGCGAAAAACTCTCTATTAAAATATCACTTGTTCAATAGTAAATATAAACCAAAATAATGGCAATATTAGCATTGCACTTGGAAACTGTATTGTAAGAGATAAGAAATAATAATAGAAAATAAAGACCTTGTTTACAAGCAAACCGTGTATAAATATTAGATTATAGTAGGGAGACAGTAGTACCGACTAATCAATACTAATTACAAAAGTCCGCCGGGTTAATATTTTTCACGATATTCTCCACAAAACTTCTATTTGGTGTACGAAGCGTTCTTCCAGCAATATTTTCTGATTGCTCCGTAAGCCAAATTGTGCTTCCGGTACATAAACGAAAAAAACATTATTAAATACAGTAGCTATAAATAGACTTTTCGTTTTGCTTGAGGAACAACTACCAACAGATTGACAAAGAGTATATTTATATGTATATACATATATATTTATGTATACGTAAAACACAAACTTCGGTGTGTCATTTACGACGTTGGCATGGCAAGCAAAATCGGCGCATTTCCGCGCCACTTTCTAACGTTAGCTCGTTAAATTTTTACGCCGTTATGAAATTTCAATTGGCGCATTGATATTGTTTTTTTCGAGCTTGGCTGTCACATGCTTGAGTTGAAAGCAAATTGAGCAAAGACCAAGTTCCGACCTAGCCATTTGGCATGGCATAACCAGAGATTTAACAGTTTTGCTGGCTGGCTGACTATACTTAAAGGAGTCGAATGGAGTGTAATTTTACTGCATTCAAACCGCGTTTGTTGCTCTTTATTTTGCACAGCACACCTTTCCTTAAATTATTTTTTCCTCTTTTCTATTCCGTTTCAACTGTTTGAGCAGTGTTGAATAGCTACTGTGAACGTTCTTTGTTGGAAAAAAATTTTTAATTTTTTAATTTCTGGCAAAATATGCGTTTTAATTAACTAAAAGGTTCAAGAGAACGCAAAATTAAATCTTCGCATTTCATGATAAATTGAAAAGGTAATTAGCCTATACCTGTCTTTATTATAGTAAGAATTTAAAACAGTTTACTATGCATATGTAGAACTCGACGGCGATGGTCAGTTGAAGGGTCATTTTTGGATGATATATCAATAAATATAAAAAATGTATTAAATTTATTAAACAAGTTTTTTATATAATTATTTTAGAGAGTATTGAATTAAACTCATTTTTGAAAATTCACAGAGTATGAGTAAAAATACCAACTTAAGCAATATTTCTGCGTTTATTTAATTGTATCTTAAAAACCTAATAACACTTTGCATTCAACTTTGTGATTAAAGCCGAAATCTTAGTCTTATAAATGTTTACGACTTTCAGGGAACAATGGCGAAATCTTTTCGACAAACCAATTTAAGTTTAGAAATTTATTTACCTTTCATATCTACATATATGTATATATATAGAGAGCTCTTCATGTGAAAACAAATAACATTTTAGTTCCAAAAATTTAAATAAAACTATTAAATAAAATATGTCGGTAACAAATATTGTGCTATTAATGTCTGGTTGACTTAAAAAAAGAGGTTCAGGACTCAAAACTAACACAGCATTTATACAGGAACAGAGTACGTATTTTTGTTATTAATGATACTAATCTAGTAAATAAAAAAAATTAAAAATAAATTAAAAATGGTACTAATCTAGTAAATAAAAAAAATAAATATTTGGCAGCAAAAACCTTCCTAACAATAACGACTCCTGAAACCTCTATGCAGTCCAGTTAATCGTTAGTTTGGAGCTCAAGTCTTCTTCGGGTTTTATGATTAAGAATTGGCTTAAGCAAATATGTAAGATATTCTTCTGAGATAATTTTCCTTCTATTAATTCATTTGTATCCAGCTCATATCTGCCATTGTTATTATGAACTAATATATTGACATGGGTACTAACAAGGGATTCAAAAAGACATGTCAAGCCGTCATGTTGTTTTTGTTAAGTATTTTTTGTCTTACGCCTGAACAACGTTTACAAATTGTTCAACTTTATTACGAAAATTCACGTTCTGTAAAGAATATGTTTCGTGCGCTTCGCTCAACCTATGGTCAACATAATTGGGCCACTGAGGATAATAATCGTAACAACATCATGCAGACCCAAAGTGACCCAGCGTTCATTATTAGATAATCTTGGACCGAATAAACCACGTCTATTAAGTTGGGAAGAAAATATTGCAGCCGTAGTTAAAAATGTAAAACCAAAGACCGTGAAAAATCAATTTGACATCGTTCGCAGCACCTCGGGCTGAAGTATGAAACAACTTGGCACATTTAACGTCGAGATCTTAAACTAAATTAAACACAAAATTCAGCTTGTGCAGGAACTGAAGCCATTCGACCTTCCCAAGTGCTATCCTTTCGCACTATAGGCTTTTGTAAAGTTCCAAAAAGATCCAACGTTTTCGAGGCAAATTTTATTCAGCCATGAGGCCCATTTCTAGCTCAATGAGTATTTACAAAATTTCCGATTCTAGGACAAAGTTAGATTATTCTGAGGTTCAAAGCTGTTAATTTATCTAGAAAAAACAACGGTTTGGTGCGAATTGTGGGCCGGTGGAATCATCGGATGCCAGTGGGAACGTGACCGTCAATTAGATGCCTCAAATTGAAGCTCATGATATCGACGACGACTAGTTTTAACAAGACAACTTCCCACTCATTGGATCAATAAATGAATTTATTGGTGGGATACTTACCACAAAGATCATGTAATATCACACCGTTAGACTTTTTCCTGTTGGAATGTGAAAATTCTAAAGTCTATTCGGAAAATGACGCTTCGATTCAGACCTTGGAGCAAAACAAGTAATCTAAAATTGGATTAAACGGCCAATATTTCAAAGGTATAAATCTTAAAATGCCAAAGAGTCTTTTTTCGAATGGTAATAAACATTGTCCAGTTAATTAAATTTCTGTGTTATTCCTTTAAAAACGTAGGGACTCTTAAAATTTATTACTCTTTATAAGCAAAACCCTAGATACGAGTATGTCCATATGTTTTGAGACGAAATACTGTCACCAACGTTAACAAGTGTTTAGTTGTGGTTTTACCTAATCAGGTTATGTATGTATATATATGGTTTAGAGTTTTTTAAGGTCTTTGATGCTAAGGAAATCAGGAAAGAAAGGTTTGTAAAGTACCAGTCATTGGAAAAGCTGAGCGATGAGAGTCAACCGCAAAACCGGTAAAGCCAAATAAATGTAAACATTGTGTTTATTGTAGCCTACAATCCGAGTTCCGCATAAAAATAAGGCATGTGGCAGACGATCTATATATTGGTTTACAAGGTGCATTCCACAGTAAACTGGACTTAAAAAAATTTTTGTTCGGCAAAATTAATTTATTTTATTTAAAATAGTTTCCCTCTGCCAATATAGCCCTTTGGACGCTCCGAAAGCATGTCGAACGAATGATTTAGCTCGTTGTACGCCAATATGCCGGTGCAAGCCTTTTGAATGGCCTCTACGTCTGGATAAAGCTTTACTTTTATGAGCAAATGCATTTTTCCGAAAAGGAAGAAGTCGCACGGTATCAGGTGAATACGGGAAGTGATTAATAGTTAAAATGTGATTTTTGTCGTTTTTGACTTCTTTAATGATGTCCTTCGAATGTTGGATTCTGAGCAATTTCTGGTCGTCAGTCAATTTGTGCGAAAAAAAACCACAAACCTTTCGTAAGCCCATATGTTCGGTCTAAATGCGATAAATCGATGTTCTGGAGATGTTCGGCTAATTTTTGATGCGTTCAAGCACAGTTTCGTTGGAATTTCGGTGATCACGGATTTTGATTGGCCCACATGTTGATCGTCATTTATGTCCTCACGACGACTTTGAAAACGTTGAAACCACCACTTGGTTCATCAATTGAAACGTTTCGGTAAAAGTTTTACAAATTTTAGAACAAAATTTTATGTTGGCTCTTTGTTCAAAGCTTATTTTTGCATCAATAACACAAATATACTGACACTTAAAACGGAATAAATTCACTTCCATTCAATGAAATGCCATGCTAAGGACAATCGATAAAGATAACAGATTCTAACGCACCAGTCGACATATAAATGGCGCCACCAGGGGGCGCTAGATTCAAAAAGTCCTGTTCACTTTGAAATGCATCGTGTATATCTGAAAAATCCAAATTGGCATGACAATAAATCAGTTACATAAAGCTATACTGTCATTGGACAATAAGTTTCCCGATTGGAAAATGATGCCGATGAGTATCAGACAACAATTGATTCGGAGCACACACCCAGCACATGTTGACCACACCGCTGATTAACGTCTTTCACGCTGCTACATACACCACACTATATACTCAAATTATACCAATGTGGCAGTATGTGTAGCTGTTAGTAATACGACAAGGTATTAACGATATGAGATATGTATGTTGCTACTGGCATATGTACAAACACTTGGTTATTTGAACGTATGAAATCTATAGGCGATCTTCGTTTTTGACCGTAACATGCTTGGAGGCGCTGATTGAACCAAACGGGGTAAATGGGCTCAACGTTTGTTGGTTGCTGATCGTTAATGTGTTGATTACATTTGCATGCTATTTGATTGAAAGCTGATGGTAGATGTAGTGGTGTCGCTCCACTTTCTGCGGCATGTTCGTGACGGTTATGTCGCAGATAATATCATTATTGGAATAATTAGTAGAATAGTGCAGTTAATGGTGATAACGGTTGTTAGCTTGGTGGGTATACAAACTCGCCATCTGTGGCACGCTTTCTTATTTTCTTTGAAGACTTTTTTATTTTCCTTAAATAACATAAATATACTGATATTTTTTTCACTTTCTAATGTAAAGTTTTTTTCTTTATATATGATAACAGTAAAACTCTTTGTCATACGAACTGCTTTAACGAAAGGTCATTAATTACATATTAAAATTTAAGTAGCCTAATTTCAGATTAAACTACTCCAGGTAGTAGCATAATTTATCAAAACTGAATTGAGTCCAGAGGCATGACTTCAAGCTATAAATTTCTGAATTCGTGACAACAATACTTGATTTTCATGAGAAGACATTTAATTTAAAACATAAGCAAAAACTTTACAAAAAATGTTCCAACTGGACTCATACAGTTTATATACTACTGTGATCATAAAAAGTAAGACTTTCAATTTTGCGCGATAACCCATACGTCGAAATATTTTTTTCTAGGTTGGTGTAACTGTCAATGATATCTGTGCCAAATTTAACATAAAAATATTCATTAGTGTTTAGTATTATACGGTCGTGTTTCTGAAGTACATAAAGTGCATTTGACGATTTATACTATAAATTAAAATATTCAAAAAAGAAGTTCCATAACATTTTTTGTGCGACATAAAGTTTCTGATGCCAAAATGTTCAAAATATTGGAAAAGGTCATCAAAAATAATTGTTCGTCGCGAACAAGTATTTTTATTAGTACATGTTATTCAAAGAGGATCGACAATGTGTTGACGACGAATCATATCCAGGACAGCCATCAACGTCAACTGATGATCAACTCGTCAATAAAATAAAGAAATTGGTGCTTGAACGATTAACAGTCAGGTATCTTTCTTGCATCGTTGGCATATTAAAGGGATCAGTGAAAACAATTTTAAAAGATCATTTGGGCTTCAAAAAAATTAAAGCACGATGGTTCCAAAATCACTTAATTTCTTTGAAAAAGCAGCGTCACTTTAACGTATGTGAAACCCTATTTTGCGACTACCAGGATGTCATGAAACGTATTATTACATCCTGGAAACAGACATTAAATCGGCTTAATAATGTGATAAAGGTGAGCTGAATCCAAAAAACGCAAGTCCATTAGGACCGGCCAAACTGTCAACAAGGAATATTACTCGAGTGTGATGTGAATAGCTACGCATTTAAAGGCTGTGACGGAAATGTACATAGATTAACAATTGTGTTGGGAACCAGAGGTAGAACTTTATGAGTTGATTTAGAAGAATAAATCAGGAATTTTAAAATTATGAACAAAGTCTTACTATTTTTTGCTTATAGTAGTATACTTATATTGTATATACCACTTACTGCTTTATGCGCCATAATAATCTTGTAATAGGCAACCAAATCGACACACACGTTGGTTTTCCTCGAGCCGTGCCACCAAAAGCGTGGGTTAAAGGTGAATTGAACTAGAGCCTAGAGTTGGTACGACCTAACAACTGTTTGCTGTGGTAAGAGACAAAAGTTTCATAGCTTTGTTGGTTTGCTGGTGCTATGCTAGCTACTAGTCTGTGACAGGGATAGCGAGAAAGTTTTACTGCGCTGTGCACCGATGTGTTTGGTTCCTTTTTCTCTTCCAATATTCCTCTTCTGATATTTAACTGTTAAATACCAACTTAATTAACAAATTTAAATTTAAAAAAGCACTGGAGAATTGTAATTTAAACTTCACGGGTAAATAATTGAAAAAAATTTATTTTCCAAAATTGGTAGGACTAATCTTAATTACATGCTAAGCCAAATATGAGCGCGACCTGTCAACAGTTACGAGTATTTACAGCAGCTGCTTAACGCGGTACACATTTGTAGTGCGTTGCATTTTTATACCCTGAACAGGGTATATTAAGTTTGTCACGAAGTTTGTAACACCCAGAAGGAAGCGTCGTAGACCCTTTAAGGTATATATATAAATGATCAGTACGTCGAGCTGAGTCGATTTAGCCATGTCCGTCTGTCTGTATATACGAACTAGCCCCTCAGTTTTTAAGACATCATTTTGAAATTTTGCAAACGTCATTTTCTCTTCAAGAAGCTGCTCATTTGTCGGAATGGTCGATATCGAACCACTATAACATATAGCTGCCCTACAAACTGGACGATCGGAATCAAATGCTTGTATGGAAAACATTCACATTTGACCAGATATATTCACGAAATTTGGTAGAGATTATTTTCTAACACAACAGAGTAATATCCGAAGAAATTGTTCAGAACGGGTAACTATAGCATATAGCTGCCATACTAACGGAACGATCAGATTCAAGTTCTTGTATGGACAACTTTCACATTTGTGCAGATATATTCACGAAATCCGGTAGAGATTATTTTCTAAAGCAACAATGTAATCTCCAAAGAAATTGTTCAGATCGGTTAACTATAGCATATAGCTGACTTCCATTCTGAACGATCGGAATCAAGTTCTTGTATGGATAACTTTCACATTTGACCAGATATATTCACGAAATTTGGTAGAGATTATTTTCTAAGACAACAAAGTAATCTCCGAAGAAATTGTTCAGATCGGTTAACTATAGCATATAGCTGACATACAAACTGAACGATCGGAATCAAGTTCTCATATGGACAACTTTGACATTTGACATTTAATATAGATTAATTTTTAAGGCAACAATTTAAATAAAAAAAAAAATTGTTCAGAACGGATTACTATAGCATATAGCTTCCAAACTGAACACATAGTTACTAACAGAAATGCACCTGTGAAGAGTATTTAGCTTCGGTGCAATCGAAGTTAACGTTTTTTCTTGTTTACTTCAAATTCGGCTCGATGTGATGGCATTATCATCGTGTAAAGTCCATGAATTATTTTCCACAATTACGCCCGTTTTTGACGGATGTTCTCACACAAACGCTTCAATACGGCTAAATAGAACTTCTTATTGCCCGACAGTCGCTCTGAAAAATTTCCAAAAAAAAACCACTATTATCTAAAAAAGCAATGCGCATCAACTTGACTTTTGAGCGGACTTGGTGTTTTTTTTCATTTCGATGTTTGTCGACTTGTTGACATGCCAAACTCATCGTTCCTGTTCATTAGTTGCTCTCCATGAATGTGGGATCGGAATTCGCACGATCGAGCACTTTGGACCAGTTTACGGTACAATTTTTGAAAAAAAAAAATCATCTTTATCGTTTGAGTCGAACAAGAACGCTTTTCATACTCAAAATGTGTACCGACTTAAAAAACTGCTGTTAATAACCTGATTGACAGATAGCGCTCATATTTGGCATAATCAGTAAAGATAGTTTTACCAACTTAACAAAATATCATTTACCCGGGAATTTTCGAGGTGCTTTTTGCACATTGTATATATAAGTAATATACATATAGTACATATAATAAAATTTTATGTAAAGGAATATGTGCGTCTTAAAAAAGTAATTATCTTGATCTAACTTATTAACCTTCTTTAAGTATAGTTTTAGAATTTCGTATGGCTCTGACGTAATACAAACACATCGAAATTAATAGTCAGTTTCTTGTTTTATTTATTTATTTTTGCCTATTGTCTCCGATTTTTCACTAATCTACAAAGCCTTAAATCTTCTTAACTATCAACGCCTCCCACTGTTTGCAGTTAGCGACAGATGGAATACCCATGGAACTCAAAAATCTGCGCATAATTAACTCAAAAGCTGCTTCACGACAAACGCCAAAAATACAACACTGACTATAAATACATATATGTACAATTATATATGTGCCCATGATTTTGAAAGTGGTATAAGTCATTTTTTTTTTTTTGTTTCGAAATATTTAAGTTTTGCATTTTAAAATATTAAAAAATATTTTTGCATTCGATTCGATTGCATTGAATTATGAACTAAAGTAACAAACAAGTATATATTATAATTGTGAAATTTATAGCCATTTTTAAAAGAAAATGTGGTTTTGAAAGGTTTAAATGACTTGTACCACTTTCAAAATTAACGGCATGACTTTATAAATGACTTATGCCACCAATGAAACAATTTTATTAGTAATTAACATTTTAATCAAACTCATTTCATTGTGACTAAGTAAATTATTCATTAGTGTTTAGGGAAATAAAGTGTTTGTGAAAAATTGATGGAATATAGGGTAGTAGATCCATCATATCTTTATGTTTTTCTTTTGTTATTGGTCTAATGGTTGTGTATAATGGAAATAAATCAATATTTCCGTATATTCTAGGTCTTCCTTGTTTAGGTGAGAGGTCTAATACTTTGAATTCGGGGTTGTCATCCAAGGAAGTTTTGTAAAACATCTTATGTGGGCATTTTTTTTAGAAATCTGATCCATGGTATTTTTAACCAAGGCACAGCTTCTCCATTGACGTTTTTCTTTCTATTATTTGTTGATTCTTTTAGTTATCTTGTAGAAATAAAATCTTTTTGATCCATTTGTACTATCGAAAATGGGTTTCTCATCTTACATGATTTTATTAATTTATAATAATGCTCAGGGATGTATAAATAATTCGATTTTTTAATTTTAGTTTCTATCAAACCAAAATGGCGATCATTTGGCAAAAAAGAATGGCTGGATACCATAAATTTATGACCAATTGTTTTAACATTATTATCAGATGACTGAACAATTTTTAACCATATTAAAGCTATGTTAATATTTCAATTTTGTCCTGAGCAGGCATATGCTTTTGAGTGGTAATGTCCCGAATGTGCTTTAAGATGCAGGACGCAACTTCCAGTGATCCTCTTGAGGCGATTGTTTCATCCCATGTATACATTTTAGCATTTCCATTGTTGAAATTATGAAACCCTAAATTGTATACATACATGTTGCGCTTATCGAAACAGAAAGTCTTGGATAAGGAAGCGCTTTCTGTAGGTCAAATGTGAATCCATAATTTTCACTCGGGTTATCTTTTGTTTTTTGTATGTCATCTGTTAAACTTTTTCTAGCCTGTTCGCCACTTTTAAGATGTGAATCATGAATTTCCATAAGATGTGACTTCTCGTCTTCATTACTGGATGCTTCAATTTTTAGTTGTATCGAATCACAATTTTGACACGTGTCTTTATGAGGAGTATGAAAATTGAGGATGAACTCAGTATTAAATATTTTTCTATAAGTCCACTCCTTTACACATGATGTATTATTTTCATCACATTTTTCCACATATAGCCCATACATTTTTCGAATATCTAAGTCAGATCTTAGATACTTTCGACCTGAAGTGTGATGTAATCGCGTGTAATGGCTCTCACATGCTGGAAAACTCAGAATATGATCTCGTACTACTTTAATTTTTTCTTCATCTGTTTTTCTAAATGAACTAGCCATTTTGCCACGACCATCCATTCCAGGTGTTTCAGAATTTAAGGCTTAATCATCCGTTAGATATTTTGAAAGTTTTGCAAACAGAAACTTCCGAACTCATACATACATATAGATGAAACTTAATACTCCATTTTTTCATACATCCTTTGTGATTTCTGGGGCGTTTTTGTTTTATTGATTGTTTTCTAATTTGCTTAATTCCAAAAATAATCAAAATTAGCTTTCCTGCATTTAAACACTTTTTGGAACAAAGACAATCTATATTTTCGAAAAGTTTAGTACACACGGGCTTAGAGTTTTTTGTTTCATATTCCTCCCCACGATTTCTCTTAATTTTTCTTACATTTTGTGCATAATTCTGTTGATAGCGTGTCCACTTTCTCGATTTCATTTTGCTTTCTTCCTTTTGTAAGGGTTCTGAATTCACTTTTAAAATATCAGCTGATTCATCAAAAGACGATATCATTCTTATTCGTTTCCATTTCTTGAGAGTATTGCCTTTATTTATTCGCGGTAAAATGTCTACAATTAACTTTAAATAGTAGGATTGTACATTAAAAGTTTTACTTCACCATACCTGAAGACATGACAAAATTACTTTGTGAATACACTGACTTATACCACTATCAAAACGAACAATATCTGTATTTCAGTTAACAACTAAAAAACAAACACATTTTAAAGAGTTAATTTGCATGGCATGCTGCTAATCTTTTCAGATTATGTTATTTTTATTAAGATTTGATAAGTAATAGCTGATAAAGTAGATTTTTAAAATTCAAAATCAAGGTCTCATATATAAGTAAGGTTTTCCTGATTCAATAAATCAATAGCAACTATCGGTCGGAGGAACAACAAAGCGGCAGGGGCCTTTGGATTATCGACTGAGCTATTCAAATACGGATAAATATGTAGAATATGAAAGCATACTCGACGATTGGAATTTAAGTGTGAACATCCGTCAAAAACGG
The DNA here is from genome assembly GCA_027475135.1 of Bactrocera correcta. Lineage (NCBI taxonomy): Eukaryota > Metazoa > Arthropoda > Insecta > Diptera > Tephritidae > Bactrocera > Bactrocera correcta. The sequence continues at coordinate 91,000,322 of CM050323.1, forward strand.
CCGGAAATGCGAAAGAGCAATTCATGGATTTTCACGATGAACCAAATTTGAAGCCAAACACGTAATGAATACCTTCCATAAACCACCGTATGTACCAGATTTGGCTCCGTGTGATTTTTTTTTGTTCCCCAAACTGAAATTGTCGCTCGGTGAAACCCGTTTTCAGTCGACAAAGAGATAAAACCAAATTGGCTAAAAGATCTGAAGACCATCTCGGTGCTTATAAAAGGTGTTTCGAAAGCTGGAAACATCGTTGGCATATGTGTATTACATTTGGTGGGAATTACTTTAAAATTTCCGGATACTTTTTGTCGTAATATATAATATTATTTAAATCAATAGGTTATTCCAAATATTCGCAATATCTTTCGTTAAAACAAAAATGTATTTTTCACAACGCACATTTGTTTTGTATATCGTGAACAAGTTAAAAAACGTTGGGAGAAATATCAAGGGAAGTACGCCTAGCTTGCTTGCCGAAGACTTTTAATATCTTAGGCATTCACCATTATGATGGCTATTGACCGTAATTTCCTGTTGCTTATAACGGTAAGGTTGCTTTTTCTTAATTAAAATAATAACTACTTTTACTAAAATAATCGCAGGATGATGTTCTCGCACTTGTTCTCATTTGTTTGCTATTTTGTGGCTTACAAATTACCTTGCTAGTGTCTCGCTCGTCACTGAAATAATCAAAACTTCAATGTATTTTTATTGCAAGCACAGATTTGTCAAATATTACGCTGGACTAACAAGAATAATAATAGCAGGGAGATCACTTAAAAATTAGAAGGAGAATAGGGCTTTATGAAAATGGTCGGTTAATTATTTATTTATGTATGAATATTAAACGATACTATGGTTGGCTGTATTTACATATCAAGTTTACATACTAAAGAACGAAAATATGTTCATACCAAGTTGTTTAATAAGTTTTGCGTTCGATAAGAGAGATCGTTTTTTGTTTTGTTAGTACACTCTTCGTATGAACGTATGTGAAACTTTATTTTAATCTATCAATTCATTCTTTGTTTATAAGCCATGTAGTGTCGCCGTGTCACAGTATTTTTTTTACAACGAAAAATTAATATCGTGCGTTGATTAAATTCTTATTTTTGGAAGGTAAGGCACTGAAAAAAATCACGAACGATGAACGTTGATTGTTCACCTTCAGTTAAAACAGTAGAAATATGGGTTGCTGAACTTAAACGTGGTCGTTCAAGCTTTGAAGACGACTTTCACAGACATACTTATTTGGAGCGTTTTAAAAAGAATAAAGTGGATTTTGTGGGTCGTTTCATCACTATTACATGAAGAATAATAATTTATGTAAATTGAGATGAATGACTGGTTATAGCATTTAAGTCGTTAGGTGGGTTTGAAAATTTCAAAAAATCGATTTTTTTTTTGTTTGCTTTATTAAATTTTACAATACTTATAGAATGTCCTAAATTTTAAACTTGATTTGGGAAATAATTTCGGAGATACAGCCTTGAAAACGTGTGCGTTCGAGGCTAGCTGCGCTAAGTGCCCCGCCGCAGTGCTTGAAACTGTGTTTTTGAAGGCGGTGGACAAGATTTCTCGAAAAGTTATAGACCGATTGAGTTCGTATTGTGTACACGATTTTAAAACAACATTATCTAGTTATTGAATGAAGGATTTTTTCTTGTTTCATTACACCTTATTTTTTTCACCAATAAATGGCGAAAATTTGTCTAAAAAATGAGATTTTTTGTTCAAAGTCTGAGAAAAAAAAGAAAAATTTTACTATTATTTTTTTCCTACATACAACAATAGAAGTGAGAAGTGTCACTTCACAAGTTATTAATTATGTTTTAATTACTGTTGACAAACGATAATTATTGTGAAACAATAATGAGTTTTAACTACAGATCATTTAACTAGAAGCAAGTCTCTAATTTAGTAAAGTAAATATATTTGTATACAAATAAATGTCTGTTAGTTATTTTACATCTGCATAATTTGTGCACAATTTCATTTTCGAAATTCATTCAGCGGGGTATTTTTGTTAATAAATATGGCAAATTGTCAGCACCAGATGTTTGCTTTTTATTATCCACAGCAGGTTAAGAGGCAAATATTAAAATATATAGCAGATTAAGTGAGTGGTATGACTAATGTGATAACAATAAATTCGGCTATTTTTGACAACATGTTAGAATATGTATTTTTGTTTCTGGTTTTTGTTAGCATATTTAACTCAAATACGTTATGTAATTTTTAAGAGTTTAGATGTATTGCCGTTTTAATATTTTCCGCCAGATTTAGTTGAGGGAAAGGTAGCAAGAAATATTGAATCTTCTGGAAAAAAATGCAAAAAAAAATATTCTTCTAAAATTTCCATCTGAAAGGATTTTAGTTCTCTCCAGTGGGTTAGTGCGTATGAGTAACATTTGCACTCTATAACAGAAATAAAATTAAAACTTTCATACATCAATGTGCATAGATTTTTCATAGTTAATTAGTAGATTCTCAATTAAGTTTTCAATTCTTTTCAGTCTAATATTCTAAAAATTTGAAAACTGAAACTTATTTCGGGATTTTGACAATTAAAACCTAATTGGTTGTGATTTCTAATCTCTAATTTTAGATGTGCTAAAGTATGATTTATTGGTACTAATATAGGAAAAATGCAGAATGAGTTAATGGGTCAGTAAGGTAATTTTTTTTGTATTTTCCGTTCCCTTATACCCTTCGAATTAATGTAGAAATCCACTTAAAATGGAAAGTTTCGAAAAAGGCCCAAAAATAGTATACTCGGAGTGCAAACTTAAAACTTTTAAAACGTTTTTCTCAAAACACCCCTTTTTTAAACTGGCGGACATGATTCCGGTCGAAATACTCAACAGATTTAATTTCTTCTTTGAAATCTTCACAAAATGCCTCCCTATCGTCCCTACTAGATTCATAATTTATTATTATTGACACTGTTGTGTAACTTTTTTATTCATCAAAATTTTTTCATGATTTTAGTAGGGACCATAAACATTCAAGTACTTTTTAAGAATAAATTGATCCAAACATGAAAAATAGTGTCGCCAGTGAAAAAACGTATTTCAGTCACACAGCCATTTCTCCGACAGATGTCATCAAACAATTCCGAAACAATTTGCTTATACACTGTACGATATACCTCATGATAAAATGAGCTTCAATCTCCTGCCCCACACAACATATAACCAACACCGAACACCTAACCACAGCAATAATCCCGCATCCAGAACACTCAACACTCACGGCATTAAAAATACACGTCACCAACACGCTTCATTCACCACACTCATCTCGACACCACCTACAATCCACATTACACATAACTACAGTACCAATGCATTTTTCACCACAACCAGAAGGGAACAAAAGGGGCGGAGAAACAAGTTCGCCACTTCTTTTCTGTGATCCGCTAACGACAGCCGTGCGATTCACCCCGAGCTCCAATGTTTACTTTATGCGAATATCCAGTTAAAAAAACAAGGAATCCGTATTAAACATTTATATTAAAATTCTAGACTTTAAAGTTGTATTAAACATCTAAACTCTTTTTTTTTTATTAAAACCACTTGTAAAATTTCTTTGCGGAATTGTGTGTTGCTTTTTTTCTTATAATTTTCCGAACGGTGAGTGTGGAGAAATTCCTCGAAAGAAAATGGTCCTTCGAGCCAACAGAATGGCACTTTAAAAAACAAAAATCTAATTTAAAATTAAAAAAAAAACATAAAAAATGCAGTGACATTAAAACATATAAAAAGCGAAATAAAAAGAATAAAACTAAATTGAAGTGAAGTAAAAAGTGAAGCGGAGTGCTGTGACAGAAAGGAGATAAAAAGCAATATTTATATATACACATACATAAACGAAGTTCATTTTTAAAACAATAACATATATACGTATATATGAACATATCTATATAATTACATGTTCATGTATAAAAATATAATAAAATTAAAATTAAGTTTTTTAAAAAAATTATAATACATTAAAAGATAAAAAGTAACAAATCAAAATCAAACGAGCGCGCCGCGTTATAAAAATCTAACCCTAAACATAAATCGGGGGCGATCGGTCCAAAAAACAAAGCATCAATACGACACAATAACACGACACAATAAGAAAACTGGAGCACACGGGCGAAGGACAACAAGACAGGAAAACCGGGGCACACAGGCATAACAGACCAAAAACCTACTTTCCCCCAAAAAACCCCTTGAGGCGAGATAAAGTGAGTGTATCGTTTTTCATTTCCATTTTTTAAATGTATGTACATACCTATGTATGATAAAAAACGGATTAATATTTAAGATAATTCGTTTGAACGGCACAAACCGGGAAAATTTTAATTATATATATCATCTTTATGTACTTGAATACATTATATATGCACCATAGGGAAGTTTTTAAATACAAAATAATCAAATTTAAAAATTTTCAATAATTATCCTACATTTATTGATATTTATTAATACATAAACGGTCCGGTACAACAACAAATACAAATATATATTTAATTGGCAAACTTTTCTTTTTGTCTTCGCTTCATACCTTTATTTATATTATAGCGCATTACATACAGACCAGGCACATATACAAAGGGTATTGACGTCTGTAGTTACGAAAGTGCATACAAGGGTACATATATATATATACATATATGTGGATTCACAACCAAATTTAAAAAATGCGCACGCCCATTTTTAAAAAAACTGAACATAAAAACCCTAACTAAAAGGACTCGAAACCAAAATAATTTTACAGGAACTGCGAGCACAACTCTGATACAAACACCCTAAAAAGACCGGACAAAACCCCCGAATAGAATAACGCCGAAAAAAGGGCATAAGAAATACAGAAAGATATTTTGAAATTCACAGAATACGGAAATGCACTCTAATTAAATTTTTAAAGGTCAAAACAAAAAATTTGCTAAACTGAATTTTGTATAACTGTGAACTAACCAGATCTACCCGTTCAAACCCGGTTTTTGTCAAATAAAAATTTTGACCAAAATTTTTGAGACAAAAAAGCCGTTTAAATTTTAAAAAATAAAGCACCCCCACAAAAGTGGGTGCCAAAAAAGTGGGAATGCACATTCCCCTTCCGCATGCGAAAGTGGGGCAAAGGTGTCGGAAAGGGGGCAAAACCATCCCAAATATGGCAAAAGTTTGTCAAAAAAAAGTCAGAAGGCGTGGCAAAAAGTTGCTTGAAGGTAATTTCAATTTTTGCGGGAACTATAAAAAGATTTCCTGAACAAGGAGCGAAATTTTTCGCTGCAGGTGTCAAAAAGAGCTCTAAAAGTGGGAAGTGTCGTGGGAGAAAGGGCCGGGGGTAATTTGAATTTTTTGCGAGCCTCTTAACAAAGATTGGTCCGACTCTGAACAAACAAATTGTAAAATCTTAATATGAAAAAAGCGTTCTCAAACTGGCATAATTGTCTCCGCGAAGTGCCATAATTCGCTATTTTATTGAATATAAAAAAAAATTGTTCCCCCGGGGGACTCAAGGAAAAATTTTAGAAATTTTAAAAATTTTTTTGTTTTTTTTTAAGAAATAACATTTGGAAAGTGGGAGTAGGTGGTTTGGGCAGAAGTGCGAGTAATTTGAACTTTTGAACCATTAAAATTTTTTTGGAAGGATCTTTTCTTTCTTTCAAAGTTTTTTAAAAAAATAACAACAAAAGAGTTCTTTTTTGAAATTTGTTTTAGGAAAAAACCGAATTCGATCGTTAAGGACACATATTAATGTTCTTAAGACCAAAAAACAAGAATTTTAAAATAGGGTTTCGCAATGATCAGGTTTCTTCCCCCTTTAAATTGCGGGTTTAAGTGAAAAAATGTCGGAATGAAAGCGCAAACCGGTTTTAAAATTATTAGCAAAGTCCCACAAACCCCCCGACCTTTTTTTTTGTTAAAAGAACTTTCTAAAAATTTCAAAGGGGCTGCCGGGTCCCTTGAATTGTCCGTGGCGTGACCGGTATTCTTTAGTTAAGGGCATAAACTCAAACCGTTTTGAAAACTATTTTTGGCGGCGCTTTAAACGCAGTGAGATGAGCAGGCATTTTGAAGACAATTTTTTGTTAAGCCAAGAGGAACAACATCAAAGAGAAAATTTTTCCGAATAGCAGAAAAATGAGCAGGGTCATCCCCAGATTTTGCGGTAGCAAAGAATAATTCGTGCAAAGCGGAGAAAGGTTCAGCGTGCGTATCTGAGGGGTAAGCCAATTTTAACAGCTATGTACTTTTAAAAATTTAATACATAATTGTAATCTATTGGTAAAGTTATCGATAATATTGTATGAATTTTTTGTTTGTATCGATAACCTATAAGTAAACTCGCAAACAAAATTCAAAAAAAAAATGTAATGGAATTTATATTCTAAAATTTGTATTATTATTATAAAAAAAAAAAGTATATACTAAGAATTGTAAATCAAATTGTAAGTTAATTCAAATGAGCTTTGGATTAAACAAAATTGAACTAAGTTTAAAAAAAAAAAAATTGTGAAAATTAATTGTCTTAAATTTAAATTTAAACCATAAGAATTAATTCTGTATTCAAGTTGTTATATGAAAGAAAAATTGTTAACGTATACTTTAAAGTTTACTTTTACTTAGGATATATTAAATACCTCAATTGTATTCTGAATTATATACCATTTGCATTTGATAACAGTTGACATGGATAGGCAACAGATTTTTTCATTGACAGTGAACGGGTTAAAGGAAAAATTGTTGGCACTGGGTTTATCGACAAATGGCCGTAAAGCCACGTTACAGGACAGACTTTGTGAGCATTTTGGACTGACTGTAGATGCTGAAGAGGACAGCTCGGACAGTGAAACAAGCTCAGTGCGAAGCAACATGTTACCGGCGATGGGGTCCGGGTCTCCAGTCTTCACCCTACGTGATCTTGAGGAATCTCTTACAACTTTTAGTGGTACGGGGCAACACGCAGTCGAGGAGTGGCTCGATGAGTTTGAATCAAACGCCATGGCAGTTCGTTGGGGAGATTTACAAAAGTTTATATACGGGAAACAATTATTGAAAGGTGCCGCGAAAATTTTCGTTCGCAGTCAACGGGACATAACTAGTTGGAGTGCACTTAAACAATGTTTGCAAAAAGAATTTGGAGTAGTAACATCGTCAATCGAAGTGCATCGGGCACTTAGGAATCGGCGAAAGCGCCCAAACGAAGATTATCGCGAGTATCTGTATAGCCTTATGGACTTAGGTAGGCCGATAAAGCTAGACGAAAGAAGTCTCATCGAATATTTTGTAGAGGGAATCCCAGATTCCAGACCAAACAAAGCTAACTTGTATCAGGCTAGTTCGATAGAAGAATTAAAAGCTCAGATCCTTGTTTATGAAAAAGTTCGCTCGGGGCGTCAACCCAATGTGAGTACATTTCAAAACAAGCGTGAAGACAATAATTCTGTGACTAAAGATCAGGGACCCAATAGGAAAATTTGTTATAGGTGTGGAGAAGCGGGTCATTTGGCGAATACCTGCAAACAGCAACGACTATCAAGGTGTTTTGGGTGTAATCAGCCAGGGCATCGTATTGCAGAGTGCCCAAAGAAGAGAACGGAGGTAAAAAGCGAGGGGACAAGGGTAAATACGCTTGAAGTGACGCGTATGGCGTCCCTTGGCAGCGTAGTTTACAAAGAATTAATTATTAACGGGTTTACGTTGTCAGCATTGCTGGACACTGGTTGCGATCTATGCCTCATGCGTTACGATGTGTTGATGAAGTTAGGAAGGATTGATTTGTCCAATGATATAAATCACCTTCGTGGAATAGGAAACAGTATACTTACAACTATTGGCAGTTTCATAATCAAAGTTAGAGTAGATGGAGTCAAAGTGGATATCAATTTCCATGTTGTGCGTGAACGCGACCTTATTTACGAGGCAATAATCGGGAATAGTGTATTGAAACAGGTTGACTTGATTATAAAGGAAGGCGAGGTAGAATTTAAAGCAAAGGTGAAGAAAACGAATGTTCAAAACCCCATAGTAGAGAAAAATGAAGGCAAAATAGAAGTTCTTAATGAGTTTGAAGATATGTGTATGGCCGCAGAAGTAATGTCAGGGAAAACTTTACAGGTAGATTTGTCGCATTTCCGGGGAGAACAAGAAAAGGCAATAGAAGCCATTGTTTGTGATTACTTGCCTAGTAAGCAGCATGATTCCCCAGTTTCTATGAAAATTTCTTTGACGGATGATACTCCGGTATTCCAAGGGCCAAGACGAATGTCGTACTCCGATAAGTGCATTGTCGATAAACAGATTGCGGAATGGATGGAGCAAGGCATAATCCAACCTAGCGTCTCCGAGTATGCATCGCCGATCGTATTGGTGGGGAAAAAAGACGGAACCAAACGTCTGTGTTGCGACTACCGACGTTTGAACGAGAAAATCATGAGGGATAATTTTCCAATGCCACTCATAGATGACGTTATAGAGAGATTACAAGGCGCAAAAGTATTTACAACGTTAGATTTACGGAATGGGTTTTTCCATGTGCCGATAGAGGCAGGTTCGCGGAAGTATACGTCATTTGTGACCCATCAAGGTCAATACGAATTCATTTACGTTCCTTTTGGTATTTCCAATTCCCCAGCAGTGTTCACTCGATACATCTTCACAGTGTTTCGAGACTTAGTGAAGGATGTCATCGTGGTAACTTATATGGATGATCTTATAATTCCTTCTATTAGTTATGACGAGGGTATACATAAGTTGAAAGCTGTGTTGAACAGGGCGGCATGTTATAACATAAAGATTAAGTGGGAGAAATGCCAGTTCCTGAAGACGACTGTTGATTTTCTGGGGTATATTATAGAGTGTGGAACAATAAGGCCATCTGAAGCAAAAACGCAGGCAGTAAGGAATTTTCCGATACCTATGGATAAGAAAGCGGTGCAAAGATTCTTAGGGCTTACTTCTTATTTTCGCCGTTTCATAGAAGGGTATGCAGTAGTCGCTAAACCACTGTCTGACCTGTTGCGTAAGGATGTAGCTTTTGTGTTTGGGATCGAACAGCAAGCCTCACTGCAGCAATTAAAGGCAGCTCTGGCTAGTTCACCAGTGTTACGGTTGTACAATCCGAAGGCTCTAACTGAAGTGCATACGGATGCCTCGATACATGGATATGGTGGTGTACTCTTACAAAAGGACAGCGAAGATTTGCATTTTCACCCAATCCAGTACATGAGTCGGAAGACAAAGCCAGCAGAAGAAAAGTACCATTCGTATGAGTTAGAGGTGTTAGCGATTGTTGAAGCACTTAAGAAGTGGAGAGTATATCTTTTAGGGTTGCATTTCAGAATCGTTACTGATTGCAACGCGTTCGCAATGACAATGAAAAAGAAGGATATTCCGCTAAGAGTGTCTCGTTGGGCGTTGTTATTACAAGATTTTGACTATGAAATAGAACATCGAAATGGTTCCAAGATGCGTCATGTCGATGCGTTAAGCAGAGTAGCGTGTCTTATGTTGGAAGATTCTTTGCTGCATAGGCTGAGGCAAGCTCAGCAACAGGACGAATGGATTCGGGCAGTGTGCAAAGTCTTGGAAGCAACTGAATACGAAGATTTCTACATGAAGCATGGGCTACTACATAAGGATCCAATAAGAGAGCTTATAGTAGTTCCATCGCTGATGGAGGATGAAATAATTCGGACGGCACATAAACAGGGACACTTCTCAGCAAATAAGACGCAATTAGCAATTCAAAAGACATTTTTTATTCCTCAGTTAGGCCCAAAAGTAATTAGAATTGTGAAGAGTTGTATCGAATGCATCATGACAGATTCAAAGATAGGAAGGAAAGAAGGTTTATTAAATCCAATACCTAAGGAAGATCAGCCATTAAGCACTTTTCACTTAGATCATGTCGGTCCGATGGAACAAACCAAGAAGGCGTATAACTATATTCTTGTTGCAGTAGATGCTTTTTCAAAGTTTGTGTGGTTGTACCCGGTCAAAAACACTGGAGCCGAGGCAGTCGTTGATCGTCTCGAGAAACAAGCCGCTGTGTTCGGTAATCCACGGCGTATTATAACTGATAGAGGTGCTGCGTTCACGGGAAATCTCTTTAAAGATTATTGTGCGAGGGAAGGTATAGAGCATTTAGTAATAGCTACAGGTGTTCCACGGGGCAGCGGACAAGTTGAACGGATACATCAAATTGTAGTACCGATGATTTCTAAGATGTGCCGAGAAGAGCCTGGGAATTGGTATAGGCACGTAAATAGGGCACAACAAATTATTAACAATACACCAACGCGTAGTACCAAGTTTTCTCCATTTAAAATTTTAACTGGCATAGAGATGAGGATTTCGGGTACGACGGTAGTAAGTGAGTTGATAGAAAACGCCGCCTTGATTGAATTAGATTCAGACCGACAATTGATAAGGGATCAGGCCAAGCGAAATATTGCACTGATACAAAAGGAAAACAAACAAAATTTTGACAGAAAAAGGAAGGAATCAACAAAGTACAAACTGGACGAATTAGTCGCCATTAAGCGAACTCAGTATGGGAGTGGGCTTAGGTTAAGGCCTAAATATTTTGGTCCATATAGGATTTCGAAGGTTTTAGGATGAGATAGGTATGAAGTCGAGAAGGTAGGCGAGGGTGAGGGTCCTGGTTATACGACCACCATCGCCGAATTCATGAAGAGGTGGAGACCTTCGTTCGAGCCGAACGAATAGGTCAGGAAGGCCGAATGTGGGATTGCAACCATGAACTGCGCACGCATGCAACTCTGAACATACACCCTAACTGAACGGACTCGACGAATAATCACAGGAACTGCGCACGCATGCAACTCTGAACATACACCCTAAATGAACGGACTCAACGAATAGCCATGAACGCCGACAGCGACAGTTAGAAATACAGACACTTGATTTTGAAACTTCACAGAATACGGACGTGCGCTCTAATAAATAATATCAAAACAAATTGGTCGCTAAACTAATTTTGTATAACTGTGTCTAACCTTTTATTGTTCAACCGGTGTTATTAAATAAAACATTTTGTACATTTTAAAACAAATTAAAGCGTTTAATTTTAAAGTAAGTCCCCCACATATATATGTATATATACACAAATAAAATATACAATAAATTTATTATATTATTACTTAAATATTTCAAAAAAACTGCGTGACACGAAATACCCGTATTTCAATAAAATAATCGTTAATTCGGAAATAAAAACTCTTACTTACGTAAAAGAGTTTTTACATTCATCTGAATTTATACTCAAAAATATATTTCACTTTTATTAATTTATTGTTACTAAATGAGCACAGACTCTAAAGATTCTAAATCTACTCAATTTTTGAAAATTCTGAAAATGATTTCCGATGACAAAAACCCACGTACACCTGCAGAAGCTACACGCTCGAAACAAGGTGCTACAAAGCAAAAAAGGGGGAAAGATATTTCTTACGCTAAATTCATTTCAGAGAGTGACTAAGATACTGCACTCGATTTTCAAAGTTGTCTTGAATCGGTGCTAGAAATAAAAAATATTGAAAATTTCTGGACACGTCTCCAATCTGCATATGACACGATAGTAGAAACTGACGACTCAGATCTACCCGAAAATTTCAAATCCTCGGCTTGTGTCAAATATGAAAATTGCCTTGACCAATATGAGGAGACAAAAGCCATGATCTCTGATCAATTAAAATTAACAAAGTCAAATGCACCTACTCCACAACTGAGAGTAGAGCAGGCACAAACGCAAGTCCAAGAGGCAAGTTCAGTCATTCACCTCATAGTGCCAGCATGCGACACAGAAATTTTTCATGGAGGTTATGAACAATGGCTGTCCTTCCGGGACATGTTTACGGTCGTGTACATAAACCATCCTAAATTATCACAAGCGCAAAAACTCTATCACCTCCGATACAAAAAAAAGTCAGCAGGCGTATTAGGCAAGCAGTTCGCATTGAATATTGATAATTTCAATTTAGCTTGGGAAGCTCTAAAACAGTGTTTCCCAAAGTGGGCGATAACGCCTCCTTGTGGGCGCTGCAGGTGTCAAAGGGGGCGGTAAGAGACCCAGAAAGAAAATGGGGGTGTTGTGTAGAGGCCTGGGGGGTTATTTGTAATTTTATTTAGCTAGGAGGCCTCTTAGACAACGACTACATGAGATCTCGACTCTTAACAACAACTTGTGAACATCAACTAATATGAATTAAAAGATTACTCAAACTCGGTTCTATATTTCTCTCCGCGTAGTTCATATCTCTGTCCTATTTTATTGAATATAGAAAAAATGAAAATCATGTCGCTCCGTTTCATAACGGGGCACCTAGAATACAAACTGTCAAACGTATTGCTATTGCCATTGCTAAATCAGTATGTGTAATGTAATATAATCATTTGCACAAAGGTGCAGGGTAGGTAGGTTCGAGCTGATGTAGCGCGTGCTTTGAGCTTTTGAACTCCTTAAATATTTTATGTGGAAAATAAAAAAAAAGGATCTTTATCCTTTCTTACAAATGTATTTCTGTGGAAAATAAGATAATAAGAAAAGGAGCAATATTCTTTTTTTACAAATGTATTTCTAGGAAAAATAAGAATTCATATTTTTGGACTACTATATAATAATTGTTCTTAAGCATTCCTATATAAACAATGTAATATTTATTTTATATTCATTTGTGGTTTTGCGCGCAATAGATGAGCGTTACTTACGCCTCCTTTACACTACTCGCGAAGTTAAAGGTATTTCTTAAAGCAAAACAATGTCGGAAGTAAAAAAGAAGAGACAGCTATACTGTGCAGAATACATTAAATTCGGATTCATTGAAAATCCCACAAACCCATCCTCGCCTTTGTGTCTTCTATGTCTAAAACATTTTCGAATGAAGCAATGAAGTCTTCAAGACTGCAAGATCATTTGAATAAAATGCATCCAGATAAGAGACAAGAATGTAGCATATTTTCAAGACCTAGAGAAGAAGCATAATACTCAGCCAAGTGTAGCAATACTATTTTCGGCGGCTGCTAAGCAAGCTAAGCTAAGATGACGACGGACTTCGAACTTTGCACAATATCTCTTTGTTAATTGCTCAAACAGGCAAACCACATAACATCGGAGAAGAGTAAATTTTGCCAGCAATAAATGAAGCAATAACTACCGTGCTTCATAAACCGGCTGCAGATATTATCCGAAAAATTCCTTTGAGTAATAATTCTGTGCAAAGACGAATTGATGAAATGGCTTAAAACATAGAAGAAACATTGTGCGATTATCTGAGGATAAGCCAATTCTCAATTCAGCTCGATGACTCCACTTTACCAACTAATGAAGCATTGTTGTTGTCTTACGTGAGGTTTATTAAAGATGAGAAAATATGTGAAGAACTATTATTTGCTAGAAATTTAGAGACCGATACAAAAGGCGAAACCATATTCAATATATTGGAAAAGTTTTGCGATGAGAAAGATATTCCTTTGAAAAATATTATTTCAATTGCTACGGATGGCGCTCCGGCTATGATAGGGTGCCATAAGGGCTTAATAGCGCACTTAAAAAATAAAATTGCAGATGTTCTTGGTGTACATTGCGTTATTCATAGACAACATTTGTTGCTAGAAACTTAAGTGAAAAACTATTTCAATCACTGCAATATGTCATCAAAGCAGTCAATAAAATCTGCAACAGCTCTTTGAATGATAACTTATTTCATCAGCTTTGTGTTACTAATTACGAGGATTTCAATCGTTTGTTGTTTCATACTGAAGTTCGTTGGCTATCAAGAGGCAATTGTCTGACTCGATTCTACAACCTGTTTGACTCTGTTATAGATTTCTTGGAAACTAAAGATACAGAATTTCAAGACAAGCTCATAACATCACAGAATGATATAGATATATACAATTTATACAGGTCTGTCATATAAGACCTGTATAAATTGTTCAACGACATGAATCTCCAACTACAAGGCGATAAACTAAATTTAATTAGAACAAAAAACGTCGCTGCTGCTTTCGCAGACAAACTGTTTCTACACAAAAAGAATCTGGTCAGACGTGAGTTTCACAATTTTCCGAATTTGTCAGTATCATGCATTTGGAAAACCTCCACATTGACTTCACCGAACGATACCAGGAAATTTTGAACTTGGAAATACCAGGCTGGGTGTTGGATCCGTTTTCAAATGTCAACACAGTAATGTCACCTCAGCTGGAAGAAGAACTTATAGAATTGACAACAGGCGAGGAAATAAAAATCAAGTTCAAAAATGGTTACCAAGAATTTTGGCTACAAAAACCGATCGCGCAATTGTACCCTGGATTGTGGTCAATCGTTCAACGATTCTTGATAGCATTCCCATCGTTATATTTGTGTGAACGTGGATTTAGTGCTGTGATAATACTGCTTACTAAAAATAGGAATCGTTTGCTTGTTACAGAACGTAGCGACTTGCGACTGTTCTTGAGTAAATTGGAACCTGATATTAACAGACTTATTAAACAGCATCAGATTAATCCTTCACATTAGTTTTAATATATGAATCGATTATTTTAGTTTTATTTTTAATTAAAGGATTCTCTGTTTCAATACTATAAAGTTGTGTTTCAATAATCATTGGTAGGTGGAGCCCGTAAGAGTTAACTTGAGACCTAAGCGCCGTTGTATGTTACCTACTGCGCTCAGGTTTCAAGTTGCTGGTTATAGTAAAAGTTTTGTTTAGAATTCTCCGTTTATATACATATATAGGTCACAATAATTAATTTGAAGTTATAGTGAAAAATAGGTGAACAAATGGGGGCCCTAAAAAAGTATTTATTCTCAAAGTGGGCGGTAGACAAAATAAGTTTGGGAACCACTGCGATACGAGAGTGAAAGAATATTGGTCGACAAACAAGTGACCATATTAATGATATTACCAAAAATTCATAAAGAAACAAGTGAAGAGTTTATAAAACTTCAGTCCACTGTTTAAAATTGTTAGTCGGTTCTATCGACACAGAATATTCCCACACTGGTCAACATATGCTTCGCGGCATTACCAGAAAAATCGTTGGTTTTGTGGGAGCAATCGCCCTCATCACTAAGAAAATGACCAACGTGGCAACAAATGAAAGATTTCTTAACTACCCATTATGAAATTGGGTAGATAAAAAAACGGTCAGAACTAAAAACGTTCAACACGACCTAAATCGAAGTTCCTTTAGACCCCAAGCTACTAACAACAACAGTTTAAACAGAAGCGTTTTTAAAAATCAATCAAAGGAAAAACTTTGTCAGATCAAAAGGACTGTACAAACTGCTCGTCCACACAATCTTAATAATTGCGAAAGCAAATTCAACTGCGTATATTGCCACAAAAGGCATCATTCTATGTTGCACTTAAATAACTTTCCCAACACACCCCAAAATAGAGATTTCTCAAAAATAGCCACGGTTTTAGTTGCAACCCCCGAAACATAAAATCCTGAATTTTGCCATGAGACACTATGTAGCTCAAAGGCGAGAATCAAAGTAGGGTACTACTACCCACAGCAGTTATCTCCCTAGAACGTCGAGGAGAACTGTTTTATCTCAGGGCCCTAATAGACCAACGATCACAACGATCTTTCATAGCGTCTACGGCACAAAATAGGCTCAAACTGAAAACAAAACAAGCCAATTATAAAATTACGGGAACGGGCAGAAGAGTAGTACAAAACTCAAATAAAATCGCCCCATTACCCTAATTTCCCCCCAAGCGGATAAGCGCATTCAGCAGATGCAATAGTCTTACCGCAACTCACGAACATGCTTCCAACACACCTAACATTAGCAGATCCCAACTGCAACACCCCCGCTCAAATGGACCTTCTATTAGGCAGCGATCTTATATCGCAAATTATACTAGAAGGTGTTGAGAAAATTTCGAAAACACTACTGGCGCAAAATACCATTTTCGTATGGGTCCTAAGTGGACTAGTTGCGGAAAAAGTCACAGCAATGACAACTCAAGTTGGGGAAAACTCAAACGAGTACCTCAATTCACAATTGACAAAATTTTGGAAGTTAGAAGAACTCCCCTCATTTCAATAACAACACCAGAAGATCAGTATTGTGAAGACTTTTACAAAGCCACAACTACTCGATCAGATAATGGTCGGTATGTCGTACGACTACCACTAAAACAACAACTTCCAGCCACACTCGCCTTAGGTCACTCTCGCACCTCTGCAATACAGCAGAGACTAAGTATGGAAAAAAACCTACTTAATAAAGGTGAGTTTAAATAAGATTATGATGGTGTCTTAGAAGAATACCTCCATTTAGACCGCATGGAGGAAGTAAGCCCATGCGAAAAAATCGTAAAAGGAAATTATTACTCATTCTGCCCAACATTCCCCACCTTCCCCTACCTTTGGCGTAAACTGTGCCCCATATCTAGCCATCCGTACACTCCACGAACTGGCAGAAGACACAAAGTCAGAATTTCCTCTGGCACCAAAAGTCTTAAAAACACAAACGTATGTAGACAATATTTTGTCTGGGAGCCAAAGCCTCGCACAAGCATACGAGTCCCAAGTGATAAAGTCCCTCAACACCGCAGGGTTTCCCTAAAAAAAGATCAAAGCTAATCACCCAAATATCTTAAAAAATATACCAAACGACAATTTGTTGGATACTAATTTCCTTTTATTCGAAAAGGAAAGTACAACAAAAACACTAGGCGTCCAATGGAATGCGATATCGGACCAGTTTTTATACACGACTGAGTCCATATCCGCATTATCCGCCATTACAAAATGACAAATTCTCTTCTCTGTGGCAAAACTTTTCGACCCCGCAGGATGGCCAATTATGATACAAGCGAAAATCCCAATCCAAGAATTATGGCTAGACGGAACTAACTGGGACGAAAAAGTGAAACCTCTTCGCTTAGAAAAATCATCCCAGTTCGCTAATAATCTGACCGACATCTCGCAGATACAAGTTCCACGGTGGGTAAACTATTCCCCCGAATACAAAGTGGAACTACACGTGCGCACACGAAGCGATACCGCAATTACAAGCCACCTACTAGTGGCAAAAGCAAAAGTTGCGCCTCTGAACTCTGTGGAGCTCTGCTACTAGAAAACTAGCTTCCATGATGCAGACCCACTTAGACATGGCGAAATACAAATTATATCTATGATCTGATTCCGAAATAGTTCTAGCCTGTTGAGAAAAGCCACCAAACGCGTGAAAACCCTATATTTCTAATCGATCGGCGCAAATACTTGACCTAGTAGGATCAGCCACTTGGCGACACGTAACCAGTGCTGACAGTCCTGCTGATCAAGGTACAAGAGGGTCCAAGCCCCAGCACCTTGCCACCACCACCCTCTGGTGGAATGGCCCCCGATGGTTAACAGAGTCTCCCGATTCTTGGCCGCAATCGCCCATGCGCAATATAATTGCCCCCGAAAGTCGAAAAATCGACACCTATCACACAATATTGGAGGATAATGACATCCTTAAACGATTTTCATCTTTTTCATTTAGAGAGCCTTAAACTTAAAGTTAGAAGAGCAACTTACCCCCAATGCCATACATTGACGCATCAAGACTTACAAAAGGCAAAAGTCGCTCTTATCGCATCAACCCAAACGCGCTACTTCAGCCACGACATGTCTTTACTAAGAGAATCGAAGCCAATTGACAAAAAGAGCTCACTCTTAGTTTTAAACCCATTTCTAGACACGAAAGGGCTTCGTGACAATGGTCGGCTTGTTAACTCAAGCCTAACGTACAACGAACGCCACCCCATATCATACCAGAGAAGTCTCCATTTGCCACATTATTCCTGAATTATATCCACATTTTAATGCTACACGCCGAACATCGCCTCATGCAACATATAGTACGCCAAGAGTATTACATCCTTCGCCTGAAGCCCAAACCAAGAAATGCATTTTCATGTGCAAGATCTGCACTATGCATATGCAAAAAATGCGATGCGAACGCAGATTATGGCAGCACTTCCACCTGAACGCTACAATTTTGCTCCGCCTTTCACCACTACAGGTGTCGATTTTGCTGAGCCTTTTCAAATAAAGGCGTCCATGCTAAGGTCTCCCACTCTTATGCAAGGCTTTGTGGCTGTCTTTGTATGTTTCACGACAAAGGCAGTAAACCTTGAGCTATGAACTAATCTGACGACATATGCTTTTCTCATTTGCTCGCTTCGTCGCTCGACGTGGCTTCCCATAAAAAATCATGAGCGATAATGCCAAAACATTCATTGGAGCTCAATGAGCCACAGAGAAACAGTTTGTGGATATCTTTAAACAAGTACCACCTGGCATCGTACAAAAGTACGCCCACAAAGGTATCAATTGGCAATTTATACCCCCAAGCGCACCTCATATGGGTGGTTTATGGGAATCCGCTGTAAAGAGCTTCAAATCTCATTTTGATAGCTGACAGCTACAAATTTAATTATGAAGAATTCACTACATTATTAACTAAGATCGAAGCCGTTCTCAACTCCCGGCCCCTCGCGGTTCTCTCACAAGATCCCTCCGATTTCACAGCCCTAACTCCAGGGCATTTTCTAAAAGGAGCACCCATCCTGGCCACATCTGAGCCAGGCGTGGAGTCGCTATCCTTACTAAATAGATGGAAAATAATTAAAATTCTCCATCATAATTTCAGTCGCCGATGGAAAGAAGAAAAAAGAGGTACCGATGGAAAATTACAGAAAATGCGCCAAAGATTGGAGATTGTGTCCTGAAACAGGACGAGTGTCTCCCTCTACCAAATGGCGTCTTGGCCGCATAGAGAAGCTTTACCAAAGCTCCGACGGTCATATTCGCGTAGTCGATCTCCGTACGCAATCCGGAAAGTTAACAAGGCCGCTCGTTAAGCTATGCTTTTTACCGACCGTCGATCGAAACGTAAACGATAAAACCATCCAATAAACCCGATAAAATAAATATTATAAAATAACAAACAAAACAACGTAATAGTTGATCAACTTGACGATCCACTTACGCCACAACGTGGCAGCCACACCCATATCAACTCTATGCAACAAATTTACAATTAAAATAACACTCTTCCATACAGATAAACATGGATGCAGACATGCCACTAGCTCCGACGCCAACCGTTCACGCCAAGTGGCAGCCTCACTTGCGACAGCCCCAGTCGCAGCTTCCCGAACCACCACATTAACGGGTCCTCGTAGTGGAACGCGAGCACTGCCGTCAACGCCCATATAAGCGGCAGAGCCGCAGCGCATCAGGTGCCAAATATGTCGTCGAACGCACCAGTTGATTCACTGCGCCATTTTTAAAGGATTGCCACCATAGCAGAGGCTGCGCGTCGTCCAGGCACACGGCCACTGCCTCAATTGTCTGGCACCTACCACAGGAGTGTACTTCGGGAAACCTGTTCCAGATATGTATGTGGCCTCATTACACCATGCTGCACCGAACCACCAGATACGACATCAGTCAACATTCTGGTAGCCACCACCGTGGCGCAGTACGACGACGGCTAATAAGCCGGGATGCACGATCCCGTCGACAGCCAACTAAATCATCATCCCTTATCCGGCGGCAACAGAATGGGACGTCAACACGACGCCAGCAACAAACGCCCCGTCCGTGCCGCACCTCAGGCCTAAGCACCGTTGTAGCCACGCTCCAGCAATTGCAACGACTTCTAGGCTGAAATATTCGCCTAGGGAGGCTGGGATGGCTAATTGAGCTTCAGTCTCTTACCCCACACAACATACGAGTATAACCAACACCGAACACCTATCACAGCAATGATCCCGCGTCCAGAACACTCTACACTCACGGCATTAAGAATACACGTCACCAACACGCTTCATTCACCACACTCAACTCGACACCACCTACAATACACATTATACATAACTACAATACCAATGCAATTTTCACCACAACCAAAAGGGAACAAAAGGGGCGGAGAAACAAGTTCGCCACTTCTTTTTTGTGATCCGCTAATGACAGCCGTGCGATTCACCCCGAGCTCCAACGTTTACTTTATGCGAATATCCAGTTAGAAAAAAAGGGAATCCGTATTAAACATTTATAATAAAATTCTAGACTTTAAAGTTGTGTTAAACATCTAAACTCCTTTTTTTAATAAAACCACTTGTAAAATTTCTTTGCGGAATTGTGTGTTGCTTTTTTTTCTTATAATTTTCCGAACGGTGAGTGTGAGGAAATTCCTCGAAAGAAACAATATGTGAAAAAAGTTCTATTGTAGAATAAAAATTTCTATGAAAAAAAATGACAAAAAAAAAAAACAGGCCAATTTACCCTGCTGACCACTTAAAATTATCTTTACTATATTGTATTTAAATTACATAAGAAATTTTAAAATATTTTGATAAGCAAAATTTTTATACAACGTTTACAATGTTGTGAACAAATATACACACATTATGCTAAAAACCAAAATTTTTTTCTAAAAAATAATTTATGCAGCAATTTTATTGCTATTAAAATTCCACCCGCGGCGTTTCGCGCCATAGGCGTGCTGGAAAATAATTTATTTACGAAATTGCCGACTTTATTTGCCGATTTGTGTAAATATTTTTACGTGTTCACAGTCGAACAATATACTTGAAAAGTGCCAGCCATACAGGTGTGCACCTGACGGGGTGTAACTAAGTGAGGGAATACGTGCAAGGCATACAAGCAAATAAATTTTTGCGCAAAGTAATGTGGGAGATGCTGTAAAAAATCACTTTATTGTTATAGAAAAACAGTAAAAGCCATGTGGAAACTTTTTGTGATTACCAATTATTGTACAATTTTGCGTTTGGCGGCTTTCTAGAAGTCATGCAGCGAATTGTAAGTGAAAATATATATTGTGTTGAATATATGTATATGAAAGAGTTCTGCTTTATTGACAGAAATAACTACCTAAGTATATAAACGTGTTAGA
The DNA here is from genome assembly GCA_027475135.1 of Bactrocera correcta. Taxonomy (NCBI): domain Eukaryota; kingdom Metazoa; phylum Arthropoda; class Insecta; order Diptera; family Tephritidae; genus Bactrocera; species Bactrocera correcta. Next base: position 91,021,283 of record CM050323.1, read on the forward strand.
AAAAAGAAAAAATCGTACGGTGATAAATCTGGTAAATGTGGTGGTTGGAATCAAACAAGAATCCGTCTCATACCCAAAATTTCCACAAAAATATTCGAACGGATTCAATAATGATGTCGAGCTCTCTTTGGATTTCTACAGTATTTCCCTGACGATTTTTAAACACACTTTTTTAATTTTTTAATCAGTTGAGGATGCCGTTCAGAAAAAGGCATGTCTTCAACGATCTCTCGACTACATTTGCAACATTAGTAGAATTTGTTTTTTTTTTAATAAAACTGAATCATCGTACCAATATTCGCAACGATTCAACACACGAAATGTAGCTAGAAATACAAAGTGTGAGAAATTAATTACATACATTACTGGTAAATACATTATGAAGCGATTTATTTACTTCTGGTGATAATGAGGAACCAACTGTTTGTTGAAAACCAACTTTGCGCTGTATTTAGAATGTAGCCATGCATTAAGTTTTCGACATCACGTAAATGCAAAGGCACTGAAGGTACCAAAAATTGAATTGACTGAATGAATTGAATAAAACGGACACATTTGGAGATTTTTACCCAAATCATTAGTCATTGGCTCTGCAGATTTTCTGTAAAGGAGCACTTTCGCTGTTGAAACAAGAACAATATGTAATACTAATAATGTAATCACGTACTATATCAGACGGTATAACAGGAAATTCATCTTTAAGAATACTTATCAAAGTGCCGTGAGACCTCTAATACCAGAAGTTGGATACCTGGACCAGATAATTTCCGAGCTAATTTTCAGTATTTTTTATCAGAGCTTTTATTTCTAGTAACCGACGATATGCATACTAACGTCATAAATTGTTGATAAAACAGATCAGATTTAATTCAAAAGAGAAGAAAATAGATATAGAAATTTTTAGAAGAGTAAGAGCACAAAATTATAATGTGTTAAACGTCATTAATGGGAGCGCTACGCTCAAATCCTATAATTTGAAAGAAAAATAAAAAGGAACAAATGTTGGAAGCGTACAAGTTAGTGGCAACTGCAAACACGGCAAATATTTTGTTATACACATATGCCGTAATAGATAGGCATTTTCAATCATAAACATGCCACATGAATCTAACTGACACACAGACTTTCGCAGTTGGCAACTTTACACACCAATGAGTGCATGAATAAGCGAATGAAGTGAATAAATGAACCGTGACTGTTCGTTGTGACATGCAAAATATACTATTGCACGAACTTGACAACGATTTCATTTATATAAGAATATATTTACGAATACTTATGGGCAAGCTGATTCGGAGAGGGTATTTTGAGAAGCAAATCAGTAGAAAAGTACGTCCAGCCATATTATTTGACTAAAATATATACAATAATTTGTGTCTTTACTAGGTGTTTTTTATTTTTCATATAGTAAGTTGGAGGATGGGGTCATGTGTAGAAGTTCACGCAAGTGAGGAAAGTTCTCTGATCGCCATTCACTTGGGAGTGGCCAGAAACGATTCTTTTACATATGACTCAAGCAGCTCACGACTTCCGGTCTTTGACCAAGTATCCTCTGGGTAGCCTAAGAACATCCGTTTGAAGGCGAGCTAAAGTGAGAAGGCGAAACACCCCTGCATAGGGTTGTGCGCTGGGTTTGGGACCCGCCACGTAAAAAAAACACCCCCAATGAAAGGAAAAAAACAGCCTCGGATGAGAGCCCCCCCTTTTGATGACGACCATGGCAAACGAAATAAGGACTATGATTTGAGGGCATGCACCTGGAATGTCCGGTCCCTTAATTGGGAAGGTGCCGCTGCCCAGCTGGTAGATGTCCTCGTAAAGATAAAGGCTGACATCACCGCCGTCCAAGAAATGCGATGGACGGGACAAGGACAGAGACGAGTAGGTCCTTGTGACATTTACTACAGTGGCCATATAAAGGAGCGCAAGTTTGGTGTTGGATTCGTGGTGGGAGAGAGACTCCGTCGCCGAGTACTATCATTCACTCCGGAGAATGAACGTCTAGCCACAATCCGCATCAAAGCGAGGTTCTTCAACATATCGCTGATTTGCGCCCACGCCCCGACGGAAGAGAAGGACGATGTGACCAAAGATGCCTTTTATGAGTGCTTGGAGCGCTCTTATGAGAGATGCCCCCGCCACGATGTCAAAATCGTGCTTGGCGACTTCAATGCCAGGGTGGGCAAAGAAGGTATCTTTGGCACTACGGTCGGTAAATTCAGCCTCCACGCGGAAACATCCCCAAATGGGCTGAGGCTGATCGACTTCGCCGGGGCCCGAAATATGGTTATCTGTAGTACTAGATTCCAGCATAAGAAGATACATCAAGCTACCTGGCTGTCTCCAGATCGAAAAACCACCAACCAGATCGATCATGTTGTGATAGACGGAAGACACGTCTCCAGTGTTTTAGATGTGCGTGCGCTCCGAGGTCCTAACATCGACTCGGACCACTATATTGTTGCAGCCAAAATTCGCACCCGCCTCTGTGCAGCAAAAAACGCACGCCAACAAACACAAGGAAGGTTCGACGTCGAGAAGCTGCAATCACAACAGACAGCCGAACGTTTTTCTACTCGGCTTGCACTCCTGCTCTCTGAGAGCACTCGTCAACAACTCGGTATAAGGGAACTGTGGGACGGCATTTCAAACTCCTTACGTACAGCTGCAACCGAAACCATTGGTTTTCGGAAAGTGCAGAAGAACGGCTGGTACGACGAGGAGTGCCGTGTCGCAGCGGAGAGAAAACAGGCTGCCTACCTCGCAACGTTACGATCGACCACAACACGTGCGGGATGGGATAGATACCGAGAGTTGAAGAGGGAAGCGAGACGCATTTGTAGACAGAAAAAGAAAGAGGCCGAAATGCGTGAGTACGAAGAGCTTGATAAGCTGGCCGACAGGGGTAATGCTCGAAAATTCTACGAAAAGATGCGGCGGCTTACAGAAGGTTTCAAGACCGGAGCATACTCTTGTAGAACCCCCAAAGGTGATCTAGCTACCGATGCCCAGAGCATACTTAAATTATGGAGGGAACACTTCTCCAGCCTGCTGAATGGAAGTGAACGCACAACACCAGGAGAAAGCGAACCCGATACCCCAATCAATGACGATGGAGCAGACGTTCCATTGCCCGACCATGAAGAAGTTCGAATAGCAATTGCCCGCCTGAAAAACAACAAAGCGGCAGGGGCCGATGGATTGCCGGCCGAGCTATTCAAACACGGCGGCGAAGAGCTGATAAGGTGCATGCATCAGCTTCTTTGCAAAATATGGTCGGACGAAAGTATGCCCAACGATTGGAATTTAAGTGTGCTATGCCCAATCCACAAAAAAGGAGACCCCACAATCTGCGCCAACTACCGTGGGATTAGCCTCCTCAACATCGCATATAAGGTTCTGTCGAGCGTATTGTGTGAAAGATTAAAGCCCACCGTCAACAAACTGATTGGACCTTATCAGTGTGGCTTTAGACCTGGTAAATCAACAACCGACCAGATATTCACGATGCGCCAAATCTTGGAAAAGACCCGTGAAAGGAGAATCGACACACACCACCTCTTCGTCGATTTCAAAGCTGCTTTCGACAGCACGAAAAGGAGCTGCCTTTATGCCGCGATGTCTGAATTTGGTATCCCCGCAAAACTAATACGGCTGTGTAAACTGACGTTGAGCAACACAAAAAGCTCCGTCAGAATCGGGAAGGACCTCTCCGAGCCGTTCGATACCAAACGAGGTTTCAGACAAGGCGATTCCCTATCGTGCGACTTTTTCAACCTGCTTCTGGAGAAAATAGTCCGAGCTGCAGAACTCAACAGAGAAGGTACAATCTTCTATAAGAGTGTACAACTGCTGGCGTATGCCGATGATATTGATATCATCGGCCTCAACACCCGCGCCGTTAGTTCTGCTTTCTCCAGACTGGACAAGGAAGCAAAAGAAATGGGTCTGGCAGTGAACGAGGGCAAGACGAAATATCTCCTGTCATCAAACAAACAGTCGTCGCACTCGCGACTTGGCACTCACGTCACTGTTGACAGTCATAACTTTGAAGTTGTAGATAATTTCGTCTATCTTGGAACCAGCGTAAACACCACCAACAATGTCAGCCTAGAAATCCAACGCAGGATAACTCTTGCCAACAGGTGCTACTTCGGACTAAGTAGGCAATTGAAAAGTAAAGTCCTCTCTCGACGAACAAAAACTAAACTCTATAAGTCGCTCATAATTCCCGTCCTCCTATATGGTGCAGAGGCTTGGACGATGACAACAACCGATGAGTCGACGTTGCGAGTTTTCGAGAGAAAGGTTCTGCGAAAGATTTATGGTCCTTTGCGCGTTGGCCACGGCGAATATCGCATTCGATGGAACGATGAGCTGTACGAGATATACGACGACATTGACATAGTTCAGCGAATTAAAAGACAGCGGCTACGCTGGCTAGGTCATGTTGTCCGGATGGATGAAAACACTCCAGCTCTGAAAGTATTCGACGCAGTACCCGCCGCGGGAAGCAGAGGAAGAGGAAGACCTCCACTCCGTTGGAAGGACCAAGTAGAGAAGGACCTGGCCTCGCTTGGAATATCCAATTGGCGCCACGTAGCGAAGAGAAGAAACGAGTGGCGCGCTGTTGTTGACTCGGCTATAATCGCGTAAGCGGTGTCTACGCCAGTAAAGAAGAAGAAGAAGTTCTTTTTTTTTAATGTTAAGGTATTTAACTTAACACCCAAAAGCCAATTTTTTTATGCCATATTAGTCCTTTTAATAGGTATTTTTTTAATATACGTAAACCAAATTTATGCTTTCAACGGTTTTAGAATGAAAGTTTAGTTGCAAACAATTTAAAATACACTGTTATCAGTAAAGTATTTTTATAGCTTTTATTGAGGCAAACTGGAAGTTCGAAAATCGTTGTGCTTTGTATATGTGAGCTAAGGAAAGTATTGACCCGATTCAACCTATTTTTGACACAGAGACATACTATTGTAAGGAAAACCTGGATTTCGATTAAATGGTAGTCGCAAAAGTCTTTTCGTATTTTGTCAATAGATGTCGTTACCAGTGGACGACACGTTCTATTGCCCAGCCATGAAGAAGTTCGAATAGCAATTACCGGCCGAGCTATTCAAACACGGCGGCAAAGAACTGATAAGGAGCATGCATCAGCTTCTTTGCAAAATATGGTCGGACGAAAGAATGCCCAACGATTGGAATTTAAGTGGGCTGTGCCCAATCCACAAAAAGGGAGACCCCACAATCTGCGCCAACTATCCTGGAAAAAGCCTTCTCAACATCGCGTATAAGGTTCTATCGAGCATATTGTGGACCTTATCAGTGTGGCTTTGGAACTAAAAAATCGACAACCGACCAGATATTCACCACTCGCCAAATCTTGGAAAAGACGCGTGAAAGGAGAATCGACACACACCACCTCTTCGTCGATTTTAAAGCTGCTTTCGACAGCACAAAAAAAAGCTGCCTTTATACCACGATGTCTGAATTTGGTATACCAGAAAAACTAATACGTTTGTGTAAACTGACGTTGAACAGCGCCAAAAGCTCCGTCAGGATTGGGAAGGACCTCTCCGATGCTTATGGTCCTTTGAGCGTTAGCCACGTCGAATATCGCATTCGATGGAACGATGAGTTGCATGAGATATATGACGACATTGACATAGTTCAGCGAATTAAAAGACAGCGGCTACGCTGGTTCAGAGATGGCAAATATTTGAGTACCTGCGACTTTGTCACTGCTACTTAAAAATCACTGGTCACAGCTGTGACAAGTTTCCTAAAGTAGCAGTGACAGGGATTAACGAACAAAGTAGCAGTCACAGTATCACATGAAAAATTGCGACTGTGACGAAATAGCAGAAACCTCAATGCTGTAGTAAAGCCAATTATAAAACGTTTTATCTTAAAATTGCATCGATTTATATAGTAATTTAAAAAAAATTATAAAAAGTATTTTATAAGTAACGAATATTTTTAAAAGTATGTTTTCGTTTAATTTAAATAGTTTCTATTGAGTATCCTTATATTGAAAAAAAACCTTCAGAGAATATATTTATTGTGACTTTTAAAATGTGCGTCTTAAAAAATAACGGATCATGTACATTAATTTTTGTACGAAACGGTTACAAATCAGTTTGCTTATATTTAATAAAAATTAAAGATGTCTGTTTCAAAAGGCACCAAAACGAGTTATGTGTGGCAATTTTTTAAAGAAGTGGATGCTGTTTTCGCAAAATGTGATATTTTTAAATGCAAAATATCATATAAAACGTCAACATCAAATTTAAATAAACATATGGAACGGAGGCATCCTACTGTTCGATTGGAAATGGTAATATAATTTTGAAGTTATTATCAAATTGGTATTGTGAAAATATTTTTGCAGGCGGAAATTACGCCAGCGCCGCAAAATACGCCTGTTACTTTTCAAGAGGATATTCCATCAACTTCGACTGCATTACCAAAGCCTTTAACACAAACTAAGATTTTAAATGTCGCGCGGCTAGAATCAAAAAGTGAAATAACTAGCAAGTTATTGCAGCTGTTTACGGTGGATTTGCAACCTTTCTCTATAGTTGAGGACAAAGGTTTTCGGGAATTTGTAACAGCCCTAAATCCATCTTATGACATTCCTAGCAGACGTGTGATTTCAAAATCAATGATTCCTGCATTGTATGAGGAATGTAAACATAAGGTGCGAGAAGTGATTAGGAGCGGGGAAATGTTTTGCATCACCAATGATTGTAGGACATCGCGGAACACGTCTAGTTTCATTGCTGTAACTGCACATTATGTGTCCGAAAATTTTGAACTAACGTCAGTGCTTTTATCGTCATCCCAACTGAGGCAAAATCATACAGCTGAAAACTTAAGTGAGGCGATACAACAAATCGTAAATGATTGGAAAATTAACGGTAAAATATTGCTAGCTGTGTCGGATAATGCTAGTAACATAAAAAGTGCTATAATTAATAAGTTAGGTTGGAAGCATTCTGGATGTATGGCTCATACAATTAATTTAATTGTAAAAGAAGGATTACGCATTCCTAAAGTAGAAAAAGTAACTGATAAAGTTAAAATAATAGTTGCTCACTTCAAGAAAAGTACTTCAGCGAATGAAGCGTTTGAAAATTACCAGCGCAACAGCGGAAAAGAACCTCTAAAATTAATTCAACAAGTTGAAACGAGGTGGAACTCCACACTAGCAATGTTGGAGCGTTTTTCAGAGTAGGAGGAAGCGGTGAAATGTACTTTGGTAATTATCAACAAAAATGGTGGGCGACTGTTGCTGCTTTGTGCAAAATTTGTAAACCATTTAGAGATGCCACAGTAAGCATTAGTGGTGAAACATATTGCACAGGTTCGCTGGTAATACCAATCGCAAATGGTCTATTATATGTGTATAGACACTTGCGAACTGAAACATTTTCAAACACTATACAAAAAGTGATTGAAATTTTTTTAAATGGAATTAGGGAACGTTTTAGCAGTTTACAACACAGTAATACACTTACGGTAGCTACTTTTCTAGACCCCAGATTCAAATTAGTGGCGTTGACTGATGAATCAGCAGCTCATAACACAAAAAAACTTATAAAACGTTATCTAATAGATATGCAAAGGGAAGAAATAGAATTTTAGACTGAAAGAACAGAAGAAAATATTGAAAAATCAGTATCAATATGGAGTTCTTTCGATAAATACGCTAATGAACATAAACCACATAGTAGCGTAGAAGGAAAAGCCATTATTGAAATTCAGCGCTATTTGGAAGATGGCCTGGCTTGAAAATAAATACAGATACCCTAAAATGGCAGAATTAGCCAAAAAGTATTTATGTGTTTTAGCCTCCTCCGTTCCTTGCGAGAGAATTTTTTCCAAAGCGGGGCAAATTGTATGTGATCGTCGGTTAAGATTAAGCGAAAGGAATACTGAAATATTGTTGTTTTTGAATACAAATGGAAAATATTTACAAACAAAATATTTTGGCCTTCTTTTCCATTTAATGTAAATACTTTTAACACTAATTAATTTTTTCTTTTATGTATTTTTCTAAAAATGAATTTACTATGTTAATTTCTGTTTATTCTAATAAATATGTACATTGTATCTAAATGAAAAAAGGAAACAATTTTGTTCTACTTTATTGGTCTATGTCTGTTACAATTTTTATTCCAGTCACAGTCACAGTTTAAAATCACTGCTATTACAAAGTCACAGTCACAAGTAGCAGTGTTCCTTAAAAGTCACAACATCGCCCATCTCTACGCTGGTTAGGTCATGTTGTTCAAATGGACGAAAACACTCCGTATTCGACGCTGTACCCGCCGGGGGCAGCAGAGGAAGAGGAAGAACACGCTTACTTATAATCCGCATGATCTTAGTCACTTTCCGGGATGGCCTTCAGTTCTGTCTTCGCTGCGGCTTGAATCTCCTCTATCGTATAAAAACGACGGTGTCCCCGGAGCGGTCTTTTGAGCTTGGTGAACAGCCAGAAGTCGCACGGCGCCAGATCAGGTGAATACGGTGGTTGCGGAACGATATAGGTTGAGTTTTTGGCGAAATGATCACGAATTACGAGGGCAGTATGGGATGGTGCATTATCGTGGTGTAAAAACCAAGAATTGTCATTCCATAATTCCGGCATTTTTAGGCGGATAGCGTTACGCAAACCACGCATAACGTTCAAATAATATTTCTTGTGGACTGTTTGACCAGTTGGAAGGAATTCATAACGCACAACACCACGATAATCGAAGGAAATAGTCAACATAACCTTGATTTTTGAGTGACTTTGGCGCAATTTTTTTGGTCTCAGCTCTCTTTTGGTACGATATTCGCTCGATTGATCGGTTGTTCCGGGGTCGTAAGCATAGATCCAAGTCTCATCGCCAGTTATAATTCATTTTATGACACCCTGGTAGTCGGAGCGTTTCACACACTTTAACGCAGCTCTTTTTTTTCCAAAAAATTCAATGTTTTCGGTACCAGTCGAGATTTGACGCGCTTGAGGCCCAAAACATCCTTCAAAATGGTATTGACTGAGGTTTTCGATATGCCAACTTCATAACAAGGTCTCTAATTGTTAATCGACGGCTTTTCAACATTAAATCTTTTCTGGACGCTCTTCGTCTTCGACACTTTCACGGCCGGTTTGGAACTCAATATAGCACGTGTAAACATTTTTTTTAGGCATAGCCTCATCACCAAAGGCTTTCTGCAAAATCCTCAACGTATCCGCAGCAGAAAATTGATTCCGTAAACAAAATTTAATGCAAATTCTTTGCTCAACAAATTTCGACATCGCAAAACACGGAAAACTCACTTTTAGCAGCTCACAAAACGACACGTATCTCGAACACTAATCAATATTTTGACATGAAATTTTACATAATTGTGACTGACAGTACTACCAACCTAAAAAAAATAATTCTCCAAATCCTTCTACACGCGCAGTTTAAATTCAAATGTCACTTTTCCAAGATTTGGCGCATGGTGAATATCTGGTCAGTCTCACCCGAGCCTGTTTTGTTCTTTCATTGGTGGTGTTTTTTATGTGGCGGGTCCCATTATGAGTTAATAAATATATTACGCTTCTTTGTTGCTACATTTTCACTACTCTGAAATACAATATTTTTTTTTGAGATATGCTGATACTATGACACTACTTTCAGGGGCTATGCCAGCGTGACGCATGAAAAAATAGGCGATTTTCATGAATTTTTTTGAGAGAAATTACTCGATGGAAAATTTTTTTTTTGAAAATAAACGAAGTTATGGGTTGCCTTTGGAGGTGCCAAAAAAAAGTGCCCCAACTACTGGCCGAATGAGTAGCTGAAAAAAAGAATTCAAAATTTATATTATTCAAAACTTGTGTACTAAACTTCAAAATATTTCTTTGAAAAATATTAAAAATTAACAAAATGGCGTAATTTTGAAAAAAAAAAAAATCGTTTTTTTAGGCAAAAAATTGTGGTTTTTTTAATGCCAAATTGACAAATTTGAACCAAGCAAAAAGGTCGCAGTTCATTGTGTAGCAAATGTATTCAAAAGTACTCAGTTTTAATTTGAATTCAATTGGTCAATTTCTGGTTGAGTTATAATGCCAGCAATTTTGAAAAATGTCGTTTCGAGAAAAACGCGTTTAAAGTTTCACTTATTTATGTTTGCATCTCCGAGCGGTCGCTCTTTAGAACGCTGCCATCCAAACACTATTCAAGAATTGATCTTCCCGATTTCACAGGAAATTTATGGAAATACAAGTGTAAGCTATTGAAAACGCAAAAAAGAAAAAAAATTTTTGAAAGTGTCTCACTGGTACGAGTATAGCCCTTTAATGTAGATGTGTATACTTAAAATTAGACACTTTCTCTTTGCAAATTTGAAATTTTTACCACGTCGTCTTCAAATGTATACTTTGTGTATTATTTTATGTGAACAGGAACCCCTTTGTACACTTTTACAATATAAAAAGAAATTATTTCTAAACCACTTTTCAAATCAACATATGTACGCACTCTACTTGCTGTGTTGATATTCAAATTATTTTAATATTTATGTTTTCTAACAAATTACCCAAAGCGGAGCTCAACCGAATAAGGAAGATAGTACTTTAGTCAAATTATTTTTTTTAGTTAGTACATAAACAGCTTATTGCCGACGAAATACATAATTTAAGTGAAAGTTCTTTAGAATAATATTTTTCTATAAATATGTAGTTAAAACGGTGTTTGTGAAAATACTGAGGTTATCGTTCATACTCTTATTAAGTACGGCTAAAGAGATATATTCTTTATATAGTAGACCACGGATTTGAGTCATGAAAATGTGCTGTAAATTTCTCATATTTAGTTATAATCGTAACGAATATACTCATTTTTGGATAGCTCCTCAGCTCTTCGAAAACGGTATTTTTAGCTCTACATGACTAAATGAAATCAAACAAGCAGGAATAGAAAATATCTTTGGAAATGCTTTATTATCTCATCGGCAATATATATATGTAATTAGAAAATCATTTTCACAATTGGCAAATATGCATGTTCATCATACGCCATGTGGTACCGTTCCTTTGTTATCTTTTAATTAAAATTATTAAAACACATTGAGAAATCTAAATTCAGGAAAATATCAGAAAGTGACAATATTCCATATACATACTCTTTGGAAAAGGCTACATAGTTGGAGGTATTTTACATACTGCAAAATAACACTTAATTTCAATTGTTTCTTTTTTCTTTTAATTCATTTATCACTGTCTTCACTATTCTACGTAGCAATAAATTTTCTGACTTATCAACGCTACCCACTTTTTTGCGGTTAATAATGAATGTAATTTTCGCTCAACTATTTGTAACAGTGTCTACTATGAAGACACATTCTTAGCTAAAGCTAAAGTATTCATATGTGTGTGGCTGGATTTTGATAATGGCTTAACTATAGAGAAAATATCGGTTTAACTACTATACTTTATTTTCTTAAGCTTCATTAAGGGTATGATAATAGCTTTTACCTGAAAAGTATATCAAAGACTTTTCGGACCAGATTGATACTAGTTTTCATTTAACTCTTTTATTAGGTCTTTATACGTCCCTACATACATAATTCTATACAAGATTTGACATACGGACAAACAGTTGTCACATATGTATGTTCGCATAAATCACTTGTTGATGACCAACTGGGTGGTTGTTAAAACAATACTTACAAGTAGCATATTGACTGTCTACATACACCTACTTATCATGCGAACGAAAGCTGCTGTTGAAATATTTTTTAGTGAATATGAAATTATGATGACTGTATTCACTAAGGGTGATGGGTGAGGTAAATGGTAAAGTAAAGATGTCTAACTGTTATTGTGTGTCAAATGTAATGTAATGAAATGTTTCCAATATCAGCAAACTCTATAACTCAGCACATGTGGCTGGCGTACTACAGTTTCAATATTAATTATTTTTCTAATACCCGGATTATTGCTTAACAATTACTTAACTCATAGAAGAAAAACGTTGCACCGAAGCAATAAAAACCTTCACAAAAATAAGTTCCTTAGAGGAACTTGATTTCGATATTAGTTTGTATGGCTATATACTTTAGTGATCGGACCTGAACAGTTTTATTGGTTATTGCAATATTTCCATTGTCTCAGGAAATGCAATCCAAATGTCTGACTCTCGTCAAGTTAAAAAGGTTTTTATACATGAACTTGATTTTGATCGTTCGTGGTCCGACATCAGCCATTCTTGTAAATGAGTAGCAGGAAAAGTGAAAATTTTCAGACTGATATCTCGAAAACTGAGAAAGTAGATCGTATATATACAGGCAGACGAATATGGTTAAATTGACTCAGTTCATGGCGATGATCCCAGTAGAGGTATAATACTTTTTTCAATAGCCTTTTTTTGAGTCCTGTCAAGCTTTCTTATTATTTCGTTGAGTATTGTTCAGCGTTTCATCATGGAAATACTAACAAATGAACAACGTTCACAAATCGCTCAACTTTATTACGAAAATTCACGTTCTGCAAAAAATGTGTTTCGCGCGCTTTGTTTAGCTTAGGTCAACATAATCGGCTAACTGAGCGTATAATTCGCAACACCATCTCCCACCATGAGATTTATTATTCACTTTTGGATAATATTCGACCAAATGGTGTACGAAGAGCGTGGAGAGTCGATTCGGCGCCGCTCGCAGAAACTGAGAATGACGTATGGAACGACTTAAGGAAGTTTACGTCAAGATCTTAAATTGACTTGATAAATACAGCTTGTGCAACAAGAGAATCCGCTCGATCTTCCCAACCAATATCGCTTTGCTCTATGGCCTCGTAAAAGTTATAAAAAGATCCGACGCTTGAGCTAAATGGTGGCACTTCCCACAAGCCGCTTCAATCAATGAATATATTGTGTGAACACTTCGATGAGCAGATAATTTTACGATTTTTTGTCGGTCGATTGGCCACCAAAATGGTACGATAATCCCACCCTTAGATTTTTTCCTGCGGGGATATTTAAAGTCTAAAGTCTATGCTGACAATTCCGCTTCGATTCAGGCCTTGGAGCAAAAGAGCACGCTTACCATTCGCCAGTTACCAGTCGAAAAATCATGGAAATCTGAACTTCTCTGATGGACCAACCGCGACATTTGAAGGAGCTTATTAAAAAAAGTAAGAAAGGGCTAAGTTTGGGCGTAACCGAACATTTTATACTCTTACAACTTGCCAAAATCAACCACAAGGAAATACTTTAAGGTGTGACACCAATCATATAGAGTAAAGTCAACGGGATGTTCGAAAATGCTATTATGTAGTTATTTAGGGGCTAGGCGAAGTTTTCGCTCAAATTTATCCATTTTTGGCACCAAGATACACTGTTATGTGTAAAACTCTTCCTTTTATTGGGATAACTCACATACCGAAAGTTCGATTATCTTTATATTAGGTATATGGGGGCTAAGGGGAATATTGACCCAATTCAACTCGTTTTTGATATACAGATAAACCATTACAAGATAAGGATTTTCCCTTAATTTAAGTTATATATATTACACATTGACCGACATTTTCAATTATGAATCAATAATATGTACCGGGGTCTAAATATTCGGTACCTAGGGGCTTGAACAGTTTTTATTGGATTAACCCATTACTGCTCACGTCAAAACCCGCTATGATAAGCTACAGAAATTTTAAGCAGACGTCTGTAATGATATTAAAAGGGTAATTTCCAATTTTCAAAAAAATATCTCAAAAGATGTGGTCGCGGAGGAGCGTATGATATATCATACATAAACGTATATGGAGACTTGCCTCTATGAAAATAAAATGTAAACATCTCTATAACTTTTGAGTTCAAATTGACATTGTATTGATATATTTAATGACATATTTACTGTTAATTTTCAGATTTAGTTGCTGACTCAGTTTAGTTGATATTTGTAGAAATAGTTATATGGGTGCAAGCCAAAATTACATTTCTTGCATATAAATTTCGTACACTTTCCACAATTTTTGCATCGGCGCTGAGTTTTTGAGTAATTTACGTAGTGCTCGACTCCGTCGTATCTAGTTTCGTTTTCTCGTTTTCTCTTTCGTGATGAGACTGGATGAAAATCAATTGGCTTTGAAAGTATGCTCCTTGTAAGTCGTCGGATGAAGCCGAGAAGAGTAACTTGTGGATAAGCTTTCTGATATAATATCCATAAATTTACAACGGCACCATTTAAGCAAAATCTGAAAATGGCCCAATACCATTTTCTTGACCGAATCCGAGTTCGGTACGCTGCCCTTTGCTGGTCAAAGAGATCGACTCCACCCATTCCCGAATTTTACTCCTTGATAATGACTGGTTACTTTACGTCTTGTCTGCGTTTCTGTTGTAGATCATATCTTTTGCATAATCCGGTTGTTGTCGTTTTTGCAAATTTGTGGCAATGGTGACATTATTGTTATCATTCCACCTAACTGGGGTAATATTTTTAGATTTTAGAGCTTCACAAGTACCATGGAGTTCTCTTTTCATGCTGTTCAAAGGAGCACTTTCAATACAAAATTTCAAATTTTGTATCCATAGCGAATTGGTTTTCCTCGTATAAAATGCTTGAAAGATTGCTTACCAAAATACGGCTCTTCGTCATTTTCGTCTACAGAAAATGAAGTTCCAAAGGGTTTTCCAAGCTCTTTAAACTTTGTATTTAAATGATCAAGAACAGGCTAAATTTTGAATGCCTTATTATTCGAATCAATTTGTGTAATATCATTGAAATGAAGGTAGCGATGTATTTTTTCAAACTTATTCCTCGCCATTGAACCTGCCACTAAATGATTGTACACATCACTTTCTGTCTCCCAGTACATGCGAGTAGCTGGAACCTTAAAATAAAAATGTTTAATTTAACAAGTAAGTAAGTGAATTTGTGGCTCAAGGTAGTCACCTTTTTGTATCCACTCAGTATAAGGATGCCGAAATATGTGTATAACTCCTCAAAACTTATGGTGAAAGCTTCATGTCCTTTGTTTGTGGCGTACTTAACAGTCTCTGATTGTATACTTTCCATAAATTCGCTATCAAAAATTCTTTTAAAAAGTTGTATTGGACTTGAATCATTTTCCAAAATATCTGCTACAATGTCCGGAGTATGCTCGCGTATTGCTGTGATAGAACATTCACTTGCTTTTAGTACTATCTTGTACCGTTTTCGGCAAATCTTCTTGTTCTTAGTTTTACTTTGAGTTTAAGTCCTTGTACGTGGGGCTAGTGAACTGCTTCATTTAGAAACTGTTGCTCCTCCACTTCTTAGTTATCAATTCTTATTTCACATGCCCCTTTAAGAACTCCACGACCCGAATCACCCAGTGTACCTTCATCGTCTTCATCTGCGTCATCGCAATCGGACAACTCCTGTTTTTGGGGGAGCAAAGTCACATCTATAAAATTGGCACTATTGATGTTTTCTATAATCTCTGCATCATCGTCTTTATTTAAATCTTGGAGACATCCAAATATCTCCTCAGTTGTTGCTTGTCAACAAGAAGATATTAGGAATGAATTTTCATATAGCAAAAACTGGGCTAGCGTTTACGTATGATAAAACATACGCAATAGTTTACAAATAGTTAAAACCCTTTCGGAGCTCAATTTTTCACTGCACTTTATATTCATTTGATAGCTAGGGTTTTAGCTTTAAGTTTATGCACATTTTAAGTTATGCAAATTTTTCGCTTACTATTTATAAAAATATAAACCTGACTTTCGAGTCATTATTCACTTTTCCGAAAAATGCTACGTAAATTGGCGCGAAAATTGTAAGCAAATGAGCTTTAAGCGACAATTAAAAAGCTTTTCTAATGCAAAAGTCCTTTTATCTCGCTCACACTGCAATTATAAAAAGCTTTTATTTCATTTCGGATTTTTAACGAATTTTTAAAAAAAGCTCTTTTTGCGTATGATACATCATACGTTGTCATTAATGGGTTAAACAATTTTTGGTCATAAAGTGGCACACTACAGACACTATTCGTGCAAAGTTTTATCCTGTCATATTAATTATTTCTTGATTTTTGTACTGGAAACTGGACGAATCAAGTGGAATTTAAAACTGTGCTATATAGGAAGTACATGTGGTTGTTGTCAGATTTCGTTCGTCGTCGCAGCGTGACATCAAAATATTAGAATAATTCCATGTACTAAGTTTGGTCGAAATCGGTTAGTCGGGTGAAATACCAAAAAGTGGGCAGTGTCATGCAAATCGGTCCAATTTCACACCGGCTCCTATTATAGTGTCTCTGAAGTATTTAGTTATGAGTTATCGCGCTTTTAGTGGATTTTAACACTACCGTTATATTATGTTTTCGCACTGTTGGTAGAAGTTCTTATAATATTTGTACTCAGCGAATTTGATTTTTTGATTGTGTTGAGAGGGCGGGGAATACCCACTTTTTCAATAAACGGGTGCCAACAGGTGCCTCTTGCTACTGCAATCCGCTATAGCTACAGCTTTATACCTCAATTTAGCGCTTAGTTATGGATTTTTATGTGTTTTCGGTTAATGGCGATTTGTGGGCGTGCGAACTCGAAATTTTTTTTTGAATTAAGGAACCAACATACTAAGTTTCAGCGAGATATCTCAATTTTTACTCAAGTTACAGCTTGCACGGACTGATTGGCAGACAGACAGTCAAACGGATTTTAAAGTTTTTTGTCTTCCTGATCATTTATATTTATAACTCTACCGTTATGTGAACAAAATTATAATAATCTGTAGCAACTGGTTGCAAGAGTATAAAAAAATGTATGGGAAAGAAGGTTCTATCGAATGATGCAGTTATAGTTGCCGTGTTGTTTTCTTGTTAGAATTTTTTATTTAATACGGTTTTTTAGGTTTCCTTCTGTGTGCTAAAATACCTTGGAAAATTTAATATACCCTGTTCAGAGTATAAAAATATTGCGTTTTAGAAAAATAGACTGTTCTGTGATTAAACGAAGATAATACAAGTATGTTAATTTTTGTTAATGCACAAGGGTTAATTAGCTTCGGCCAAAGTCTAAAAGCTGGTGAATAAGGAGAGCACTACATAATAGGGAAAGTACCCTTATTTATTATTAAAAGTGACGGGATAAGTTTTTGAATATACATACAACTCCGTTTGAAAGTAAAAAAGAGATAAGCATCTGAGAATAGAAGAAAAGTAACTTCACTATTAAATTAAACTAGTAAAATTATACTTTTGGAAAATATATTTAACTGCATATATCTTAAAAATGCGCGCCTCGAAGAATTTGGAGAATTATATTTTTTTAGGTTGGTAGTACAGTTAGTCACATTTATGTCAAATTTCATCTCAAAATTTTTATTAGTGTTAGAGATACGTGTCGTTTTGTGAGCTGCTAAAAATGAGTTTTTCGTGTTTTGCGATGTCGAAATTTGTTGAGCAAAGAATTTGCAATTATCAATTCATTGTTCAATGTTTCTATTCTTTTAATGTGTACGAGCAACATACCTATTTGGGGACATTGTGTACCCTCACTAGGATGCGGAGTTTGTATGTATGTCCATCACGATCTTATTGAGTTGTGGTTACGTTAAGTAAAAGAAACAGAAATATTGACATCCGAATTTCAACTCGTCTCGTCATCCTGATCGTCGCTAACCTTTTGGGGGTTTGAATTTCAAGATGAAAGTTAACCTACCGCTTTATTGTTGGCTGATGATGTTAAACACCTCATTGTTAGTGTTACTGCCTGTTAGCTACTTCATTCTGTTAATTGCATTATATCTGTGTGTTGACGCGTAATTTTGCACCCACTAGCTATAGCAGCGTGTGAAAATTTTCACAACCGCTTTACGTGATGCAAAAACGAAAATGACGCCGTTGCCACTGCCAGTGGTTTTGAGTGTTCGCGACTCTTGTTACGCATCATGGTTTGTGGTTACGGCGCAGCAAGCTTGTCGCAAACTAAATTGTAACTATGAAAGCACAAATAAGTGTGCAAGCATTTGCGTGAGTATGCATACAGACATACATTTTAATAAATGCATATTTGAGCAGCGCCATGCATTTGCTTGTGCGGAGTTTGTGTTTTAGTAAGCGCAGAATTATTTCACACTCGTCGGCATTTTATGTGCCATTACAAACGTGGTTCTTTGTATTGCTTGTTTCACGCCTCGGAAATACGCCTCTGAGCGTATTTGTCATGAAAATACGCCTCTGAGATTATTTTGCGGCGAAAAAAATACGACTCGGTGTGAAGCGGACGAGCTTCACCATCGAAGACGGGTGTTGTAAAATTACGCAAGTTTATTTTTGTACTTTTTTATTCATTGTTTTTCAAATAAATTTAGTTTGGGTCCCTTTCATTCCAGTCTGTACTCCTTCCCACTAGAATAACTTCAGGCACCATGGTGTTCAACAAGAGCAAAAATAATTTGTGTTATTGTATTGCTGCTACCATACAATTTGGTGGCGTCAAATTAAACTTTTTGCTCATTTGTGGTTCATTTTTAATTTGTCGTTGCAATTTATACGGCATCTACTTTGGCATACTTTATATCAATCAGCACTGATCAAAATCAGCTTTATGCTTGGCACGGCTTTCAGCGACTACTTTGAAGGCTCCCTAAAATAAGATTTCAAGTGTATGAAGCGTTTGGTGTAAACTTGCTTTCTTATACCTCCATTATACTGTATGTTTTTTAAGATGCATTTTTAATATACATAGAACTGAATATATTTGTATGCAATCACACTATACAAGTATACAAAAACACGGTTTTATATATTCATAAACAAAGGTATAAATTTTAGTAAAATACACTCATGTTACTATATTGGTGATAAACTAGCCGGAATCTTCACATAATTAGATTATATTGTAAAGTTAGTTGAACTGAGCTCTGGGACAAATTTGCCTTCACTTACCGCAACAATATCTTTTCTGGGTAAGAATAAAATTCTTAGCTTTCAGAAATTCAACACCGACTAAAATTTCCTGTACTAAAGCTTTCAAAATAACCACCAAATATAGAATTATTTACATTATACCACCACCAAATATAGAATTATTTACATTATATATATGTAGTCTTACATTCAAATTGTTTCAAAATAATAATATAAGTAGCACTTAATACAAGGAGCGTTCAAAGTAAACAGAACTTTTTGAATCTAGCGCTTCGTGGCACCATCTATATGACGACTGGTGCGTTAGAATCTGCTATCTTTATTAATTGTCCAGTGAGAATTTAATGACATTTTATTCATTGGAAGTGAAGTTATTGCGTTTCAAATATTAGTATGTTTGTGTTATCGGTGCGAAAATGAGCTTCGAACAAAGAGCCATAATTGAAATTTGTTTTAAAATTGGTAATACTTTTACCGAAACATTTCAATTGATGAAACAAGTTTATGGCGATGATTGCCTGTCCCATAGCAGAGTACACGAGCGGTTTAAAGTTTTCAAAGTGGTCGTGAGGACATAAATGACAAAATTCCATCGAAAGTGTGCTTGAATGCATTAACCATCGAAATCATCATTGAAATTCATAGAAATGGAGTTACACATCTCTAAAACATCGATTTATCGCATTTTGACCGAACATTTGGACTTACGAAAGGTGTGTGCACGGTTTGTTCGCACAAATTGACTGACGACGTTTGTTGCAGCGTGCGACCTTTTCGGAAAAATGCATTTGCCTATGAAAGGAAAGCGTTCTGCAGACGTAGATGCCATTCAGAAGGCTTGAAACGGCATACTGGCGGCCATACTGGCCAACGAGCTAAAACACTCATCCGACATGCTTTTGGACCGTGCAAAAAGGTGTATTGAAGCAGAAGGGGACTATTTTAGATAAAATAAATTGATTTTGCCGAAAAAACCATTTGGTCTTTTTTTTAAGTTCTGATTACTTTGGAACACACTTTATATAATTAGTCTTTTTTCGCTCTGTGCTTTTGGAACTCTACACTCTTATAGCATCACTACCCATAATATTTAAATATATTGCTTTAGTGCCCCTTTTTCTTCAGAGCTATCTCTATTAACATTTCCATTTGCAACAATTTGCTTTTATTACAGCGATACCAAAAAGCATAAAAAAGCAGACTACCCAGAAAGCACTTTGCATTCCATTTCACATTTTTCCCTTTTTCGTTAACAACATTTTTGCATGTTGTCCCTTTTTTACGCATTTTCCAGAGAAGACAGACAGTATTTAGCCGCTCTGTTTTCTAATTTGCACCACTGAATAATTTAGTTCAATGTTTTGCATGCAAATGACAACGGACCTAAGTGCTGTATTATTTAAATGGGTCCTGGAGTAAAAAAATAAAAGAAACAAGGAAGGGCTTAGTTCGGATGCGACCGAACAAATATACTCTTGCTACTTGCAAAAATTAAAGCCAGGAAATATTTAAGGTGTAAAACTTCAACTAAAGAATCGAAATCCATGCAATTTTATATATATGTATGTACATACATATACTCTGTATAACTCATACACTGACCGACATTATCGACATAAGATTTTTTGGCAAAATGAAAATCATGATATGCAATATATCAATATTTACCAGATTTTATCTATTTTTGCCAGTAACACATACCATTAACAAACACATACTAATAAAAAGTTCTAATAAAGTACTTCGCTCACTGTTGCCAATCCTGTGGAGTAAAGTCAGCCAGATATTCCGAAAACCAAATATTAATTATGTATATGGTGGTTAGGTTAAGTTTCTACTCAAATATATCACTTTTTAGCGCATACACAGGTACACTGTTATGAAAAAATATAACTCTCTCATTTTTAATGTGATAGCTCACATAGTTTCCGGTGTATGCGGTATAAAGGACGGACGGGCGGATGGGCGGACGGGCAAACAGTCACCCGGATTTCAACTTTTCTCGTCATCCTTATCATTTTAAATAAATTTAAAAATATATGTATGTATGTCTCTCTAATATTAAGGTGACACCTATAATCGTTAGGTGAACAAAAGTGATTTAATCTGTAGCAACATGTGGCGAGAATATAAAAACCCAATGAATATATTGATTAGCCGCCGTATTCCCCAGATTTGGTTTCGTGTGATTTTTTCCTGTTCCCCAAAATGAAATTGCCACTCCTTGAAATCCGTTTTCAGTCGATCGAAGAGATAACACAAACTTCGCTGAAGGAGCTGTAGGCCATCTCATGATTATTCTTTTTTTGCTGTTGTTATGCTATCGTCTGCAAGTTATTTAACTGAGCTGACTGTATGGCTCTTCTTAATGTTACGTTCGCATGTTAAATAGTGCTTAATCATGATAAAAAAGTAACAAATTTCTATTTTTCATCATTGAAAAAAATAGAAATATAAATTCCACTTTCAGTAACTGTCTGCGGTCAATTTTTCGCTATCTGGCGGCGTGTGAAAATTTTCGCAATCCCATTATCAGCGTAGAACTAGAAAAAACGCTTGCCTACCTATTGAAACCGCCGGAGGCATTGCAACTGTGTATTAAATTTTCTATGGCTTTTAGAACGGAGTTTAGTGTTCGTTTTATTTCCACTTCGACCATAAAGTGGTTACGGTGAAGCAAGAAAATTTGTCACACAACTACAGTACTTATATCTGTAAAAGTTCAAATTTGTGAACATATGTATTAGGTCACAAAAGGTCTTGCGGTATTTTCGCTAGTTGGCGCGGAAATCGCGTAGTTCTAGTTTTATTCGTCGCATCGGATCATGCTATACCTTTTTGAAAAGCACATTTCACGCGCTAATACGTGTTTGAGGGATTGTTGTTTCTTTAAATCGTTCGTGATTTATAGCGTCGCAAACATGGAGCAAAATAAAGAGAAATTATGGCATATTTTACAGTACGATAAAGGCAAAAATGCTTCTCAAGCCGACAATAAAATTTGTGCAGTTTATGGACCCTTTACAGTTTCCATTTTCCACCGCACAACGATGGTTTCAACGTTTTCGTTCTTGTGTAGAGGTGGTCGAAGATGCGCCACGCTCCGGAAGGCCTGTCGTCGAAAATTGCGATAAAATCGCTGAATTGGTCGAAAGAGACCGGCATAGTAGTCATCAAACTATTATAAACCATTTGAAGAAGCTTGGAGTCAATAAGAAGCTCGATGTATGAGTGCCACACGAATTGATTCAATAAAAATACCGCAAGACTTTTTTGACAATCCATTATGTAAGTTTTAATGCATACACATGGGTATATTTATATATGCAAATGTTATTGTAAAGCTTGAGTTTTAATGAGCGTAAAATTAGTTATTTACACTCGTTGGTAATTGTTTGATAACAGCGAAAGGGTGTGTTTACATTACTCAACAGTTTCAACATTATTCTACGTGCGACCAAATGTACAAAACTCAAAAAATACGCTGGAAAAAGTCGAAATTCGCTGTTTCTAATCAAAATCTGCTCTCAGCTGCAAAGTGACCTTTTAGCGGAGGCACAGTTTCAGGCGCTTGACTCAGATGCTGTAATAAATGACGAGTTTCTTAGTTTTAATGGCAGCTTTTTGGTATGAAATATAATAATTAATAAGAAATTTTTCGGTGAGATTATTGCTATGTATCAAGGCAAGCATTTAAGAAATGTTTTTTTTCAAATTTCAAGTATCTTATGCCCCAGAGTTATAAACCATCGAAATTATTTAAATGTTAGCAAAAGCACAATTGCGATAAATACTCACAGTAATATTTCACTTACACAAATATATAAATTTATATTAACACACCTTGTAGGTGCGAACTCAAATTGAACCACATGAACACTAGCAGGCAGTCAGGCCAAGGAAAAGCTCTTAACCATTGTGAAATGTTTCTGCTGGCTAATATATACATATGGCTTTTTTTATCTTAATAAATTTATTTTGTGAGCTATTCACTTTTTTGAGCGCAATATTCTTTTAAACGATGGAAGGAGAAATAAGCTTTTTAGTCTTTCTTTTTTAGAATTCGTGACGAATATAACGTAAAAATTTACATGATTGGAATAATTAGTTGTGTGTTGCAGTTGATAATTTTGACGATTACTAAATTGGTGGACATGCAAAAATACACCAGCAGTAAATGTAAAATAATAAATGTTTTTTTGGGATATAGTACTTAAAATACCGAAATTCAAAATACCGACAAAATTTAAATCGCAGCTAAATCAAAATCAAAATACCAGAAACCAAAATGCCGAAAGGTGAAAAATATTTTATCTCGTCTGCCCTTATTTCTATCGAAGCACGAAAGAGAACTCTTCTGACTAAGGATTATGATTATGAGCGCAGTGGGTGTATAACATAATGCCGGCAATAAAAATCTCGAAAGTTAAAATCCCGACAGTCAAAATACCGACAAATCAAAACACCGACAAATCTGACAAATCAAGAAAAGGTGGCGTTGTTCGTTCGAGGCCCTGCGGCCTTCCGTCTCCGGCCACGAACACTCTCAGGGTCAAAACCTTTATTCAGAAGAAGTCTCTTTCTGTGCTTCGATAGAAATAAAAGCAGTTAAGATAAACTATTTTTCACAGGTGGGCATTTTGGTGGGATAACAAATGGTTAATATGGTTCCTGGATCCCAAAGAAGAAACATTACTAATCGATAAAGACATTTTCGTTATGTTGTACGTTCGAGGCGCTGCGGCCTTCGGCAACGAACACGCTCAGGATCATAACCCTTAATCCATAGAATTCTCTCTCTGTGCTGTGGAAGAAAAGGAAGATTGCTTCTTTTTGCAGTTTACTAATATTATTTCATAATAATAAAATTTTAACTTAAAAATTTTAAAAGATTGGTCATTATAACGAAGGCAACCCTGCAGACTCATGAGTCATGTGCTGAACACATAGAAAGTGACAGCGATCTCTATCAAATGTTAAAATACACACGTTATTAAGATCACAGTTATTTAGACAGCTGTACGACTACTACTGTGCCCATAAGAACTTGTGTATTTTAATATTTGACAGACGTCAAAAAACTAACCCTCAGCCGGACCAACACCTGCGCGTGCTCAGTTCTTTTGCGTTGAACTCCTTTTTGCATTGGCGGCCTTCGGCCGCGCTTCTAAAAAATAACCCTCGGTCGGACCAACACCTGGACGCGCTTAGTTCTTTTGCGTTGAACTCCTTTTTGCGTAGGCATCCTTTGGCCGCGTTTCAAAAAAATAACCCTAGTCGAACTAACTCCTGGGCGTGCTTAGTTTTTCCTCTTTGAAGTTTTTCCAAGCCCTTGGCTATAGAACTTGATTTTGCAAATATTTTTTATGGAGTTTGTATGATTTGTCGTTATTTTGATTTGCGGGTGTTTTGATTTGTCGGTGTTTTGATTTTTCGATATTTTGATTTGTCGGTGTTTCGATTTGTCGGTATTTTGATTTGTCGGTGTTTTGATTTGTTGGTGTTTTGATTTGTCGGCATTTTGATTGTCGGAATTATAAATTTCGAGATTTTGATTGCCGGCATTACGTTATACACCCACGTCGGTCAAATATTAAAATACACAAGTTCCTATGTCCTGTCTCTGTCCTTAAAAACGTATGTATTTTAATATTTGATAGAGGTTTCTTGAAGTCTGTCACTTTCTATGTGTTCAGCACATGTCTGCAGGGTTGCCTTTGCTATAAAGGCCAATTTTTTTTAATTTTAAAGCTAAAATTTTATAATTATGTATATTTTAATGGAATAATATGAGTAAGCTGCAAAAAGAAGCAAGCTTCCTTTTCTTCCATAGCACAGAGAGAAAATTCTATGGATTAAGGGTTATGATCCTGAGCGTGTTCGTGGCGAGGGCCGCAGGGCCTCAAACGTACAACAGCACCTTTCATAGAATAAATTTTTTTTAAATTACTCAATTGTTATCCAAAATGTCTTTATCGATTGGTGATGTTTCTTCTTTGGGATCAAGGAACCATATTAACCATTTATTTTATCCTTCGGTTTCCGGCCACGAACACGCTCAGGATCATAACCCTTAGTCAGCAGAATTTTCTTTTTGTGCTTCGATAGAAATAAGGGCAGACAAGATAAAATATTATTCACATGTCGGCAGTTTAGTTTCCCGGTATTTTGATTTTTCGGTGTTCTGATTTGTCGGTGTTCTGATTTGTCGGTATTTTGACTGTCAGGATTCTAAAATTCGAGATTTTGATTGTCTGCATTACGTTATACACCCGCAATTTATTAGGTGTCAGCAGAAACATGCTTTGGTTCCAATAAAAAAAAAAAAAACATTTAATAATATTTTTATATCTGCCCTCGATTTTTATTTGTTTTTGGTATAGCCTGAAGAGGATATTTTTAATTAGCCATATTTGTAGCACCCAAGAGGAAACGTAAGCCTTTTAAAATATAAATGATGAGCTAGGTCTCTTTGTCACATCCGTCTGAATGTAAGCGAATTAGTCCATCATACTGAAGCAATGCTACAATCTCCGAACACAGTACTCATACTGAGCCTCCTAAATATACATGTATCTGACATGCAAACTGACCGAAAAACATTAAGTTTTGAAAGATATTATAGCCTCGTTGTAACCAAAGTTAAAGTTTTTTGTTTAACTTTGAAGTAATTTTCCGAAATACGACGTTTTTGTATTGTATTGTATGTATTGTTGTTTTAAAACAAATTAATAGCAGAAAATATTAAGTCCACAAATTTTCTCTGAAACAATCTTTAAACTAATGAAAAATTATAGTGTAAAAACTTCAATTCCTATTTTGAAACCTTTCGTAATTTACGAATGTATATTAAATTTATTTTTATCAAGGTTGCTGAGCATTACACGCTATGTAAACTTTAGTTGTGCAATTGTAAGTGTATTTATATGTATTTTAAGACAGTAGTTATGGTAAGGAACCTTGGTGCGAACGATGTGAAGGTTAGAAGACTACATAATCCTCTTAAATTGCAAAGCTCATTGATTGTTTTATGATTCATAAAAATGGTCTACATACTTTCCCGAATAAGTTAAGCGAGATATTCATCGTCAAAAATCAACCGAAAAATGAAAAATAAGAAAAAAGTGTTCAAAATAAAAAAAAGTTAGGAAGCGCTCAGTTCGGGAGCAACCGAATATTTTATATTCTTGCAAATTACAAAAAACAAAACCCGGAAAACTCTTTCAGGTGATGGCGAAAATTTATGTTAAAATATGTTGTGATAAAAGTAAACTTAGTTTTGTTGGTATATTTTAGACCGAAGATTTTTTATATTAGGGATATGAGGTTTAGATCAAGGTATAACCAATTCAATTCTAACTTCGCTTAAACCAGTTAATTTTGAGGACAATTTGTGCATTTAGGAAAATAATAAACTTGAATTGTTAAATTGCATGTGGAAAATTGTAAATTGCATTAATTCGAACATTGCTTAGGTATAGTGTACTTGAGAACGTATTTTTAAGGATCTTTTAAAATATACACACAATACACACTGTTTGTAAGGATACAAAATTTATTTTATTATAAATTTTGTTTTTATTTTAATAATATATAATAACAAAATTATAAAATTAAATATTATAAATGTGGTAAGTTTTATTTAAAAAAAAAAATGTTAATATGCGGGGCGGCGAGACTACAATGCCGAAGATGATTTCACGGTGCTGCTGGTCGCATTTCCGCGCATCGATATCAAAAAGTAGAAAACTCTGTAGAATCGCATAGGTATCAAAGAGTCAGTGTCTATGCGAACTTGGTAGCGAAGATAGTAGCGTGAGGAGTCGACGGGGCGGAGAGAAAATGCGAAAGTAAGAAAGTTGTGGCTGGGCGACTTGTGTAGAACAAATTGTCCCTGCTTTCTACTTGTCTATCCTTTTTGTTGAGTGAGTGTATAGGTATGGTGAGTTGTTTTGATGTCATCAGCTGTGGTGAATTAAGCTGTCTTGTTAGGGTGCGCCAGTTTCCCCGGGTAGAGGGGTGGATGCTTAACTCATTTAAACATCCTGGGCCCCCTAGGCGAATATTTTGCCTAGTATTTCGTATGTATATCCGATGGAATGTATATCGACGTACTGCTAGTAGAGTAGCATGGATTTGACAGCAAAGTATTTAATATTGGCGTTGTAATTTTGTCATATTTATTTCTGTATGTGGAAAACAGCTTTTGGTTTAAAATATATGACATGTACATATTTGAATATGAACTTTAAAATGCAAATAGATGCTTAAGAGAAGCAACTTTATTTTGCATGTTATTTGTTATTTGGCTTTTCTGTGTTATTGGCAATTGTTGCAATTTTTTTTTTTTTATGATATTTAATTTATGATCGGCTAATGAAGGATAGTAACTCCACGCCTGGCTCTGATGTGGCCAGAATGGGTACTCCTTAGCCCTGGAGTTCGGACTATGAAATGACTATAAGGGATCTTTCGAGAGAGTGGCCGGTAATTGCGAACGGCTTCATTATAATTATAATTTTTGAAGTGGGATGTTCAAGATGTACAACAGATTCTCTCCAACTACCATTATGAGGAACGCTTATGTAGTGAATATTATTTGACTTTTTGGAAAATTTTATTGTAGGTAATATTTAAGTGCGTATGCACTAATTTTACAAGTGGTAGTGCGCCACCGCTCTAGGATTTGTTCAGATTTTTTTTTTTTGTTTTGTTTTTCCATTATTGGCGAAAGCCATCCTGCGGGGCCGAAAAGTAGTATGTCCTTTTAATATAGGGACTGTCAGTGGTAACTCGAACTTTATTTTTTATACCAATTTGTGGAGTGTTGGAATATTGTGGCTCTAGTGGTAGTCGTACGACGTACCGGCCATTATTTGATCGAGTAGTTGTGGCTTTAGAGAAGTGCTCACAATACCGATCTTTTATAGTTTTGTTTCTTAATGGAACTTTCTTTAAATTTTGCGATTTACTTAATTGTGAATTAAGGTTTTTGTTCTCAACTTGAGTTGGTATGGTGGTAACTGGTTCAGTAACTAGTCCACCTTGTGGTTCGCTGTTCAGCGTTTGAACTTTTTGTGCCTTTGAGCAACATGGTGTCTCTTGGCAATTTTTAGTATTTTGGCTTTCGGGATTTGCTTTTGTATTTAAACTGTAATTATTTGTATATGCGCTCCTTTGAGGTGAGATGGGATATCTGCTGTAATGAAGCATTGTATGATGTCTTTTGTGACAATATGAGCAGTTAAATTTGCTTTTGCAATTTTTAAGATTGTGTGTATAGGACAAGCAGTTTGTACAGAGTCTTTTTGATCTGACAAAGTTGTTCCTTTCATTAGTATTTAATTTTTTAAATTTCTCGCAGGATGTAAGTTTATGCCCTCTTTTACATAGTTCGCATGACGTATGTTTTTTCTGTTCGAATGTGAACGATTGTGTTTTGTTAGAAATTCTGTTTGCTTTTGTTTTGCTTCTAGCTTGGGGTCTATTTAAGCTTCTATTTTGATCGTGTTTGTTCTTAGTTTTGATTATTTTTTCTTCTAACCTTTCCGCAATTTCATATTGGGTGGTGAGAAAATCTTTCATTTGGTGCCACGTTGGGCACTTTTTCCGTGATGAGAGCGATTGCTCCCATAGAAGTAACGAGTTTTCTGGTAATGCTGCGGTGCATATGTTTACCAGAATAGGGTCCCAGCTGTCTGTGGGGATATTCATTGTCGATAGAACCGACAAACAATTTGAAACAGTGGATTCTAGCTTGATGAATTCTACACTTGTTCCTTTCTTAATTTTTGGCAAGTTCATTAGTGTCGTTACTTGTTTATCGACCAGTATTCTTTCGTTTTCGTATCTAGCTTTTAGAGCTTCCCAAGCCAAATTGAAATTATCGTCATTAAGAGCGAACTGTTTTCTATGACGCCTGCTTGACCTTTTGTCTTGTATCGGAGGTGATACAATTTTTGTGCTTTTGATAGTTCTGGATGGTTGATGTAAACGGCTGTAAACATGTCCCGGAAGGACGGCCATTCTTCATAACCTCCATAGAATGTTTCTGTGTCACATGGCGGCACCTCGAGGTAGATGCCGGAACTTGCCGTTTGACTTTCTATTTGTGGCAGCTCTACTCCACTGTGGGGAGTAGGTGCAATTGCTTTAATTAGCTTTAGTTGATCGGAGATCATAGCTTTTGTTTCTTCAAACTGGTCTAAGCAGTATTCGTATATTGCGTAAGCCGAGGATTTGAAATTGTGTGTATCTGAATCGTCAGAATCTAGAATGGCGTCATGAGCCGCTTGGAAGCGAGTCCAAAAATTTGTAAGATTTTGATTTTTGATTTGCAATAACGATTCAGAGTTTTCATGAATCGGTGAGGAGGAAAATCTAGTGCAGTATCTTATTAAACTGTCACTTTGTGAAATGAATTTAACAACCCGTTTGGAGCGTGCAGGTGTATTTTGATTTGTATCATTATGAACCATTTTTGATATATTGGGTATTAAAATATTTCTCAAACGAATTAAATTTTTCTCAGAGTAAACTGGTTTGAATATGGAAATTGAATTGAACCTTTTTTAGGTAAATGTTTTTATTTTCAGTGTAGGGTGCTGACAAACGAATATGTTTCGTGTTATTATTATCTTTTCTGTTTATTGCAAAATAATAATTTTTATGTATTTTATTTTAGTTTTAAGTTTGCAAATACTTTTAATTTATAAACACCTTTTACGTCCTTATGTTAGTATTTGGGTACACCCTAATACTTGGACCTGTATGTATGTGCTTATGAAGTATGCACGAATTGTTTGTTATGCTTTGTTGGTAAGCAATTGAGAGCTCGTTAGAGAGATCAATTAGCTTTTTGTCCACAATCCTGCTTGTTTTTGTTTGCCAAAGAACAAGAGGTATTGCCGTACAATTGCAAATGTGGACTTTGAACTTTTATGTTTTAATATAAGATGTATATATGTTTGCATATACTGTGGTACATGTATATATGTATGTTCGTATTGGGAGGAGAACGCGAAAGCGAATTGGGTAATGTGCCCGTATACTCCCGTATACCTTATTAATATATTTATTTCGTTTCTGTTTGGAAATGTATTTGGTAGATTGAATGCTATATGTTTGTGTATACTTGAACTTGGATTTTATTTTTTCGCAAAGGTGAGAGAGCGAGAAGCGGAATAAAAGAAAGGTATTCTCCTTTGTTAAAAAGTTACGTATGCACTTTTGAATTTATAAAGGGTGATTTTTTAAGAGCTTGATAACTTTTTTTTTAAAAAAAACGCATAAAATTTGCAAAATCTCATCGGTTCTTTATTTGAAACGTTAGATTGGTTCATGACATTTACTTTTTGAAGATAATTTCATTTAAATGTTGACCGCGGCTGCGTCTTAGGTGGTCCATTCGGAAAGTCCAATTTTGGGCAACTTTTTCGAGCATTTCGGCCGGAATAGCCCGAATTTCTTCGGAAATGTTGTCTTCCAAAGCTGGAATAGTTGCTGGCTTATTTCTGTAGACTTTAGACTTGACGTAGCCCCACAAAAAATAGTCTAAAGGCGTTAAATCGCATGATCTTGGTGGCCAACTTACGGGTCCATTTCTTGAGATGAATTGTTGTCCGAAGTTTTCCCTCAAAATGGCCATAGAATCGCGAGCTGTGTGGCATGTAGCGCCATCTTGTTGAAACCACATGTCAACCAAGTTCAGTTCTTCCATTTTTGGCAACAAAAAGTTTGTTAGCATCGAACGATAGCGA
The DNA here is from genome assembly GCA_027475135.1 of Bactrocera correcta. Taxonomy (NCBI): domain Eukaryota; kingdom Metazoa; phylum Arthropoda; class Insecta; order Diptera; family Tephritidae; genus Bactrocera; species Bactrocera correcta. Next base: position 91,051,958 of record CM050323.1, read on the forward strand.
TCGCCATTCACCGTAACGTTGCGTCCAACAGCATCTTTGAAAAAATACGGTCCAATGATTCCACCAGCGTACAAACCACACCAAACAGTGCATTTTTCGGGATGCATGGGCAGTTCTTGAACGGCTTCTGGTTGCTCTTCACCCCAAATGCGGCAATTTTGCTTATTTACGTAGCCATTCAACCAGAAATGAGCCTCATCGCTCATCGGACGTAAAGCGCGAAACACATTTCGAACCGAACACTGATTTTGGTAATAAAATTCAATGATTTGCAAGCGTTGCTCGTTAGCAAGTCTATTCATGATGAAATGTCACAGCATACTGAGCATCTTTCTCTTTGACACCATGTCTGAAATCCCACGTGATCTGTCAAATACTAATGCATGAAAATCCTAACCTCAAAAAAATCACCCGTTATATATAAATAGAAAATGTTTGTATTGGCTATATAATACTTTATATCCTGTGTCAATAAGCTGCTTGCTGTTTTTTTTCCAACAGAAGAGCTATTGCTAAGCATAAATAGGCAAAAAGTTATTACTTATGTATATATGTACGTCAATATATGATGCCAGGCGGTTTCAGTGTTTTCCCGAGAATTAAACCCGAAATGTTCGTTAACCGTATTTACTAATCAACGGAATCGTTATTTCATCGTTAATTGTTAACTACCAATTTTACATACATAAATATATAATAGATGAACAGAATACGCTAACTTTAGTTTTGTAGGGTAAAACGTTATGTGTAGTATGCCTGTTCGTTTTGTTCCAATTCCTGTGCTTATGTATCCATCTTCTTGCTACTTGGCTCCTTGTGCGTGCTATTGCAATTAGGTAAGAGTATGTAGATAGGTAGATTTTCCCGCGCCCGGTTATTAGTTTTGTTTTTGGGTTTCGCGCCCGAATAGTGCTTGTTTTTAATTTATGTCTTTTATTTTTAGTTTGGGAGTTTCGCGCCACGTTTGTTTTTGTTTATTGGAAAGAAATTGATTTCCTTCTTGTTGTGCTCCAGTCTTTTGATTTGGTTGTTTTTATTTTTTTTGTTTTTGTTGGTTATATACGTATTTATGTATATATGTTTTTTTTTCGTTTTGTGTCACTGCACTTTGGTGATTTTCGGTAGTTAGTTACACAAGTGTATGTACGTATGTATATTTCTCTGTTATATGTATGTATGTAATCTTTTTTGGTATCACAGCGCTTTGTTTTATTAACGGGTGATTTTTTTGAGGTTAGGATTTTCATGCAGTAGTATTTGACAGATCACGTGGGATGTCAGACATGGTGTCAAAGAGAAAGATGCTCAGTATGCTTTGACATTTCATCATGAATAGACTTACTAACGAGCAACGCTTGCAAATCATTGAATTTTATTACCAAAATCAGTGTTCGGTTCGAAATGTGTTTCGCGTCCGTGTCCGATGAGCGATGAGGCTCATTTCTGGTTGAATGGCTACGTAAATAAGCAAAATTGCCGCATTTGGGGTGAAGAGCAACCAGAAGCCGTTCAAGAACTGCCCATGCATCCCGAAAAATGCACTGTTTGGTGTGGTTTGTACGCTGGTGGAATCATTGGACCGTATTTTTTCAAAGATGCTGTTGGACGCAACGTTACGGTGAATGGCGATCGCTATCGTTCGATGCTAACAAACTTTTTGTTGCCAAAAATGGAAGAACTGAACTTGGTTGACATGTGGTTTCAACAAGATGGCGCTACATGCCACACAGCTCGCGATTCTATGGCCATTTTGAGGGAAAACTTCGGACAACAATTCATCTCAAGAAATGGACCCGTAAGTTGGCCACCAAGATCATGCGATTTAACGCCTTTAGACTATTTTTTGTGGGGCTACGTCAAGTCTAAAGTCTACAGAAATAAGCCAGCAACTATTCCAGCTTTGGAAGACAACATTTCCGAAGAAATTCGGGCTATTCCGGCCGAAATGCTCGAAAAAGTTGCCCAAAATTGGACTTTCCGAATGGACCACCTAAGACGCAGCCGCGGTCAACATTTAAATGAAATTATCTTCAAAAAGTAAATGTCATGAACCAATCTAACGTTTCAAATAAAGAACCGATGAGATTTTGCAAATTTTATGCGTTTTTTTTTTTTAAAAAAGTTATCAAGCTCTTAAAAAATCACCCGTTATTTGCAAACAGCACTTCACTTCGTAGCTATATACATACATATGTATGTACTTCTCTGCACTTTTGTTTTTCTCTGTGGTTTATATTTCAGTTTTATTCGCACTCCGTTTAGTTTTTGTTCTTTTATAAATTTTTTCTTGTTAAAATCCGAAGGTGCCTGTCAGTAAGGCTCGAAGGACCATGTTTGTAAGGATACAAAATTTATTTTATTATAAATTTTGTTTCTATTTTAATAATATATAATAACAAAATTATAAAATTAAATATTATAAATGTGGTAAGTTTTATTTAAAAAAAAATGTTAATATGCGGGGCGGCGAGACTACAATGCCGAAGATGATTTCACGGTGCTGCTGGTCGCATTTCCGCGCATCGATATCAAAAAGTAGAAAACTCTGTAGAATCGCATAGGTATCAAAGAGTCAGTGTCTATGCGAACTTGGTAGCGAAGATAGTTGCGTGAGGAGTCGACGGGGCGGAGAGAAAATGCGAAAGTAAGAAAGTTGTGGCTGGGCGGCTTGTGTAGAACAAATTGTCCCTGCTTACTACTTGTCTATCCTTTTTGTTGAGTGAGTGTATAGGTATGGTGAGTTGTTTTGATGTCATCAGCTGTGGTGAATTAAGCTGTCTTGTTAGGGTGCGCCAGTTTTCCCGGGTAGAGGGGTGGATGCTTAACTCATTTAAACATACACATTTATTGAAATATTTTTCATAGGGTTTGTTAGAAAAACGAAATTTATTATACTGTGGGCAAAAAATAGTAAGAGAATTTGTTCACGTTTTTAAAAATCTTAATTTATTCTTCAAAATGTATGTCGTCACCCTCAAAGTAATTTCTTTGTTGTAGTCAATTTCCCGAATAGTATTCAGTGTGCGTGGCTTCACTCGAAATGTTTTTCTCGAGCGGTAGTTTGAACCTACTAAATAGCCAGAACTTACATGCAGCTAAAACGTATGAATACGGTGGTTGCAGTTCGTTTGGAATGCATCACAACGAAGAAAACTGTCACCATAACCATGAATTTTTACCTGCTTTAACATGGTTATTTTCGGCATTCTGCTCTTTTTTGCCACAATATTCGTCGATTGATCGTCTGTTTCCGGATCGTAGGAATAGACCCATTGCCAGTAAACGTATTTCATGATATCCTTGCAGTGAAAAAGCATTATTAGCATTATGTGGAGGAATAATTTGTACCAATGAGATGGATAATAGATTTTTGCGCGAAATTTAAATTAAAAATTTTATTATGTTTTGCCCACATCGTATATGGGAGTTTGGGGTAGTGTTGACACGACTTTATCTATTTTTGTCAAAATCTTCCCTTGATTTTGTTAATGTACTCCACACACCTTCACCAAGCATCAGGTATAGCCGCTCGAATTTTATGTGAAGGCTAGGTGCATTTTATCCATTTTAGGCACATACATAGATACACTGTTATCAGTAAAACGCGCTTTCTCATTTTGGACACACAGGCACACCATTGTCAGGAAAAAATTATCCCTGAATTTCAATAAAAAATCTCATCGGGTTACCTTGGGGGTTGAACAGATTTAGTTGAATTATTACAATTTTAAGTCATTGGGTGGCATATCTTACCTTTATTCGTGCAATGTTTCGTACCATTTTATTAAGTGTAATCTATGAGTACATGGTATTTGGAAATTGAAAGAATCAAATGAAATCAATTGTGTTATATGGGAAGCAGACGTGGTTCAAGCCATATTTCGCTTGTTTTTGCACTTTAACATAGGAATTTCAGAAAACATCGAGTTTGGTTGAAATATGTACGGCAAATCCCGAGATACGTGATTTCACCTAAAAGGGGGCGGTATCTCACCCACATTTAAATTTTTACTCTGGTTTCTGTAAAGCTCTCTCATACCATCTCGGGTGAAAAATATTATGTTTTTGTCGTATTTAATTATTGATTCATCGCACTTTTAGTAGTTTTTAGTAGTACAGTTATATGGAGAGTGGACTGGGTTATTTTTGTTCTAATTCATTTTAATAATGTGGGACATCTTTTGAAGATGTTTAGCCTACAGAGTCTTCGAAAAAGTAATAATGGAACTGTTTAAGAGCATTCAATTTCCTACAAAGTCCACAAAACGAAATGATCTTTCAAGTATTTGGGAACAAAACAAAAGCTCATACTTGGAGACCATTTCTTAAAGGTATATACAACCAATTTTTCAAAGAACTTAGCGAAAAAAACTTGGTTTTTTAAATACTTAGCACTTTCTGGGAACCACGTTAATAGTTTTATAATATTTCTGAGATACAAGTATAACAAACAAACACATAAATAAGTGATACAGTACTCACTTTAATAACCAATCTTGTAAACTTTTTTATTTCTGATTTTGAAAACAGTACTTTTCGAAGTGAGGTGATGTGAGGAAGCAATAACTTGTTAAATTTCTTTATTTATTCTACATATTTCCCTAAATATTTTACCGAAATTTAAATCCGGCCCTTCATTGTGTTTTTTTGCACTGAACATATTTATATATTTATGCTGCTACGGAGCATACTGGTTTCATTAACCAATGGTTGTTTGTAAAACGTCAAATTAATTGAGCTAGATATGGAGTATTGCATATATATGTAAATAACTAAGATGACGGCATAGGTTAAACTGAAAGTAATGTCTGTCTATCTGTGCTAGCTGTAATTTGAGTAAACTAAGAGATGTCGTGATGAAACCTGGTTTTCCATGCCAAAAAAGCGACGATGAGTTCGTAGATGAGTATAATCGGACCATTTACGCCCCCACAAAATGTCACTATTCGAAAACCTGTAAACTTCAATAACACAGGCACAATTAAGAATACTAGTAATAATGGGAGTGTTAACAAGAAAAAACTTATTTCGGTCTTCTATAGTATACTATGAGTGTTGTACATTTTGACAAAAAGTGCCTGAAAACAAGCGTGAACACGAAGAGTTTGATGTAACTACTAATGTGGCTAGTGAGTAGTTGGCGATGCTGTGCAAATAATTACAACAGTTGTACCGTATTAACCATCATTACATATGCCTTAACGCTATGTGAACATTAGCACGAGTTTGAGTTATCCAAACTTTTCTTTCTTTCTTTTCACAAAATTTATCTCAAGTAATCCATTTAGAGTAATGAAGTAATTAATGCCAACCATTTGGTCGTTCATTAATTGTTAGCACCCTCCACTTAGTTGGCAGTCACCTTCTAAGTACAAATATTACTCATACGCCCTGTACATTAAAGTGGGTAAAAAAACGAAAATGTGTTTTTTTCGATTATTGTAACAATAAGACAAAAGCGGAAAGTTGTAAGGGGAAACGCTTCCAGTTACAATTAATAGTTCCTTCTTGGAGAGACTTTTTAAGAGGTATTCAAAAATCTGTTTTTAATTTAACCAAGCGAAAAAAATAATTCTTAATGGTTACCACCAAAAATAGAAATATTAAGTAAGAAAATAGAAATATTAAGTAAGAAATTTTTTGAAAGAGAAATTAATTATGATTGGTTTTTTTCCTTGTGTTTTCTTTTTCTGGAACAGGAGCCCAACCGTTTATTTGTATATTTTCATTATGTGTTTTCGATTCAGCCCATATGGAAACTCATAAATATTTTTAGATTAAACGCACATTTGTGAACCCGTATTACTGTTTCCTGCATGAATGTATCATTTAAATATTATTCAACCTGAAAACTGCATTTGTCGTCCTTTGTTTGTTTTGTGAGAAATATTGCATACATTTGGGCGATAATCTGTTAATCTGTGAAAAATATTTTTAAAGAGTTGGGTCGAATTTGAATCTTATTAATTCGTCCAAAATTTCACACATGTGGCCTACCATTTCAAACAGTAACTCTATTTTGTCTTGACATAAGTAGTTAGATCTTCATAAAAGACCTTGTGTGAATGAAAGCGCATAAGCGAACAAATATGTTTAAATCACTTTATTACACTTTAATTAGAAAAATTACATATTGTTTGTCAAAAAAGTCTTGCGGTATTTTCGCTAGTTGTAGTTTTAGTTTTTGGAAAGCTCATTTCACGCGCTGACACGTGTTTGATTGATTGTCTTTTCTTTTAAGTCATTCGTGAGTTTTAGCGTCGCAAACATGGAGCAAAATTAAGAGAAAATACGGCATATTTTACAGTACTACTTCGATAAAGGCAAAAATGCATCTCAAGCCGCCAATAAAATTTGTGCAGTTCATGGACCTGATACAGTTTCCATTTCCACCGCCAACGATGGTTTCAACGTTTTCGTTCTGGTGTAGAGGTGGTTGAAGATACGCCACGCTCCGGAAGGCCTGACGTCGAAAATTGCGATAAAATCGCTGAATTGGTCGAAAGAGACCGGCATAGTAACAGCCGTAGCATCGGTCAAGAGCTGGGCATAAGTCATCAAAAATTCATTTCAATTTCAATAAATGGTTTCAACGTTTACGCTTCGGAAGGCCTGACACCGAAAATTGCGATAAAATCGCTGAATTGGTCGAAAGCGACCGGCATAGTAACAGCCGTAGCATCGGTCAAGAGCTGGGCATGAGTCATCAAAAATTCATTTCAATTTCAATAAAAAAAAAAACAAAAATTTCAATAAAAATACCGCAAGACTTTTTTGACAAAGCGTTATTTAAATCTGCTAAGGCTAAGTTGTAACCGCTCATTAGCAACTTGGAATGGTTCGTTCCTTGCAGTTGTTGATAATACCCCTGGAGACCAACCGCAATGAAAGGTTCATAACCTACCATGTTGGTAAAGGCTGCTATAACTTTGTGAGCCGTTCTATACACTCCTGCACCATTAGATATCGCTTTAAGTGCCACTTGACTAATGATGAGTATGACTAGAGGAAGTTGCGATAGTTGCGTTATAAGTTTATCTCAACGCCACGACTTAGTATAACAAGAACCGCTGCTTTCAATATCGGGCTGTTGAGATCCTTTGACCGCCTACGAGTATACAGTATATGCGGAGCGGATTTGGTTAGCCACCAATATATAGACTAACGTTTATAAGATATTTATATATTTCACTATATTGGTGCGTCTTCTAAAATTTTTAACTTTAATATATGCGTTCATAAAATTAATCCGTTATGGGATAGCTTGTAACGAAATAGTTTTATTGCATCTTTGTTTCCAGTGACCAAAATGTACAAATGTTGATGTCCCCGTATTCAACATATTTTGTGCACTATCGCCAAAATTTAGCTGTGTGACTATTTATAATGAGAGCCCGCCCCAAACTCATGTTTAAAATGCTTCGAACAGTTATGATATCTAACAAATTTTATACTCGTGCAACAGTAAATTTATACACTATGCGAAAAGTCAAACCATCAATACAGACAAAACATAGGGAATTTCTTCAATATTTTTACTAATTTTTGAACAGTTATAAAATTTTTTCAATGTCCCCGACTTAAATTTTTTTTGATTAAATGAAGTTTAAAATCTCACCTTTGTAACACTTCATGGTTTGACACAATGTGATTGGTAGCACTGGAGACATACGACTGCAACGACATCTCTGCACTATATACGAAATACTTTTTCGACCACCCAATATTATTTGGCTTTCAGACTGGATGGGTGCACAGACGCATACGCATAGAAATATATAAGCATTTTTAGTGTTACATATTCCAACTGCTACTTTTATCAACACGTAAACATACTCGCTCTCCATTTTTCTATATTTGTAAGTGTGTTAAATTTATGCAAATTTGATTTCCTCTCTTTCACCAATGATGAGATATTGAAACTTCTCAATGATAAGCTTAATATAGTATGTATGCTTAAATGATCTTAATATACTAATTTGTTCGGAGCAGCTCCTTTCACAATGGAACCACCATTAATCTTAAGTTATTATTTATACTTAAGTTTACTAAACTAATACGCGCACATATGTATATTCCACCAACTGTGGTGAGAAAAGATTGTAAATATTTAATATTAATTGTCTTCTGGTCACTCTAATTTTGCATATCCACCACAGCATTACTCATTATTCTAATTCTTCATTTCCCTTTATCCTTTAATATTTTTATACATATATACATACATGTGAGAATGATTAAGCTTAGCTTTGCCTAAGTCTAGCATCTTAGTTATTAGTTCGCTTTTTACATTCGATACCTGCACACGCATTATTTTGTAGTTCCTTTTTCTTATATTCGCAATTCACCTGGTAAACCACCAACCACGTAACTTTCTATTCATTGTTTATATATATTTTATATTAATAAATATTTTGTAAATATATATTGTCGTTGTTTATATCGCGATTCGAAGCTATCAAAAAAGCTTGGTAGCTCAACACTAATTTAATATTAATTTTCGTCTCCTCTGTTTCGGATGTTATACTATTCAGCTAAAACCACAACTCTGTTATCACAATGAAATTTCCTCCGTTTGTAGTGAAAACCAAAAACAAAAACAACAAATCACCAAATAAAAAAATGTTCACGGAAGCAACATGAAATAATGCTTAACCCTGTGGTTCCGTGGGAGAGATATGATTTGGGAGTAGGTTAGATTTAGCGATTTAGAATTCTACTATAAAAAAAGACAAACGGAAGTACTCACAATTTCCCTACCGGACACTCTTATCAAGTTGTGCAAAACCACGCTGTGACTTCTGTCGACAGTCATTTCCAGTTGTCTTCCTTTACGTCGCTCTCCCGCTATGCATACGCTGCGCTTTATTAATTATAGTAATTACAATTAATTGTGCTATAATAATTAACAGAAATTATAAAAGTATATGCTAAATATTTGACTTCTTGCTGTGTTGTGTTTTGTTTGTTTTCGAGAATAATATAAACTATCGAAAATAATGACGTACGTACTGAACGAAGTCTAGCTTCCGACTACTTTTTTGGCAATTTAGAGGACTAAAGGTCGATCATATAATCGGTTTGTTGTAGTACGGATACTTTGGTACTAAAAAAAAATCAATTTTGAGCAGCATTGCTGTAGTTTGTAATTCCCACTTTTGTCCGATTTTTGAAGGAAAATGATCCTATGTGCGTCGGCGGAATTTTGAAATCCACGAATATCAACATTGCGGCTTCTTGGCATTGCTTTGTCTTCTTCTTCTTTGCCTCTTGCCATCACTCTTTCCCATGGAATGACATGGTGTACCGCTGTGTTTACCTTCTTTAGCTGTCACACAATTCGTCACATAAAAGTTATGCTACGAAAGCGTAGTGCAACGGGCGGCAAACTTTCATGCTTCGTCAACACATCTGTAATAACAACTAGAATAACAACAGTAGCAAACAAGTACAAATAAAGATGTTATATTCTATTTGGTGGTATGGTCATATTGCCGAATAGACGAAAACACTCCATCTCTGAAAGTATTCGACGCAGTAACTGTCGGGTGAAGCAGAGGAAGAGGAAGACATCCACTCCGTTGGAAGGACCAGGTGGAGGAGGACCTGGCTTCGCTTGGAATATGCAATTCGAAGCACATAGCAAAAAGAAGAAACGACTGGCGCGCTGTTGTTAACTCGGCTAAAATCGCGTAAGCGGTGTCTACGCCAACAAAGAAGAAGAAGAGGGACGGCAGCTGTGCCCCACATGTTGTGCGTTTTTGCCTTTTTATAAATCTTCTCAATTAGTGTTTTATTGTTGAAGCTATATGTATGAAAGTTGATGAAAACTCATAAAACTTAATTTTGACACTTAAGAATATTTTTAAAGAAAAAAACATAAAAAAATAATAACATAATAAAATAAATAATTTATAATCTAGTTTATGTCCAAAATGAGATTCCTAATAAATAAAAATTTATAGGTTACAATTTCCATTTAAATACCTTTGCATTTCAAAATATGCTGTGCATGGTTCTAAGGATAATAAGCTGCTTACGAATAACAAAAAGATCAATTACTCTAAAAATAGTGTAGATATTTTCATTAGCAATGATAAAGCAACTATATGATTGATGGAGATTTGTTTACTTTCGAATCCAAAACATCTGAATTTTTTGTTCAAATATTACTCATACGTGCATTGAAAACGAAGTACTGATAGAAAAGGTAGTGATGGAAGTATAGGTGCTACCGAAATATTATTTCAAAATATTCCTATAAGGTACCGAAGTTACCCCTAAGTCAGAGATAAATACTTCGTGTTCTTATTGGTGAAGGAACCATAATGGTGTAAGTATATCAACTGCGTTATCATGAATGCACGTCGAAAGGCATAAAATATTTTGCCGAGTCTTCGAAGAGTGTATTTCTTTATAATAACTGTGTGGAATGCACATATATGTATTGTGTGTGTCTATAAGTGCGTATGCGTCAAAAAATTGGTGACTTAAGTAGTTTGACCATAATTTTGCCGCAAGGCCCTGCGTTACAGTAACTTTTTATTGAGCGCAAAAATGGAAGAAATGACACAAATTCGTTGACATGGTTTCAAAACAAGATTGCATAAAAAGCTAAAATGTTAGACATTCTAGCGCATAAATCTATGGCATAAATTCTGATGCTTTAGAAAACATTAGTAACTAACATTATTTCAATTTCAAGAATTTTGTACCCGTAAGTTCGCAAAAGATCATCGATTTTACGAAAATAATAGAACTTAATTTTTCATTTGCAAAATTTGCTACAGCGAAAGTCGATAAATTCTACAGAAAATAACCAAACTTTTCCAGTTCAAAAAGACACGAAAATTCCGAATGAAATTTCGGGAACTATTTCAACGAAATGCTTTTCAAAGTTGCCCAGAATGGTCCTAATTCCGATGCCAAAGAGAGCGATCTGTTAACAGTTTTTAACTGAAATTGCTTCAAGCGGTAATGTCATGTGCGCAATTTTAAAAAGATTAAAATATTAAGAACAACGATGTAGATTTTCAAATTGCGTTGCGGTCTTGCTGATATTTTGGGAAAGACTTACAGCTCTTAAAAAAACCTACGTTAAAAAATTTAAGATCACAGGTATGTTGACTGCATATTAAACTGACCTCTGTCATTATAAATATTAAAAAAGTTTGAAAATGCTGGTATATAAAGAGATAATAAAACTCGCTGATACGAATTTTTTCCAAATGCGTAAAAAGATCAATAACTCATGAAATAATTGTGTTATGTTTTCATTAGCAATTATTGCGGGCCGACAGTTATTATGGAGTTCTATTTGGTCGTATTGAGGCAACGCGGAGAACATCCGTTGAAAATGGCCGGAATTACACGATGATAATGCACAGTCTCATCTAGCCACGATTGTAACCGTATTTAAGCAAAAAGCACAATGAATACCATCGATAAATCACCGTATTCACCAGATTTGGCTCAATTTCATTTGGTTCCATAGAACACGTTTTCAGTCTATCAAAAAGATGAAACTCACTTAACGGGCTGCTTTTTGGCCATCCTAAAGAGTGATTATGAAAAGTATTTCGAGGACTGAAAAAGCCGTTGACAAAAGTGTATTACATCTGGAGTGAAACAGGATTCCACGGAGTGGCAGTTTCAAGTTGTGATCGATATAATTTTTTGATAAAAACTCAGCTTTATTGGAACGAGCCGAGCAAGAACGCATTTCATACCCAAATATCCACCAAAATCATTCAGTTTAAGGGATTGAAGGGATCATACATGATATAGGCATGTCTTCAACGATTATTCGACCGACTTTGAAGCCTTTATACCCCTCGTAGGCGACTGGAGCAGTTGCTGTAAACAAACAGGTTTAGATCCTGCTCACATTTTGCACAATAACTAAAGACAGTCCAGACAACCCAGCAAATTGCATTATTTTGAAATATCATTTACTCGAAGAATTTAATTACAGTTTACGGGTGCTTCTTTGTTTTTATTTAAGTAAATTTTTTATCCGATTGTTTTCCATTTTAGGCGCAAATATACAGTGTTATTAATAAAACAAGTCCCTCTTGTTCATTGAAATAACCCACATATTGACCACATTGATATTGATATATGCCTGTTATATGTATTAAGTTGTGCCTTATTTGTATACTGGAAAGTGAAAGAATCGGACGTCTTTGTAGTCCGATTTCACCAAATTTTGTACAACAGTAAAGGAAAGCAGATGAACGTTATGTACCGAATTTAATTGATATAGCTAGAGTGGGTCCCGAGATATCGATTTTCATCTAAATGTGGACGGTGCCACCATCGTCCAAATTTGACCGTTTCCTATAGAACTTTCTTGTGCCATGTTGAGTGTAAAATTTAATGTCTCTTTAGAATTTGGTTATTAATTTATCGCACTTTTAATAGTTTTTAAGAAAATCGTTTTATAGGAAGTGGGCAGGTTTATCATCCGATTTCACTTAGTTTTACAAATATCTCGAAAAACAAAACAAAAGACAAATTCTCTCCACAAAATTATGTATTATTAAAAAAAAAATCGTAATGATATTATAACATTTTTTCTGCTTGATAAATCGGAAATATATTATTATAATTTAATGAAGCAAACTCGAAGAAAATCGTGTTGCGAACTTAAATATAACAGACTCACTCTGGTAATCCAGCGTGTTCTGTTGTTTCGAATTCATTAAATTAAATTAGTTTCATTTCTGTTGGCAACGTTTTTTCCACAATTGAAAATAAAGATTCTTTAGAAATGAAGACTTGAAAGAAGCAACACTAACAAAGAAAAGTAAATTGTTGAAATTGGAGGGACCAACAAAAGAACTGGAAGATTGCGCCGTAGTTAAGTTTATTTAATAATACAACGTTTTTGTATACCATTTAAGCCATTGAGGTTAGCGCGAATGCCATTACATATACTTAACAGCTTTATCAATAAATTCTACCACGCGTTTTTCTGTAACGGTAGCAACTTCGTAATCACAGTATTGTAGTTACGCGTAAAATTTCACAAATCGAAATCACACAGATTATTGTATATACCATTCCGTCATATGGTGATCTGTAACGATCAGTTCTCTGCAATTTTGTACACACTAAATATATAAAGTCTGATCCATTTTAAAGAAAAAACACAGAAGATTTAACTTTAATGGGGTTTCAAAGCAAGGCAGAAGTATAGCATCAACTTCATTTTGGTATGGCTTTGCGTGCTAAGTATTCGACCTGCACTGCCATTAGCTCGTTAAGCGTTAGCGTTGCAAATTTACATATTTAGCAGTTATTGGATGCAAGACATAGCTGCCGGAGTTGGGTACTTCAATTACTTATTGAGTAGTTCATGTCCATATTGTCAGGAGACCTCTTTTAGTTTCAGTACCGTTTTATTTATTATTATTATCGTGTTTGTCACATATGTTTTAATATTACAAAAATTATTAATTATAACAATGTTAAAAATATCTGTTGCTTGTGTTAATATTGTGTGTATCCGAACGACGCCACTCGACGACTGACTTCTCGTATCGATGCTACCTCTTGGCTATTGCTGTTTTTTACCCAGGTTGGCAGATTGTTGACAATATGTTCGGCTTTTGCTCGCAGTTAGCAAAATATTGTTACGTGTGGATAGCAGGTGGCATTGCAACCTGGTTGTTAAGGTGGTGTTTGCCTGTGTATAAATTTTAACTGTTCTGATTGAAATGCACCCATCACAAATTCAATATCCGTTAATGATAGTAACTCATGTGTACGTATATAAATCGTGTAGTCTGGTAATACGAACGCTATTGAAGTTGCTTGTTGAATTCTTGTATAAGTTAAGACATAAAGTACCTTTCTTTCAGATAAGGTGTTGTATTGCCACGTGTCAGAGGTAACATAAAATAAATAATCTATACAAAAGCCAGTTTAACTAATGGTTTCATTTCATAAGGCCTTGATTTCTTGATTTGCTTAAGACAAAGCTCGCTAATTATTTATTTTACCACACAAAAACGTACTTCAGCTCAAGCGCTCCCCTTTCGTTCTAGAAATCTCAGTGGAATATAGTGACAAACAAAGAACCAGCTGACTGTCACTATAAATGTTTATAGCACCCCGAAAATGTTGTATCGCTACTGACGCTTTTTCCGCCAATAGACAAAACTTGTGGAATAAGCGACTTACAACTTATGAAAATCTGAAATATGATATGACGCTGATAGATTAATTCATTACTTTATTTAAGGATATTTACAATAATATTGAAAATTTCCGAGCCACTTATGCTATATTTACCTAAATATGAAACATTTGTAAGGAAATTAACTATTTTAATAAAAATTAATATTTTTATTTACATTCATATATAAATAAGAACTTTTAATTGTTATTCGTATAATGTTAATTAATACAATATTAACATATTAGTTTTTTGCTTCATATGCATTATATATTTACAAATTCACTAAAATTAACCGGAAGGTAATGAAATGTGTGCAACCACAACGGTTGCAAATTTTATGACAACAATTTTGAATGCAAAGAGCGGAAACCAACATATGGTATTTATATAAAAGTAAATGACAGAGTTCAGCGCAGGTCCACATGCATTTGTATTATTGTAGTTTTATTTGTATGTATGTCTACACAAAAAAGTAGATTTAAATTTGGTTGTAAAATATATTTAAAGCTTCTATAGTGAAACCGTAGTTTAATTAGAATATACGTAGCATGAATGGGAAATCAGATCGCTACCATTAGAAGGTACAGCGAGTGAATGCGCTGTACCAACCGCAAATGATGACGAGGGAAGTTCCATTTGTATGCACACAACAATAATGTATGAATATTTACAAGTAAAGATGACGGTATTATGAAGGATGTAATTGACTGTGACCGGTGGGTATGAGCAAAATTGCGAATGAAATTGAAAAATCACATTTCAACCATTAACCACTCCCCCTATTCACCAGATAAGGCACTGTGCGACTTCTTTCTTTTCGGAAAAACGGAAAAATGCATTTGCCCATGAAAGGAAAGCGTTACGCAGACGTAGAGGTTATTCAAAATGCTTGCACCGGCTTACTGGCGGCCATAGCGGCAAACGAGCTAAAGCATTCGTTTGACATGCTTTTCGACTGTGCAAAAAGCTGTATTGAAGCAGAAGGAGACTATATTGAATAAAATACATTATTTATGCCGAAAAATCATTTGTTCTGTTTTGTTTTTAAGACCTATTTAATTTAGAATGCACCTTGTAAGTCAAATAGGTATCTGCACAATAAATCTCCAAAATTTATAACCGAAAAGAAAATTGTCTTAGCGCAAATTTGCAAAGTTTAAACTTATTTGGCAGTACGGTTGTTTTCAAATTAAGTTCCTGAAGAATTATTCCTTTGAATGTTTCCTCTTTGTCACTTAAACAACAAACTACATATCTGTTTTATTATTTTTAAGTTGCTTAACTTTTTTTTCGGGCTGAACTTTATAGATTATTCCAGAGAAGATAGTGGTATGTAAAACTGCTCATTTGATTAAAATGCAACCTAAAGCAATCTTCGTTTGTTTAAATTTAAGCTCTGGAGATATACAGAAAGAAATTTGTAGTAATCTCTCAATTATACAGTGAATTTTGAAGTTCAGTCGTTAGTTGGTAAAGTGCAGTATTAGTGGATCTAAAGGGTGATTTTTTAAGAGCTTGATAACTTTTTTTTTAAAAAAAACGCATAAAATTTGCAAAATCTCATCGGTTCTTTATTTGAAACGTTAGATTGGTTCATGACATTTACTTTTTGAAGATAATTTCATTTAAATGTTGACCGCGGCTGCGTCTTAGGTGGTCCATTCGGAAAGTCCAATTTTGGGCAACTTTTTCGAGCATTTCGGCCGGAATAGCCCGAATTTCTTCGGAAATGTTGTCTTCCAAAGCTGGAATAGTTGCTGGCTTATTTCTGTAGACTTTAGACTTGACGTAGCCCCACAAAAAATAGTCTAAAGGCGTTAAATCGCATGATCTTGGTGGCCAACTTACGGGTCCATTTCTTGAGATGAATTGTTGTCCGAAGTTTTCCCTCAAAATGGCAATAGAATCGCGAGCTGTGTGGCATGTAGCGCCATCTTGTTGAAACCACATGTCAACCAAGTTCAGTTCTTCCATTTTTGGCAACAAAAAGTTTGTTAGCATCGAACGATAGCGATCGCCATTCACCGTAACGTTGCGTCCAACAGCATCTTTGAAAAAATACGGTCCAATGATTCCACCAGCGTACAAACCACACCAAACAGTGCATTTTTCGGGATGCATGGGCAGTTCTTGAACGGCTTCTGGTTGCTCTTCACCCCAAATGCGGCAATTTTGCTTATTTACGTAGCCATTCAACCAGAAATGAGCCTCATCGCTCATCGGACGTAAAGCGCGAAACACATTTCGAACCGAACACTGATTTTGGTAATAAAATTCAATGATTTGCAAGCGTTGCTCGTTAGCAAGTCTATTCATGATGAAATGTCACAGCATACTGAGCATCTTTCTCTTTGACACCATGTCTGAAATCCCACGTGATCTGTCAAATACTAATGCATGAAAATCCTAACCTCAAAAAAATCACCCGTTAGTTGCTCTGTATGCGTGCTGACTGGCTTGTAGGGTACGATTTTGAGCATCTTCGATCTTATATAGTTACCTACAATCTTTTCCTTCCCTTTTAACATGAAAGAAGTAAGACTAATAGCATGAAGACTACCCTTTCCAAGAAGGAGAAAAGGAACCCTGTACCAACTTGGTTGAGTCTGCAGTGAATAATTTCTCTGCAGCTTTCCATTCTGATCGACCCGGGCTATGGCCTATGCACGATCATTGGTGGAATTTGGTCATCCCGAACTGTCTCTGTGAAGTGCCCAATCAAGAGTGTCATTCCCCTATCCTCTGCGCTGATCGTATTGGTCTCATATTGCCTTTTAATTAACAATGCTGGTTCCATCTTGCCTCGTACATTCTGGCCGCCTCTGGGAATGAGGAAACGTTGTCCCGGAATTTCCTTAAACTTTTCGTCTTTATGGACCTACCTTTCTTGTTATTGGTTGTTAGATGCTGTTTGTCTTCCTCTCAGTTGCTTGAGCATTTGGCTTTGTTGCAAAGCCGGCGAACTGACTGCCTAAGCACTGAGAATTTACTAGACCACCAGGTGTACAGGTCTGTTTCTGGGTGGTCACCTTTACTGAACAGGCGCAGTGATAAGCGTCCATTATAAAAGGTTTGCAGCCAAACTGCTCTCCATCTACCCTCATTTTTGATGCTTAAATTGCTTCTTTTTATTAGTTCAAGAACGGACTCACTCCTCGCGTTTTAGTCCGCGCTACCCCACTCCGGATGATCTCATCCCAGTATGATAGGGAGCTTTTTTCTTCTACAGTAGGCAGCCAATCTGAGTATCAATGGGGGAGAGGTGTTGGGACTCTCTCTTTTGGAAGAAAGGCCGACGCAAGGATGAAGCAAGAACCTTCCGTGTCCTTCACCTGAACTGCCAAAAAATATTTTAGTGCGCTTTTAACGCTAGTGCTTAGCGTTTTCTAAAAACCATTACAATTTATTTGACGTCTTCAAGCTTAAAAATATAAGTATTAAAAACAAATATTTATATTATATGTATTTTCTATAATTCTTACCTCTTAGAAGATATATTTCTTTCATGCAAACGCACGTACATTCGCATTCACAGCTTTTTACTACATGGTAACCGCCAACTACTTATTTTAATTGTTCACTTTCGCACACTTTTTATTTTGCTTGAACTCGTTCATCCCCTTTATCGTTTAACTCCTAACCTTAAATCGGTATCAGCCGTCAACCGACGACGAAAATGTAAACAAGAGCACAAAAACATATTCTCACAGCTTGTTATATTCGTATGTTGCCATCGATGTTTTCGCTTTATTTTTCTGTAATCGCCCAATGTTAAGTAGTAATCATTTCTTTTTTCAGCATTAAATAAATACATACGTTTCTGTCTGCTTATTACCTAACCACTGTTACTTTTGCTTTGTTATTATATATATTTCTTACCTCTTTGATATATATTTACTTGCTCTTTCTTGTCACTGCTGGGCTTTTGTTGCTTATTGTTTGAAGTTGCATTCATTATCTATTATCAACTGTTCCAAAATTCTGTTCTATACTAAACTGCCCATTTCGTGACTGTTTAATTGTAGTTTTCCTTGCGCCTTTTTATGTAACGTTATTATAAAAGCTGGACTGCACAAACATAATGATTTAATTTCAACAGAATGGGAATGGAAATAAATAATAACAAATGCTCATACACAATATTTATTCATTGTAGTCACATAGCCTCAACTAACCGGTATAATTTTCTTTGTTATAATGTATAATATGTATACTTATGCATTTATTTACACTATATTTTTACCTGATTTGCGCCCATGCCAAGAGAAGGACGATGTGACCAAAGATGCACACCTATGAGTGCTGCCCCCGCCACGATGTCAAAATCGTGCTTGGCGACTTCAATGCCAGGGTGGGATAAGAAGGTATCTTTGGCACTACGGTCGGTAAATTCAGCCTCCACGAGGAAACATCTCCAAATGGGTCGAGGCTGATCGACTACGCCGGGGCCCAAAATATGGTTCTCTGTAGTACCAGATTCCAGCATAAGAAGATACATCAAGCTACCTGGCTGTTTCCGGATCGAAAAACCACAAACCAGATCGATCCCGTTGTGATAGACGAAAGACACGTCTCCAGTCTCTTAGATGTGCGTGCGCTCCGAGGTCCTAACAATGCTCGAAAATTCCACAAAAACATGCGGCGGCTTACAGAAGGTTTCAGGACCGGAGCATACTCTTGTAGAGCCCCCAAAGGTGAACTAGTCACTGATGCCCAGAGCATACTTAAATTATGGAGGGAACACTTCTCCAGCCTGCTGAATGGCAGTGAACGCCAAACACCAGGAGAAAGCGAACCCGATACCCCAATCGATGACGATGGAGCAGACGTTCCATTGCCCGACCATGAAGATGTTCGAATAGCATTTGCCCGCCTGAAGAACAACAAAGCGGCAGGGACCGATGGATTGCCGGCCGAGCTATTCAAACACGGCGGCGGAAAAACTGATAAGGAGCATGCATCAGCTTTTTTGCAAAATATGGTTGGACGAAAGCATGCCCAACGATTTGAATTTAAGTGTGCTATGCCCAATCCTTAAAATAGGAGACCCCACAATCTGCGCCAACTATCGTGGGATAAGCCTCCTCAACATCGCGTACAAGGTTCTATCAAGCGTATTGTGTGAAAGATTAAAGCCCACCGTCAACAAACTTATTGGACCTTATCAGTGTGGCTTTAGACCTGGCAAATCAACAACCGACCAGATATTCACTATGCGCCAAGTCTTAAAAAAGACCCGTGAGCAGAGAATCGACACGCACCACCTATTCGTCGATTTCAAAGCTGCTTTCGACAGCACGAAAATGAGCTGCCCCTATGCCGCCATGTCTGAATTTGGTATCCCCGCAAAACGAATACGGCTATGTAAACTGACGTTGAGCAACACTAAAAGCTCCGTCAGGATCGGGAAGGACTTCCCCGAGCCGTTCGATACCAAACGAGGTTTCAGACAAGGCGAATCCCTGTCGTGCGACTTCTTCAAGCTGCTGCTAGAGAAAATAATTCGAGCTGCAGAACTTAATCGAGCAGGTCCAATATTTTATCAGACAAGGAAGCACAGCAGGTGGGTCTGGCAGTGAACGAGGGCAAGGCGAAATATCTCTTGTCGTCAAACAAACAGTCATCCCACTCATGTCTCACGTCACTGTTGACAGTCATAACTTTGAAGTTGTAGATAATTTCGTATATTTGGGAACCAGCATAAACATCACCAATAATGTCAGCCTAGAAATCTAACGCAGGATAACTCTTGCCAACATGTGCTACTTCGGACTGAGTAGGCAATTGAGAAGTAAAGTCCTCTCTCGACGAACAAAAGCCAAACTTTATAAGTCGCTCATAATTTCCGTCCTGCTATATGGTGCAGAGGCTTGGACGATGACAACAACTGATGAGCCGACGTTGCGAGTTTTTGAGAGAAAATTGCGCGTTGCAGAGGAAGAGGAAGACCTCCACTACTTTGGAAGGACCAGGTGGAGAAGAAGCTGGCTTCGCTTGGAATATCCAATTGGCGCCACGTTGCGAAAAAAGAAATGACTGGTGCTCTGTTATTGACTAGGCTATAATCGCGTAAGCGGTGTCTACGCCAATTAAGAAGAAGAGAAGAAGATATTTTTACTTAAAGGAGTGGCCTATAAATATGGAGAGTCAGAAATTAGGTTCATGAACAAAGTTGTGTCAGTCTGGTGATTTCAGTGTTCACATACTTATGTTTACGTATTTATTTTAAGTTTGTTATTTTACACGATGCACCCTATGCGTTGTTCCTCAATTACTTAGTATTCTTTACTTCTTATATTTCTTAAACTATTGTATTACTATCGTTGTAAAGAGATCTTCTACTTTGTATTGCTGTACTACACAGACGTGTGCATTCAGTGTAATCATTAACATTTAGTAATGCCGAACGAGTAACAAGAAGTCCCAAAAATCCCTATTTTCGAAAATGGTACGTGTGATAGTTTTTTGAGTTCAATACTTGTCTATTAAGGGTCGGACAGAATTATTATTATGTACGTTCTGATGTCGGTATGGTATTACATCTACATTTATTAAAAAACTTTCAGCCTTATGGAAAATAGCTGGACGTGTTATATTCGGTGACATCCAATAATGAATGCTGGGTCTCACGATGGTTATTGCACGTAGGCTGATTATGTTGACATTGAGTTCAGCAAAGTTCGAAAAATTACAGAAAGCGAATTTTAAACGATTGTAAACAATGTTCCGGCATAGGTCTTTCCATGATGAAATGCCAACAATACTGAACGAAAATAACGTGATATCTTAAAGCCTCCCGCGCGATCTGTCAAAAAAAGCTATTCCCTTCTTGGATCACCAGTTTCTTAAGGAGTTATATCCACTGTTTGTCATATTTTTAGGCTGCAACCACGCACGCCATTATAACTATATCCAAGCTTTCCTGGTCAGTTTTTGCATGACATTTTCCTTTTTTTGACTCCAAGAGAAAGTGTTAATATTATAGCCAAATCAGAAGTGTGTTTAGACGCTTCGCTCAATCTGCCTGCACTCATCTTTGCATAGGAAAATCAAATTTATTTCCTGCCTTAACTGCCAAAATAACGAGGATATTAAACGCATCACTATTTAACCAACCGGTTGGAGCTATGCATATTTTTCGCTTCTTTGTGTACGGTAACTTTTTCCATAATACGACAACTTTGCCGCCTTGCATTCCGATGCTGAATCCTATCACTCTCCACTATATAAATCTATGTGTATGTAAGCGTAGTTTTAAGTACGACGAAGTATTTACAAAAGCGGTAAATGTTACAAATTCAAATGTGGCTACTGAAAGATGGAAAATTCACTTAGTTGGTATCTTTTTCCGTATGTATTACTAACGAAACTGAAAGTTTAAAAGCTCGAAATTAAAGGCCTTACTTACATAAACTAGCCAGACCAATAGAAAGTTCTAAGACATTTTTCAATTGAAATCGCAAGGTAATTTGTATTTTCTAATTTGTAAAAATTCATCCTATTCCATATAATTCCCTATATCGAAGTGTTAAAGGGGAATTTGAGAAGTTCACTTATTGTGAAATTTCGTAATTATTATTTCAAGTTGGCAGAAAGGTGGTCAAAATGTGTAAAAATTAGTGGTAAATACTTTAAATAAGTTTGTTTTTACAATTCTATTCAAATTTAGTTTTAATATTCACAATACAATCGTTCATTTCGTACTGGTACAACGCAAAAGGCAACCTACGTAATGACAACTTTCTGGTTGCTGTAATGGTACTCGAAATAATTAAACTTGTAACCGTCATCTCTGTCACACGCTCTCAGTAATAATTTTTGTACTCTTGCAACATGTTGCTACAGTATATCATCTGTATATATACATATATACTATACATATGGACCTAAATGATCAGGATGAAGAGGCGAGTACAAATACGGACCTGTCTGTCCGTCCGTCTGTTGGTCCGTCCATGCAAGCAGTAATCTAAGTAGCTTGAATATCTTTAAGAAACTTGCTACATACTTTCTTGTCAATCCCAGGGCAGTGAGTATTGCCACGGCTACAAAACGCCATTGTGCGAAAACTTAAAAACTGTAATTTGGCATAGGATATGGAAATAACAACGGGCGAAAATGCTTTTAGAAGTTCAAGCTACCAAAACAAAATATGCTCAGAAGAAATCCTTTAAGCACCCCTACCGACACTAAAAAATTTGACGATACTGTTAAAAACTTCAATACATCAATAACTTAATGGATTGGCATATTAAATTTTACATGGGATGGTAAGAGAAGCCTTATAAGGAGACGGCGTAAATCTGGACGATGGGCGTGGCACCATGATGTATAACAATTGCATCATAAGCATGCTAAGAAAATATTCTAACGACGCCGACAGTTTTTTTTATGTGTATGAAGAATCATGTGTTTTAAATCTTAACATCAAAATTTCACGTCCTTTATTAAAAGTGGTTTTTAGACGATTTTGGATTTCCTGTTAGAAATCAAGATTAATTCTAAGTTCCCCCTAAATATTGTGTAACGTATGAGAGACCGCTATAAAATAGGTTATGATATCTAACATAGTGTCGAGCTACCTGTGCCAAAAAGATCATTATTTTGCTTCGAACTCAGTGAAGCAAAATTCAAAAGATCTTTGAATAAAAAATCAGGAAATGTTTTGTTGTACGTCGTACAAAAACTTTTAGAAAACCGTAAATCTGAACATTAAATTGAAAATACATATTCTGGACTCCGAACTTGATTTCTATCAGACAAATTTTAATGTTGTGAATGACGAATAAGGCGAGACGTGGTATCAGGACATTTCCTTAATGAAGAGGCGCTATCAAGGAAATGGAGTGCAGATATGCTAGTAGATTATTTTTGGAGACTTAAGAAAGATCTTTCAGAAGGCAAATATGACGAAATATTCACGAGAAGGTTTTTCTATATTAAATAATATTTTATTGAAATGTAGCTGACGTTTGCACTTTTTAATAAAAAAATATATTTTTATGTCACAAAAATTAACCATTTAAATAAAAATCCACGTATTATAATAATTTGTTAACTTATCTAATTTATAAAATTTAACATGTAATATTGTGTTAACACTAAAAACATATATTAATATTACAACAGCTTACTAATTCGCAAAATCATTATTAAATGTAGGCTATTAGTTCTTTATTTAAATAACACAATATTAACTTATTCGTTTTGGCTCTACACACATTCGATATTTGTGTTCTATTAATTCTCTGCAATCAACCGGAAAGAAATATATATAATGTGTGCATTCAAAACTGTTGCTATTTATATGACCAACCTTTTAAATGCAAAGAGCGGAAACCAACATATTTAATTAACAATAAACGCCAGAGCTCAACACAAAAACACACGCGTGTGTACTGGCTTTCGTGATGGTATATATGTATACTATCGCGCTTATTATTGAGAATTGGAAAACGGAGTTGAAACGGCTTTGGAACAAAATGCTAATTTGATTAGAATAGCATGCGGTGAAAATCAGATCGCTACTGCTAATAGGTATGTACCAAATAATTTTTAAAAGCTCACAATAAGACTAACGGAGATAGGAGGGATTTGTATACACACTCTAATAACAGTAAGTACGCATATTTATAGGCAGAGGTCGCGGTAACACGAACAATGTAAGCGACTGTCAACGGTGCGTATGAGCGACAGTGCTGATAAAATTGCCTTCATTTTCAAAAATATATACGTTTTACAAAAATATATGGTTTGAAAATAATATTACGAAGGCAGTTCCTTCATTTGTATACCGGAATATATATTTGTATATAAGTTGGATTACAAAAGACTTTTTCGACTACACAAGGTAGAAGTACTTTTTTAGTAACCTTTTTTGACAGATCACTCATGAGTCGTGTTAAGCTGTCATGTTCTTTTTGTTTAGTTTTTATGGCATTTTATCATGAAAAGACTTACGCCCAAACAACGTTTACAAATTGTTCAACTTTATTATGGAAATTCAGTTCCGGTTCTTAAAGAATGTGGTTTGGCGCTTTTCTTACCTTATGGTCAACATGAAAGTACTATTCCCAACACCGTCACCAATCTGCAGACCCAGCATTCATTATTGGATAATATTCGACCGAATAGACCAGCATGCAGTGAAGAATATATGGCAGCCGTAGCTGAGGGTGTACACGAAGACCTTGGAGATTCGATACAGCGCCGGTCGCAGCAACTCGGACTGGCGTATGAAACGACTTAGAATAGTTTACGTCAAGATCTCAAATTGTGAGTGTACACGACACATTTGCAAGAGCTAAACCCGTTCTAGCTTTCAAGCGAATTCGCTCAAAGAGCAATCTGTAAATATTAAAGAGCTGTAACTTCGGTGTGCAGATAATTTCTCGATTTAGAGCGGTCAATCGGCCACCTAGATCGTATGATATCACACTGTCAGAAAATTACCCGAATTACAGAAAGCCTATGCACTGCAATTATTTGTTTTGCATACGCTTTTTTATCCATTGCCTGTATCCATACTGGTGCCGCATACTCATACAGTATTACGGAACTCATTAATAATCGCCGGCTGGAACGCACACAGCCTCTATTGGTCATCATTCTCGATAGGGCATTATAAATTCTGTTTGCCTTGGCGGAGGAATACTCCAAGTGTTCTTTAAATTTTAATTTGGAATCCAATATTACTCCCAGATACTTCAATTACGGCTGCGAGGTAATATTGCTTTCCTCTATGGTGAGCTCTATTCGTTCTTCTTTTTTCCTAGTGCTTATCAGTAAAACTTCTGTTTTTTCCTCCGCCAGTGTAGGTTCTGGGGTTCTCAAATTCCAAGAGCCATTCATCAACGCCACTTACACCCCATCAGGTGTACAGTATGGTGTGATATCACATCTGAAAATGTCATTGGGCCATACTTTTTCGAGAATGAAGATGGAAGTGCTGTAAGCGTAAATGGAGAGCGGTATTGGTTTATGATAGAAAATTTTTTACGTCCTGCTCTTGAAAACAGATCTAGTATATGGTTTCAGCAGGACGGATCTACTGCCCATACTGCCCGAGACACAATGGCCCTTTTAAGACAAATTTTTGGAGGGCGAATAATTTCCAGTAATTCGGAAATTATTTGGCCAGCGCGATCGCCAGATT
The DNA here is from genome assembly GCA_027475135.1 of Bactrocera correcta. Taxonomy (NCBI): domain Eukaryota; kingdom Metazoa; phylum Arthropoda; class Insecta; order Diptera; family Tephritidae; genus Bactrocera; species Bactrocera correcta. Next base: position 91,077,298 of record CM050323.1, read on the forward strand.
TGACAGCACCCGACTATTTTCTTTAGGGTTATTTGAAGGAGCGAGTGTATGTGAACAAGCCAGAGACAATCCTTGAACTCAAGGCAAACATTGGTGCAGAAATTCGAACGCTACAGCCAAAAGTTTTGAAAGATGTTATGGAAAATGCTCTAGAAAGAGCCCATCAGTGCGAAGCTGAAAACGGCGGTCATTTAAGAGACATCATTTTTCATACTTAATGAAAAAAAATTCCTTTTTGTATATTATATAATCTGAAAGAAAAAATAAAAAAAAAATTAATTAACGAAAAAGTTATTAAACTTTTACACCCCTTGGTTTCTTTTGGCCCACCCTGTATGCACGCATTGTACATGTTAATGAATAAACTGGGTCTAAGAGCTATGGGTCCTTTAAGAGCTCTATTTGGTATACCATCTATCCCAGGCGCTTTAGAGCTCTTGATTTTTTTCGCAATAGCCAATAGTTCGTCTTCTGTGACTAATAGGGGTGACTCCGTAGCTTCGTTTCGTTTAGTTAATATAGGAAAAGGATGCATGTGTCGGGAATAACGCTTCGACAACATTTTTCATAAATGATACGTTCTTAGGTTGCTGCGACTTAATTTTGTATTTCGACATACAAATTTTGAATGCCGATCCCCAGGGGTCTATCTTCGCTTCTTCACATAGCTTTTCGAAACAGGATCTCTTACTACGGTTAATGGCTAACTTCAGGAGCTTTTTTTTGGAATTTATATGCTTCTCTGAGGCGGATTTCGTTTTCTCCTCCCTGGTTTCGCTGTGCGCGACGTCCAGCTGAGTTAAAGAGCTTCCTCAGCTTGGCAATGTCGTCGCTCCACCTGTATACCAGCTTTTGACTGTTATTGTATCACATCCTGCGCATAGTTGCGTCGCATGCTACAATTAGTTCCTTCTGCACAGCGGTTACTAAGTCGGTGGCGTCTTCGCCTGGTGCCTTTGCCGCACTCCAGACGCTCTCAAAGACGTCAGTTTCAAAGTCCTTTTCACGCCAACTACGTTTTCGAGGGGGATTTCTGCGAAATAGTTCCCTTTCTTGGGGGAACGAAACTTCAGCGATTATAGCCATATGGTCGCTATTTGTGTAAATATCTGATACCTTTCACTTAATATGTATGCTAAGCGTGTCGTTGGCAAACATTAGGTCTATTATAGAACCTTTATTACCCTTTTGAAACGTATTTTTTGTGCCATTGTTTAGAATCCTGAAGTTTGTTTGACTCAAAAATTCTAGAATGAGGCGCGTGGATTTGTAATTCTGCCACCCCAAGCAGTATACCATGCGTTAAAATCACCCGCTATTATTATTGGCGATTTGTTTCTGGTTTCTAGAGACAGCTCCAGGAGAAAATCTTCAAATTCTCTAATTGTTGCGCTAGGACGAGCATAGCAGCTAACAAAATATATACATACCTTGTATCTTTGCCCATGTAAAGCCGTTATGGGCTTCTTTGGAGCGGGATGAGAAAGCTTGACCTTTGGCAGGCCCTTGTTGCTGCCTTGCCACTTCTATCTTTACTCTAAGAGCTTTCCGAACGTTATCTATATGGCTCGCTTAGTAAGGCGACATCTATGTTCTCTTCTTGAACTGTTTGTTTTAGCAGAACTTGTGCTGCAGCGTAGTGATTAATATTTAGCTGTAATAACCTTATTGTTTTCATCATTCGTACGTGCTTCGGACATGTCAAACTTAAGACGGAGTGCTCTCCTTTGCAAAGCATACAGCTCTTGGCATTTTTGCACACTTTTGCTAGGTGCCCTGCAGCTCCGTAGCGTGTACAGAGGGTGGACCGGTCAGTCTGACTATTACATTTGTGGACTATATGACCCAGTTCGAAACACCTAAATCATCGGGTAATGGGTGAGTATTCTCGGAGACGACAGAGAGACCACCCTATCTTCACTTTGCCCAATTTTAGTGCAATCTTAGCGTCCTGAGCGCGCAGAAAAATAAGAGCTATTTGTGTGCCACTTCGGGTTTTCCTCATACTTCTGACGCTTGATTTCTCCAGGTTTCGGTACCCACACTCTTTTTTTAGTGCCTCGCAAATTTCTTCCTGTGTTGTAATTTCGTCTAAGTCCTTACACACTATTGTAATGTTATGGGTTTTTGGCTGTATCAGCGCCATTTCACCCAACGCTCCCTCTAAGATGGTTTGAAATGATTCGGCTCTCTTCTCTGCCTGATTTTTCAACACGATGAGTAGGTCTCCTTTTATCGTCTTCTGTATGTAGGTCACGTTTGATCCCAACTCTTCAAGACCGCTGTCGCTTTTTATCTTCCGGACTACATCAGCATAAGACGCACCCGTCTTTTTGGTTATTATGATGGCGTCCGGTTTCGTTCTAATTTTCTTCTGAATCGGTTTCTTCTTTTTCCCAAAAGATATATGTAAATACATGAAAGTTATAACTTCGCTACATATTTACATATTTATGTGGAAACTAATTAAAATATCGCCTTTATAATTTATTCAAATATTTATTATTATTATATAGCTAACTTAAACCGTATGACCTATAGCATAGATACCCATAATTTCGTTCGGTTGTTAACTTGCACTGTGCTGTTCAAACTCTTATTCTAAAAATGTTGCCTATCTGTTATTTATTCGATAGACGCTTTATCAAATTTCGACCAACAAAAATGCTTCTATCTACTGCCATATGCTGTATTCTCCAAGGCTACCATTTCATTCCTATAACACTTTGTTAAAAAATTCTTGAATGCTTTCCAAACAAGTGTATCCACCATTTGGACTCTAGCAGTATTTTAGCACTTTTCCATTTTGTGAGTTTAAAGAGTTTAACTTATTCTTAAACTTTTCGTAAGGATGAAATCAAATTGTTAAAAATTTGGTTAATTCATCTTTAAAATTTCAACTTTATAATCTTGAAAGTGATATTATGATAAATTATCTAACTAGTTTTAGGCGCCGTAAAGGAACTTCGGATCAATAAATTAAGCCTTTATAAAAACTTGTGATATTTTTGATCTTAGTTAAACATATTTCAAAATTTTGACTGGTTTCATGTTTGTTGAAAATTTGGTTAATTCATCTTTAAAATTTCAACTTTATAATCTTGAAAGTGATATTATGATAAATTACCTAACTAGTTTTAGGCACCTTAAAGGAACTTTGGATTAATAAATTAAGCCTTTATAAAAACTTGTGATATTTTTGATCTTAGTTAAACAAATTTCAAAATCTTGACTGGTTTCATGTCTTCTCTATTTAAATATGAAAAATGAACTGAAGCTTTCTCTCGATAGTAAAAAATTCCTGTCTCCCCAATCCTATAAATATCTCTTTTTGAAGTAAATGACACGTTTGCTTCTTGTTCTACTATTGCCACTTCTTCTCTGACAACTAAATTCACCATCTCTCCCTTCATCTTCAAAAACTATCTAATTTAATCGATCGATTGACAGACTATAGAATGTGAAACGGGTCAATATGTAACTAAGAAACACAAAGCCGCGATTGCCTTTTTAACCTGGAAACGACAAAAGCTTAAAAGTAGGGGTGTTGGAGAAACGAAGGAGGAAAGAAATTTGTCGTCATTTACTGAAAGACAGATTAACAAACAATGAAATCAACAAAACAAGACACCTCAAATGGCATGCAAATAAAAGCGTTGGACTGCAGGTGCCCCCACCCTACTACCACCTACTACTATAAAAAATATATTTTATATCTACGGCATCAAATTCCCCCTAAAGCAGTGATAATATATTAATTAATAACTCTGCAAGAGTTGTTAATAATACAAAAAAATTTTAAAATTAAGAAGCAAATTACTAAATTTTTTATTCAATAGCAGAAACCACACAGGCCAAAATGTGCTTCTTCTTCTTCTTTACTGGCGTAGGCACCGTTTACGCGATTATAGCCGAGTCAATAACAGCGCGCCACTCGTTTCTTCTCTTCGCTACGTGGCGCCAATTGGATATTCTAAGCGAAGCCAGGTCCTTCTCAATTTGGTCCTTCCAACGGAGTGGAGGTCTTCCTCTTCCTCTGCTTCCTGCGGCGGACACTGCGTCGAATACTTTCAGAGCTGGAGTGTTTTCATCCATCCGGACAACATGACCTAGCCAGCGTAGCCGCTGTCTTTTAACTCGCTGAACTATGTCAATGTCGTCGTATATCTCGTACAACTCATCGTTCCATCGAATGCGATATTCGCCGTGGCCAACGCGCAAAGGACCATAAATCTTTCGCAGAACCTTTCTCTCAAAAACTCTTAAGTTCGACTCATCGGTTGTTGTCATCGTCCAGGCCTCTGCACCGTATAGCAGGACGGGAATTATGAGCGACTTATAGAGTTTGGTTTTTGTTCGTTGAGAGAGGACTTTACTTTTCAATTGCCTACTCAGTCCGAAGTAGCACCTGTTGGCAAGAGTAATCCTGCGTTGGATTTCCAGGCTGACATTGTTGATGGTGTTTACACTGGTTCCAAGATAGACGAAATTATCTACAACTTCAAAGTTATGACTGTCAACAGTGACGTGAGAGCCGAGTCGCGAGTGCGACGACTGTTTGTTTGATGACAGGAGATATTTCGTCTTGCCCTCGTTCACTGCCAGACCCACCTGTGTTGCTTCCTTGTTAAGTCTGGAGAAAGCAGAACTAACGGCGCGGGTGTTGAGGCCGATTATATCAATATCATCGGCATACGCTAGTAGCTGTACACTCTTATAAAAGATTGTACCTGCTCGATTCCATTCTGCAGCTCGAACTATTTTCTCCAGAAGCAGATTGAAAAAGTCGCACGATAGGGAGTCGCCTTGTCTGAAACCTCGTTTGGTATCGAACGGCTCGGAGAGGTCCTTCCCGATTCTGACGGAGCTTTGAGTGTTGCTCAGCGTCAGTTTACACAGCCGTATTAGTTTTGGGGGGATACCAAATTCAGACATCGCGGCATAGAGGCAGCTCTTTTTCGTGCTGTCGAAAGCAGCTTTGAAATCGACGAAGAGGTGGTGTGTCGATTCTCCTTTCACGGGTCTTTTCCAAGATTAGGCGCATGGTGAATATCTGGTCGGTTGTTGATTTGCCAGGTCTAAAGCCACACTGATAAGGCCCAATCAGTTTGTTGACGGTGGGCTTTAATCTTTCACACAATACGCTCGACAGAACCTTATAAGCGTTGTTGAGGAGGCTAATCCCATGGTAGTTGGCGCAGATTGTGTGGTCTCCTTTTTTATGGATTGGGCTTAGCACACTTAAATTTCAATCGTTGGACATGCTTTCGTCCGACCATATTTTACAAAGAAGCTGATGCATGCTCCTTATCAGTTCTTCCGCCGCCGTGCTTGAATAGCTCGGCCGGCAATCCATCGGTCCCTGCCGCTTTGTTGTTCTTCAGGCGGGCAAATGCTATTCGAACATCTTCATGGTCGGGTAATGGAACGTCTGCTCTATCGTCATTGATTGGGGAATCGGGTTCGCCTTCTCCTGGCGTTGTACGTTCACTGCCATTCAGCAGGCTGGAGAAGTGTTCCCTCCATAATTTAAGTATGCTTTGGGCATCGGTGACTAGATCACCTTTGGGGGTTCTACAAGAGTATGCTCCGGTCTTGAAACCTTCTGTAAGTCGCCGCATCTTTTCGTAGAATTTTCGAGCATTACCCCTCTCGGCCAGCTTAGCAAGCTCTTCGTACTCACGCATTTCGGCCTCTTTCTTTTTCTATCTACAAATGCGTCTTGCTTCCCTCTTCAACTCTCGGTATCTATCCCATCCCGCACGTGTTGTGGTCGATCGTAACGTTGCGAGGTAGGCAGCCTGTTTTCTCTCCGCTGCGACACGGCACTCCTCGTCGTACCAGCTGTTCTTTTGCACCTTCCGAAAACCAATGGTTTCGGTTGCAGCTGTACGTAAGGAGTTTGAGATGCCATCCCACAGTTCCCTTATACCGAGTTGTTGACAAGTGCTCTCAGAGAGCAGGAGTGCAAGCCGAGTAGAAAATCGTTCGGCTGTCTGTTGTGATTGCAGCTTCTCGACGTCGAACATTCCTTGTGTTTGTTGGTGTGCGTTTTTTGCTGCACAAAGGCGGGTGCGAATTTTGGCTGCAACAATATAGTGGTCCGAGTCGATGTGAGGACCTCAGAGCGCACGCACATCTAAAACACTGGAGACGTGTCTTCCGTCACAAATTCCGTAATTTCACAAAAGCATAACTATGTAACCGAAACACCTGTATTGATATTAAAATTTCCCATCTTCGACATCATACTATAAGGGCACTATTATTGAAGAAACTGAAACAAGAGCAGACCTGATGAGCAAACGTCTAGCTTTTAAGATATCCATTAACTGTAATTTCAAGTTCAGTCACCGACTAGCTCTCGCGCCGACAAGTCGTGTCTTTGCAATTCGAGTGTTTTTTCGAGTGTTTTTTTCGACATCTTCTTTTTCTTCTTTTCCCAACTTTTATTTACGCTTAATCCGTTCTTTCTTACTTTTTCTTTTACTGTTTCGCGCGCGGAATCGTATTAAAAAGTGCGTATCAGTGTTTCTCGTGCATAATGGCCCCTGGGCCTAACATTATCGAGGCGAATCGTTTCGCCTTACTCGATACAGGACCTGGTAAAAAAAAACGTGAAGCTGGTAAAAGTGTTTCAGTTATGGAGTTTCCAGAACTCCCTGAAATAAAAGTTGACGACCCCAAATTCGTGGTGATGGAAGCCACTGACTCGGCCAAACCCCTTTCCCACTATTCCTGCTTTGCCATTTACCGTGCCATTAAGCAAATTAGCGATTACGTTCACTCCATATCTACCCTTCGTGATGGTAAACTTCTTATACTGGTCAAGAATAACGATATTGCAAAAAAATTCCTGAAGGTAAAAGAACTACCCAACATTTGTTCAATATCAGCCACTCTACACGAGTCTCTTAACCAAGTAAAAGGAACGATATATGCTCCTTTTCTCAACAACGTTTCAGAGGAGGAGATAGTTAACGAGCTCAGCACTCAAGGCGTCGTAGCAGTATTTAAATTCAATAAGTTTATTGAAGGAAAACCGCACCCCTCGGGGGTTTTGTTATTAACTTTCAACCTCTACAAGCTACCAAATAAAATTGACGTTGCCTGGTGTAAACTTTTGGTACGTCAATATATTCCTTCGCCAATGCGCTGCAAAAATTGCCAACTTCTCGGTCATACAGCAAAGCGCTGTAATCGTTCCCCTCTTTGTGTTAATTGTTCACTCCCTCCCCATGCCCCATCTGACTGCGAACGCATTTTTTGCATCAACTGCTACCAACAACACGCATCCTCCTCCAAAGACTGTACCAAATTCTTACAAGCAAAAGAGATAATAAAAATTAAAACAATAAACAAATGTTCTATGCGGGAAGCAATAAAAATGCATAAGGAACAAACAACACCAGCATTTCTATCCAATAACACATATGCTTCAATAGCGTCTAATTCCAACAAAAATATTGAAACAACAAACACTAACGTTGACTCTTCCCCCACCACAAACAATAACAACATTAGTTCTCCCAGCAACATTCAAAGATCAAATTCACCAAAAATTACCAAAAATAGCACTCAATCTAAAAACATTTCTCCTTTACAGCAAACCAATACTTCCAAATCGCCCATAGTAGAATCCACTCAAGCATTAGAAAAGAACATCTCAACGACTCTCCGGGCCAACGGAGCTAACCTCTCTCGCCGCCCCATAAACTCTGATAGTCCACCAAGATTCTCTGCCTGTATTGATTTCACCTCTAACCTCACCACTAATAATAGTCCACCTCTTTCACTATACAAGCCATCCACTCAAATTACTTCACCATACCAAACAAACCCACCATTCTCTCCGTCTCTTCAATTCCAATCCTTACCTTTCGAACCCCTTCCTTCCCTTTCTCAAGTACTTTCCAACACTCAAGAATTAATTACATCTGAAGATGAAATTTAATACACACGATATTTGAACATACTACATATACAGTAGTTTAACAGAATATTTTGTTTTTTCTCTCTGTCTTATTAATGACGCTTAAAATCATCCAGTGGAACATGAACGGGTACAACAACAATTATGATGAACTCTTATTACTCATAAAAGAGCAAAACCCAGACGTTATTTGTATTCAAGAAACACATATCCCAGTTACTCCTAGTAACAACATGTCCTGTCCTAGGCAATACAGCGGTTATTTTTCGAATTTACATAACATCCAAAGCAATAAGCAAGGCGTTTGCATTTTAATAAAAAAAATCATACCACATGAAATTATCGATTTAAATTCCACACTATCAACAATAGTTCTTAAAATCAACTTAAATTTTAGCTTTACCATCATTAATACGTATATACCACCCCAGCAAGTTTTTAACGAAACTGATTTGAAAGATTTACTTTCCCAACTATCCCCTCCGGTTTTGTGGACTGGGGACTTCAACGCGTGGAATACACTTTGGGGTTCCCGAAAATCAAACACAAGGGGTGCAATCGTAAAGAATTTTTTATTGGACAGTAACCTAATCCTTCTTAACAATGGTGCCCCCACACATTTTTCTACCCACTCTTCCCTAACGTGCGTCGACCTTTCCCTATTCTCTCCCCAGCTCTCCCCTAGAATCAGTTGGGAAGCCTCCTCTATTCTCAGAGGTAGTGACCACTTCCCTATATCGATCTCACTTCAAACAAACTTCCACTTTGAAAAATATAAGCATCTCCCAAAATTTATTATTTCACGCGCAAACTGGAATATATTTCAAAGTGAAATTTTAAAAAGTTTACCCACCACCCCAATCGACAACATCAACCAAGCCACATCGGCTTTCACAAAACTGATTCGTTCTGCGGCAAATAAGTCGATGCCTCAAACCAAACGCAAGTCTTCAAAAGTTTTTCCGATTTGGTGGAACAAAGATCTTGGCCATATGCGGGACAAAAAAAATGAATACTGGAATACTTTCAAGATATCAATGTCTGATTATAATCTGAACAATTATAAAAAAGCAAACGCTCTCTTTAAAAAAGCTGTAAAGACCGCTAAAAGGAAAAGTTTTGAAGTATTCACTGCCAAAATCTCTCCTGCGTCAACTACCAAAAAGGTATGGTCCGACATTAAACTTTTGACTGGAATCCCTCACAACCGTATTAATTTCATTAAAACAAATCAAAGTATTCTGACGAATTCATCAGATATTGCGGCAACCTTCGCCAACATTTGGTCTACATATTCTCAAGACAGTAATTTTTCTGCAGAATATATCGCAGACAAACAACATTGGATATCTGCCACCTATACACCAACGAATCTCTCTGCATCAGCAAGAAGCCTAGAGTGCGATATTACCTTCCGCGAACTAGAATCTGCTTTACAAAATGCTAATGCAGCCAAAGAAAGACTACTCTGCCTGTACAACACAATTTTCCACAAAGGGTCATATCCACAAAACTGGCAGATAGCCACCGTTATACCAATTATTAAACCAAATAAACCATCGAACCTAACTACTTCTTACAGACCAATTTCCTTGCTATCCTGCTTAAGTAAAATTTTCGAAAAAATTATTGCTAGGCGACTTTCATGGTTTGCTACGAAAAATAATTTTGTAAATCACAACCAAACGGCCTTCAAACATCAGCACAGCACAATGGATTCACTTATTCAACTCCAACACTATGTATCTGACACTCTCTCCTCCAAAAACCATGCCACTATCCTGGTCACCGATTTCGAGAGAGCTTTTGATCGCATAGGAATTCACGCAGTGCTAAGCCAATTAGCAGCTTGGAAGATAGGTCCAAAAGTTTTTAGTATAGTAAAAGCTTTTATGATCCTAAGGAAATTTCAGGTTCGCATAAACAATGTTCTATCTTGTTTGCATCCTCTCAAAAATGGTATACCGCAAGGCTCGCCTCTATCGGTGATGCTTTTTATTATAGCTTTTGATAAAATAACTGAGATATGCCTTAAAACTAAAGGCATTAAACTCACTATGTACGCGGACGATGCTATTATTTATTGTAATATAAAAGATCCCCAAATTGCTAACAATATTTTTAAGAAAATACTAACAGAGTTTAAGAAATGGGGCATGAAATCTGGTGCAACAATTTCGATTCCAAAATGTAAATTACTACATATTTGTAAAAAGACAAAATGTATATATCCACAGCTAGTTTTTGAAAATATTGTGTCACCAGACAGATTAGAATGACCGCTGGGCGTCTTCTTTATTTGAACGTCAAAATACAACTGAACTTACATAAAAGGAAAACATAAGCAATCATAGTTTACAGCACATTGTATGTTAAATGAGAGAATAAATAAAGAGATACATAAATGAGAGAATTATAATACTAAGACTAAAATCTAAGAGTGACAACTCGGCCTCTCCTGCTGCTTCAACTCGTCCCGAGTTGGATGATCGTTGGTGATGTATCCGGATTCATCATACTCGTCATCAACCTCCGGAAATAGAACGCACCACGGTTTCATGTTGTCGGTGGTTGCTATTGTTGTATATCGACGTTGAGAGCATTGATGCCCATCAACATCTTCGACGACGTATCGATTGAATCGTAGAACCTTCTTCACGATGTATGGCCCTTTGTAATGTGGTTGGAGCTTTCGAGATTCACCAGTGCTAGGAACAGGTGCTGCTAACAGTACTAAGTCACCTTCTGCATACGGCTCTGGTTTGGAGTGTTTTGCATCGAATCTAGCTTTCCATTTAGCTCGGGCGGTTTCTATGTTGCGAGTAGCTTCATCGCGCCGTTTGTTCATCAGTAGCTGTACATCATCATCATGTACAGCAGCTAATACTTTGTTTCCGCTTATGTCACGAAGTGGAAAATCGTATACTAAATCAATAGGAGCATACTTAGTCGTTGAATTTACTTTCGTATTCATTACCCATTGCAATGAACGTAATTGGATGTCCCAATCTCTTGGATTACCGATTGACGGTTTTAAATATGCCAACACTGCTTGGTTGACTCGCTCGGCCAGCCCGTTAGAACGCGGTGTGCGCACTGCCACCTTAACGTGCTGTATGTTGTTGGTATTACAGTATGATGTAAACGTCGTGGATGTGAAAGCTGTCCCACGATCTGTGACTACCCTCTGCGGCAGACCAAAGTACAACGTAAGTTGATTCAATGCTTCTGTTACTGGCTTTGTCTTTGTTGACCTCGTAGGAGTAATAACTGCATATCTGGTTAGAGCGTCTATAATTACCAGAACGTATTCGTACCCGCGTCGGCTCTTCACAAATGGACCCAAGTGATCCATATGCAAAACCTGGAATGGCAACTTTGGGACGTCCATCCCGAACAACTCGGACTGTTTTCGCCCTGGGTGGCGATGGTAGCAACATTCGATACATGATTTAATGTATCCCTTGACAAAATTTCTCATACGAGGAAACCAAAAATATTTCATCGTCCTCTTCACGGTGCCTTCAACACCTGGATGCCCGCAATCGTCATGGTATAGTTTTACTATTCGCCATCTCATTCCCTTTGGAACAACCAGTGGATAACTATCCTTCATGTTTCGTTTGAATAGTCGGTGATTTTTCAACAAGTATTCTGACTTGATCTGAGCTTGCTGATCAGAGTTTGCTAAACCCCTCAATACGTCAATGATTATCCTCAGCTTGCTGTCTTGCTGCTGCATCACTGACACCCAGTCATCAACTGACAATGCTTGGATGTGACTGCCTTCCTTGTTGACTGTATTCGATAGCTTTTCTGGACCTCGACTCATTGCATCGACATGACACATTGATGTTCCAGCCCGATGTACAATATCGTAGTCATATTCAAGAAGCCTGAGCAACCATCTTGCAACTCGTGGACGCATCGGCGTCGTAAGTTTCGCACATGATATGGCTTGGCAATCGGTGACGACGGTGAAGTGTTTACCCAACAGGAACGTTCGGAATCGTTGACATGCCTCAACAACAGCTAACACTTCTAGTTCGTATGCATGATAATTCTTTTCAGCTTCTGTACAAGCCCTGCTAAAATAAGCCACCGGCTTCAAGTTACCAGTGTCGTCATACTGTAACAGTATCGCTGCGAGTCCTACGCTCGAAGCATCAGTGTGTAACTCATGTACCTTAGTGACATCATAAATTGTAAGAACCGGTGAGTTCGTGATATGATCGATCAACTTTCGAAAAGCATCTTCGCATGTTATACTCCACACAAAATCAATATTCTTCCTTGTCAATTCAGTGAGCGGCTTAGCAATCAAGGCATACCCACTGACGAACTTACGGAAGAAACCTGTAAGTCCAAGGAAACGACGGACTTCTAGTTGATTACGAGGTACTGGAAAATTCTTGATGGCTCTTGTTTTCATCGCGCCTGGCCGCACGCCACCTTCGTTTACTTCGTGTCCCAAAAATGTTACCGCACGTCTCATAAACGTGCACTTCGACAGTCGAAGCGTTAACCCTTCTTGCTCAATTATTTCGAGAAATTCTTTTACGTGCAATAAATTTTCGTCTTCGGTGTGACTTGCAATTATAACTTCATCGACGTAGCTGATCACCTTGTTGCTGAGTGGTGCTACCAAGTTCGACATCATCCGTTGAAACGCACACGGAGCATTGCGTAACCCAAACGGCATTCTGGTAAACTCATAATGACCGTTGTGAGTCACAAACGCAGTGAAATATCGTGACTGTTCTTCCAACTCTATCTGATAGTAACCAGACATAAGGTCGAGTGTGGTGAAAAACTTCTTTCCAGCTAACGTAGCCAGCACACCATCTACGGTCGGCATTAACCATGGCTGCTTCTCAGTAACCGCATTGAGCTCACGGAAATCAACGCAAAGCCTATCCTCACCGTTTGACTTTCGCACCAAGACAATAGGAGATGCATACAATGACTTCGATTTCTGAATTATACCTAACTCTAATAATTCATTCACTATCTTTTCTACCACGTGCTGTTTTGGAATAGGTATGCTGTATGGCTTCTTTGCAATTGGCTTTGTAGTCGTTAGTCTAATGTTCATCTTGAACCGTTTAGATCTTCCTAGTTCACACAAGCTTTCCCCAAAACAGTGCCCATACCTTTCCAATAAACAAAATAAATTATTCATTGTTTCTGGTTGTAGATGATTCCCTACATCAACCGCTTTTCTATCGATAGCCATTATACTGCACTTACCACCTTCAATAACTACCTTTCCCTTCGATAGTATATCAATTCCTATTAGTGCATCATATTTCATTATCGAGTCATCGATAATCAATAATTCTACCTCATACACCATTTCATCGAATTTAATCTTCACTAAAATTTTCTCTTTACAGATCAATTCACCACCTGCAAAACCAATTAGCTTCTCCTCGCATGATGTATAGCATTTACTACATCTCTTAGCAATTGATCTCTTAACAAGCGACTTTGAACTACCCGAATCAATCAACGCATTGCAATCAATCTCTTCTTTTCCCAAAATCTTAATACACTTGCGTAATTCTTTTTTTGGTTCTGTAATTTGAATTTTATTAACTGTTGCCTCTTCTTCTATACTTGTGTTAACTTCCTCACTCTCTACACTATTCACTCTATCATTTGGAGCTTTCCCATTTTTATGTTGCTTCTTAACGCAATTTCTGGCAATGTGTCCTCTCTCTTTGCATTTAAAACATATCGGACCTACCTCACTTTTTGTTTTGTCTGTTGTAAATTCTTTAACCCGTGCCGAATTCTGCGACACTACTCTTTGTTCTGTGCTACCTACTCTTCTCTTACACATTTGACTCGCTGTCAAATTCGTCAATGATTGCAGTAAATCTGAGCACTTTACAAAATTCATTGCGCTTAACGTACGCTTCACATACTCATCATAGAGACCATTTATTATATACCGAATTATTGACACATCATCGATTTGTTCACGACGACCCACTGCAAGCATTCTATAATAAAACTCTATAACCTTTTCGTCCCGACCTATTCTTGAATTCATTAAACGTATATGCGCATCAGCAGCGTTATACACATATGGAAAATCTATTAGAAATATACTTACAAACTCACTCCACTCTCTAAAAACAGGCTGTGCACAGTGTTGCCGTTTTGCTTACTTGTAAGCAAAAGTGCTTACTTTTTTTCTTAATGTTAAATTGTGCACTTTTCCCCCATTTTGCTTACTTTTTTCTTTAGATCTTTTAAATTGAAGTGTATTATTTATTGATTTTAAGTATTTCAAATAAATTTAAATAAGTGACAGCACTGTTCAGCACTGTTAAGCACTTATACATTTCATAGTCATGTTATTGATGCAAGTGGCAACACTGTTCACTTTTGACGTTTGTATGCTGTGCTATGATTTGAAGAAAGTAGCTATAATCCCGTTATTGATGCTAGTGGCGGCAATGTAAATTTCTTACTTTTGTATACTGTGCTGCTGTAATTAATAAACTAGCATTTATGGATAGGTGAGTAAAAGTGTAATTCATAGTTTTAATTTATTTATCAATTATGCTTTAATAGGTATTTGATTAAAAAAACCAAGCCGTCAGAGCCATCGGAAATAATTGTCCCACTATCTGATAGTGAAAACAGGTTAGTTCTTTGGAAACATTATTATATTCCAAACGCTTATTTTTTTCATACTTGATAGCGACACTCATGAAGCACAAGCAAAAAAAACTAAACGAAAGTTTAGGTCAGCTTGGCTAAGTAAATTTCCTTGGCTGCAAGACAACGATGGGTCCAGCTTTTGTATAGCCTGCGAAAAGAAAATTGCAAATAACGTGACGTACTTAAACAAGCATTCTAATTTATCCTGCCACTTGCAAAATGTTGAGCGTAAAAAAGATCAAGTGAACATCGAATCATGCATGAATGTGGAAAAGCAGCAACTTTCCCAGCAAGTGCGTCAAGCTGAACTGACATTGGTCATGTTTTTGATATGTCATAATTTGCCATTTCTGTTGATGGATTCTTTGCCGTCTCTTATTAAAGAATGCTGCCCGGACTCAAAAATTGCAGCTGCTCTTCAAATGGCAAGAACCAAGTCAGCAAATGTAGCGGAAATTTTAGGTAATATATATGCACATTTTCTTTCTCTTTGCACAAGAAAATATTTATTTTCTTATTTAGGTAATAAGGCAAGGGATAAAATTGTGGATCAATTAAAACAAATAAAATTTTCGCTCATTGTTGATGAAACTACCGACGTATCAACGAAGAAATCGTTAGTCTTAATTGCGAGATATTTTGACCATTTGACAAAAAGAATAAGCGACAAATTTTTGGGTTTAATCAGCGTAGTAAATGCAGATGCAACAAGTATATATTCAAGTATTAAAGAATTTTTCAACGAACAGGGCGTTCCATTAGAGAACATCATAGGTCTCGCCACCGATGGCGCAAATGTAATGGCTTCAGAGGTAAATGGATTAGCAGGAAAGTTTAGAAACGATGTTAATTTGTTTTATTTAAAATGTTCTTGCCATTCACTACATTTATGTTCCGCTTACGCGTGTAAAAAACTGCCTGGTCAAATTGAACAACTTTGCCGTAATATTTACAAATTTTTTGCACACAGTCCAAAAAGAATTGAAGAATTTAAAGATTTTCAAGATTATTGTTCGGTGCAGCCACATAAAATATTGGGTATTTCCATGACCAGATGGCTTTCACTGGAAGCAGTTATAAACAGAATAATAGAACAGTGGAATCCATTACAGTTATATTTTTTAGACTCTGTGTTGGAAGTAAATGAAATCAAAGCCAATGAGATGGCAGTGCAAATGAATGATCCTGAAATCAAAACCTACTTTTTGTTTTTATCATATATCCTCAAAATCATAAATGATCTCAACAAAGAATTTCAATCGGAAAAAGTTCGCTTACCTTATTTATATTCCCATCTGGAAACGACTTTCAAATTATTATTAAGCAATTTCATGAGAATTGAATATGTAAGCGGTTTGGAATCATTAGAAAATATTAATTTCCACGAAAAAGAAAACTATTTACCAATAGAAGAAATATGCATTGGATCCAAGGCAGAACAACATTTGCAACAAAATAAACTATCCTTTTCCGATACAGTTAGAATTAGAAATATCATTTTAACTTTTTATTTGGAGCTGTTGCAGCAAATTAAAAAAAGGTTCGATTTTTCGAGAAATGACCTAAAATTATTATCGATTATTACGCCCAGCAGAGTTTTATCTGATCATCAAACACAAATTGAGCCCTTGTTGTATCAATTTTCCAATTTATTTGAATTTGATGAGGACGTAATTGTACAGCAATGGAAAATATTAAGATTTTCCAAACTCGATTTAAAAAGGGATATGGATATTGAAGATTTTTGGGAACAAGTTTCATACCATAAAGATGGAATGGGCGAACATTGTTTTAAGGATTTGACCAATTTGGTACAAAATTTATTAACATTGCCGCACAGCTCAGCAGCTGCTGAACGGCAATTTTCTGAATTAAATCTAATAAAAACGAAATTGAGAAATAAACTCAGCTTAAAAACTATTAATAACATAATGCTGGCCAAAGAACTGTGCACTAGTCGCAAACCAAATTATGTTTGGTCTGCTGCAAAAGAAAATCTTTGAAAACATATGAAAGTTTAAAAAATTACACAAACTTTACAAAAGATAATCAGATTTAAAAAAAGTTTAAAAAAATTACAAATTTTTTATTCAGAATTTTCAAAAAGTTGTTGAGTATGCCCATAAAATTTATGTACAATTAAGTGCAAGTTTCAAGTCGCTGAAAACTACCGTTAAGTTTTAGAATTTTGAGTTTTTTAAGCCAAATTGCATTCCCGAAATCTCTGAAAATTCTGAATAAAAAGTTTGTAATTTCTATTGGAGGTTTTTGAAATTTGATTATTTTTGGTAAAGTTTGTGTAATTTTTAAACTTGTATTTATTTTGTATCTGTTATGCATCGAACTATGTTTTAAGTGAAAATTCTTTAAAATAAATAAATAAATATAATAATTTTGCTATTATTTTGATCTCAACTGTAAACCGAATTTATTACTTTTTGAAAAAGTAACTATCTTTAAACATTTTACATTTTTAGTTACCTACTTATTTAAAATGTATGGTTATCTTTATTTTGTTAGTTATATTTATAAGCATACGTTTTGTTATTATAAATTAAAGTGAACTTGAAAAAATTTTTGCTTACTTTTTTTTCAGTTTGCTTACTTTTTTGAATTTGTATGTTTACAAAAAAAAATTTGCAGTGGCATCACTGGCTGTGCATCTGCCCATCGCTTGGCAACACCTTTAAGCTTACCCAATACGGCGAAGATAAGCAAAGAGTCATCCCAATTGTACAACTCTCTTAATTGGTCAATTCGTTGTACAAACTGTACAGATGTATACTCGTTGTCACACGGATCATAAACAGGCAAAATTGCTGCGATTTCTTGCAGAGTGTGTCTCTCTCTTGCTCTGTCTACATGTGTTTGCGGCGTCATATTCTGGTGAACTGGTATATTATACAGTGGCGCATGTGCCACTTGTTGTGCTGTTGAACGAATGTGCGTTGACAAACTACCCTGCTGAGTCAGCAGATAGCTTGGCTGCGACGTCGACGTCTGCGCGACGACAACTGCTGCTTTCGGCTGTGTAACGGTCGACGATGCTACTGTGTACTGTACTGGTACCGTTTTTGTTGAAACTGATGTTGCGACTGCGTGCATTACTGGAGGCGACAACTGTAACGTATGTAGCGGCGTATGTGCGTTGTTGTATGGATTTCTTGCATGCACTGACATGTCCGCTTGCGGAACACTTGTCACCAGCGGACGAAGAGCCTCTAGCTGTGCATTTAGGGCTTCCACTACACCATGTAGCTCCCTTACCTGTACTTCCAGCTGTCCCGTGCTCCCGTCATCGTCCTCCTCTGCATCCATACCTGCTGCCTCTTCCAAGACGGCTTCAACAACGGGTGTCACCATGTCATCACTTTCCTCCTGCAAGCGCTTAATTAACTCCGCTTTATTTCCCGACACCTTTAAATCTAGGCGGCGGAGAACCTCTTTAAGCTGCAACATATTGAGTTGCTTCAAATTCATTTCGATCAAATTTAATTTACTTTTCACTTCTAAATGTCTATCCCACTTCTGAGTATCTGTCACCAGACAGATTAGAATGACCGCTGGGCGTCTTCTTTATTTGAACGTCAAAATACAACTGAACTTACATAAAAGGAAAACATAAGCAATCATAGTTTACAGCACATTGTATGTTAAATGAGAGAATAAAAAAAGAGATACATAAATGAGAGAATTATAATACTAAGACTAAAATCTAAGAGTGACAATTGTAATAGAATCCGTAAGCAATTTAAATATTTTAGGAGTGTATTTTGATAAAAGATTTAATTTTCGGTATCAATGTCTTAACCTTAGAAATAACCTAACAAAAAGGCTACACATAATTAAATATTTAACTAGTAAACGATCTTTTATTCATCCCAACTCTCTAATAAACGCTACAAGAGCTTTAATACTCGCTAAAATCGACTACGGTTTACTTATTTTCGGATGGTGCGCAAACTCTAATTTGAAACTTTTGGAACCTTCCTATCACGCAGCGAGCCGTCGGAGTATAAACGCTTTCCCTACATCACCTATTAAGTGTATCATGGCAGAATGTGGTCTACCAACAATAAAAGAAAGGGTATACGAACGGACGATGCAACTAATTCCAAAACTGATGTACTCCCCAAATGCCAGCCTACATAAAACCGTAATTTACGCGTCACGACATAAACGGAACTTTAGGCTAAAATCCACTTTACGCCGTTGTATCAAATACGGAAAAGACTTAAACATATATCCGCCCCCAAAGTACAAGAGAATCAACAAACAGCCGGAGTGGTTGTTAAAAAAAGAAACTATTAACACGTTCCTGCACTCCTTCAAAAAGAGCAACACCAGTAATTTAGTATTTCAGAAACTCTTCTTAGAGTTAATGAATACCTATGAAGAAAACAATTGGACTGCAATTTACACAGATGGGTCCAAAGCGACAAACACAGCTTTTGCTCTCACCAAACCAAATGGTGAAGTTATTACAGGCGGGGTTCTTCCTTGTTACTCGTCGGTATTTACAGCCGAGGCTTTTGCTGTTTTCAAAGCTTTAGAATATGCGATACATAGCAAAGGCAAATTTGTTATTTGCTCGGACAGCTTTTCTTGTCTATCTGCTGTTTGTAACATTCGGAATACTGCCTCACTTATCTCGAATATTCGTGACATGTGCGTTAAATACAGTCATAAAGTTGCACTACTCTGGGTACCAGGATATGTTGGTATTATGGGAAATGAACATGCAGACCACGCAGCTCGGTTTTTTGAATCAGCGCCAACCCTACAATATGAGCCACATGACAGAAACGACCTTTGTAATATGCTGGACCGCTACGTTAACGAAATTAAACACACGGAATGGAAACGTTTCGACCATTGGTACTCTACCTTCAATCCCTCAAAGACAAAAGTTGTATATCCTAGGAATATATCTCGTCTACAAGCTACCATCTTCACACGTCTAAGGATTGGCCACACACAACTTACACATCAGCACCTCCTTACTGGCAAAGTAAAACCATCTTGCCCTCTCTGCGCTAGCACGCTATCACTTCATCACATTTTTAACGAATGTTCGGCTTTAGCGAGTATTAGGCAAAGGCACAATTTTTTTCCAAACTATCAAGAATTGTTAAAACTCCCTTCGTTTGCAAATATTATAAGCATTTATAATTTTATTACTGATTGTTACTTACAAAATAAAATATAACTTTATTTCTAGCTAGTAACCTAAGTTATCTGTTTGTTCAGAGTCGATGGCTTTAATAGCTCGTACTCTTTTATTTTTTTTTAATATTAGGTTTAATATTACTTTGTATATTTCTCCTAAAAAATAAATAAATAAAATTTCAAGTTACGGAACAGATATAACTGACAGTTGGCGCCGTGTTGATAAGAGTATTAACGTTTTAGCTGAGAAAAACTCTCTTACGTGGACAAAGGTCAGGAAAATGCGTGGAGAACTGCACACGCCTTTGCTCACCGCACATGCAAACAAAGAAACCAAAAAATTCAGTTTAAAGAAAGTACTATATTTGAAGCATTATCAGAAATTTTTATTGTAGTGTGCGAAAATGCTATATATTTATATATACAAATATTTTATGGTGAGGAAATTGTATACACTTCTTCTTCACGCGGCTATAGCCGAGTTAACAACAGCGCTCCAGTCGTTTCTTCTTTTCGAAAAGCGGCGCCAATTGGAGATTCTAAGAGGTCTTCCTCTTC
>CM050323.1:91098632-91132328 GCA_027475135.1 Bactrocera correcta
CACATATTTGCTCATCTTTAATAAATCTCACCTAAGACAACAACAATGCTTCATTAGTTGGTAAAGTCGAGTCATCGAGCTGAATTGAGAATTGGCTTATCCTCAGATGATCGCACAATGATTCTTCAATGTTTTCAGCCATTTCATCAATTCGTCTTTGCACAGAATTATTACTCAAAGGAATTTTTCGGATAATATCTGCAGCCGGTTTATGAAGCACGGTAGTTATTACTTCATTTATTGCTGCCAAAATTTACTCTTCTCCGATGTTATGTGGTTTGCCTGTTTGAGCAATTAACAAAGAGATATTGTGCGAAGTTCGAAGTCCGTCGTCATCTTGCTTAGCAGCCGCCGAAAATAGTTTTGCTACACTTGGCTGAGTATTATGCTTCTTCTTTAGGTCTTGAAAATATGCTACATTCTTGTCTCTCTTATCTGGATGCAATTTATTCAAATGATCTTGCAGTCTTGAAGGCTTCATTGCTTCATTCGAAAATGTTTTAGACATAGAAGACACAAAGGCGAGGATGGGTTTGTGGGATTTTCAATGAATCCGAATTTAATGTATTCCGCACAGTATAGCTTTCTCTTCTTTTTTACTTCCGACATTGTTTTGCTTTGAGAAATACCTTTAACTTCGCGAGTAGTGTAAAGCAGGCGTAAGTAACGCTCATCTATTGCGCGCAAAACCACATATGAATATAAAATAAATATTACATTGTTTATATAGGAATGCTTAAGAACAATTATTATATAGTAGTCCAAAAATATGAATTCTTATTTTTCCCAGATATACATTTGTAAAAAAAGAATCTTTCTCCTTTTCTTATTATCTTATTTTCCCCAGAAATACATTTGTAAGAAAGGATAAAGATCCTTTTTTTTTATTTCCCACATAAAATATTTAAGGAGTTCAAAAGCTCAAAGCATGCGCTGGTTTATGTACACGACCGTAAACATGTCCCGGAAGGACAGCCATTGTTCATAACCTCCATGAAAAATTTCTGTGTCGCATGCTGGCACTATGAGGTGAATGACTGAACTTGCCTCTTGGACTTGCGTTTGTGGCAGCTCTACTCTCACTTGTGGAGTAGGTGCATTTGACTTTGTTAATTTTAATTGATCAGAGATCATGGCTTTTGTCTCCTCATATTGGTCAAGGCAATTTTCATATTTGACACAAGCCGAGGATTTGAAATTTTCGGTTAGATCTGAGTCGTCAGTTTCTACTATCGTGTCATATGCAGATTGGAGACGTGTCCAGAAATTTTCAATATTTTGATTTTTTATTTCTAGCACCGAATCAAAGTTATCTTGAAACGGTGAAGATGAAAATCGAGTGCAGTATCTTATGAAACAGTCACTCTCAGAAATGAATTTGGCGTAAGAAATATCTTTCCCTCTTTTTTGCTTTGTAGCACCTTGTTTCGAGCGTGTAGCTTCTGCAGGTGTACTTGGGGTTTAGCCATCGGAAATCATTTTCGGAATTTTTAAAAATTGAGTAGATTTAGAATCTTTAGAGTCTGTGCTCATTTAGTAACAATAAATTAATAAAAGTGAAATATATTTTTCAGTATAAATTCAGATGAATGTAAAAACCCAAAAACTCTTTTACGTAAGTAAGAGTTTTTATTTTCGAATTAACGATTATTTTATTGAAATACGGGTATTTCGTGTTACGCAGTTTTTTTTGAAATATTTAAGTAATAATATAATAAATTTATTATATATTTTATATGTGTATATACATATATATGTATATATATATGTACCCTTTGTTGTTTTTGTTTTCGGACTTATTCGTATGCCCTTGTATGCACTTTCGTAACTACAGGCGTCAACACCCTTTGTATATGTGCCTGGTCTGTATGTAATGCGCTATAATATAAATAAAGGTATGAAGCGAAGACAAAAAGAAAAGTTTGCCAATGTTAATATATGTTTGTATTTGTTGTTGTACCGGACCGTTTATGTATTAATAAATATAAATAAATGTAGGATAATTATTGAAAAATTTTAAATTTGATTATTTTGTATTTAATACTTCCCTATGGTGCATATATAATTTATTCAAGTATATAAAGATGATATATATACATAATTAAAATTTTTCCGGTTTGTGCCGTTCAAACGGATTATCTTAAATATGAATCCGTTTGTTTTCATACATAGGTATGTACATACATTTAAAAAATAGAAATGAAAAAAGATACACTTACTTTATCTCGCCTCAAGGGGGTTTTTTGGGGGAAAGTAGGTTTTTGGTCTGTTATGCCTGTGTGCCCCGGTTTTCCTGTCTTGTTGTCCTTCGCCCGTGTGCTTTCCCGTTTTCTTATTGTGTCGTATTGTTGTGTTGTATTGATGCTTTGTTTTTTGGACCGATCGCCCCCGATTTATGTTTAGGATTAGATTTTTATAACGCGGCGCGCTCGTTTGATTTTGATTTGTTAAAAATGTATTATAATTAATGTATTATAATTTTTTTAAAAAACTTAATTTTGGTTTTATTATATTTTTATGCATGAACATGGAATTATATAGATATGTTCATATTTTACGTATATATGTTATTTTTTTAAAAATGAACTTCGTTTCTGTATGTGTATATATAAATATTTCTTTTTATCTCCTTTCTGCCACAGCACTCCGCTTTACTTTTTACTTCACTTAATTTAGATTTTTTTCTTTTTATTTCGCTTTTTATATGTTTTAATGTCACCGCACTCTTTATGTTTTTTTTTTTAATTTTAAATTTGATTTTTGTTTTTTAAAGTGTTGGCTCGAAGGACCATGTTTCTTTCAAGGAATTTCTCCACACTCACCGTTCGGAAAATTATAAGAAAAAAAGCAACACACAATTCCGCAAAGAAATTTTACAAGTGGTTTTAATAAAAAAAAAAAGGGGTTTAGATGTTTAATACAACTTTAAAGTCTAGAATTTTAATATAAATGTTTAATACGGATTCCTTTTTTTTTAATTGGATATTCGCATAAAGTAAACGTTGGAGCTCGGGGTGAATCGCACGGCTGTCATTAGCGGATCACAAAAAAGAAGTGGCGAACTTGTTTCTCCGCCCCTTTTGTTCCCTTTTGGTTGTGGTGAAAATTGCATTGGTACTGTAGTTATGTGTAATGTGGATTGTAGGTGGTGTCGAGATGAGTGTGGTGAATGAAGCGTGTTGGTGACGTGTATTCTTAATGCCGTGAGTGTAGAGTGTTCTGGACGCGGGATTATTGCTGTGGTTAGGTGTTCGGTGTTAGTTATATGTTGTGTGGGGCAGGAGATTGAAGCTCATTTTATCACGAGGTATATCGTTGAGTGTATAAGCAAATTGTTTCGAAATTATTTGATGACATCTGTCGGAGAAATGGCTGGGTGAGTGAAATACGTTCTTTCACTGGCGGCACTATTTCTCTTGTTTGGATTAATTTATTCTTAAAAAGTACTTGAATGGTATTGGTCAGTACTAAGATCATGAAAAAATGTTGATGAATAAAAAAGTTACATAACAGTGTCAATAATAATAAATTATGAATCTAGTAGGGACGATAGGCAGGCATTTTGTGAAGATTTCAAAGAAAAAATTAAATCTGCTGAGTATTTCGACCGAAATCATGTCCGCCAGTTTAAAAAAGGGGTGTTTTGAGAAAAACGTTTTAAAAGTTTTAAGTTTGCACTTCGAGCGCTCCGAGTATACTATTTTTGGGCCTTTTTCGAAACTTTTCATTTGTAAAGTGGATTTCTACATTAATTCGAAGGGTATAAGGGAACGGAAAATACAAAAAAAATTACCTTACTGACCCATTCTCATTCTGCATTTTTCCTATATTAGTACCAATAAATATACGCATACTTAAGCACATCTAAAATTAGAGATAATAAATCAAAACCCATTAGGTTTTGATTGTCAAAATCCAGAAATATGTTTCAGTTTTCAAATTTTTAGAATATTAGACTGAAGAGAATTGAAAATTTAATTGAGAAACTACTAATTAACCATGAAAAATCTATTACACACATTGATGTATGAAAGTTTTAATTTTATTTCTGTTATAGAGTGCAAATGTTACTCATACGCACTAACCCACTGGAGAGAACTAAAATCCTTTCAGATGGAAATTTGTTAAGAATATTTTTTTTTGCATTTTTTTCCAGAAGATTCAATATTTCTTACTACCTTTCCCTCAACTAAATCTGGCGGAAAATATTAAAACGGCAATACATCTAAACTCTAAAAAATTACATAACGTATTTAAGTTAAATATGCTAACAAAAACCAAAAACAAAAATACATATTCTAACATGTTGTCAAAAATAGCCGAATTTATTATTATCACATTAGTCATAGCACTCACATAATCTGTCATATATTTTAATATTTGCCTCTTAACCTGCTGTGGATAATAAAAAGCATACATCTGTTGCTGACAATTTGCCATATTTATTAACAAAAATACCCCGCTGAATGAATTTCGGAAAATGAAATTGTGCACAAATTATGCAGATGTAGAATAACTAAAGGACATTTATTTGTATACAAATATATTTACTTTACCAAATTAGAGACATGCTTCTAGTTAAATAATCTGTAGTTAAAAGTCATTATTGTTTCACAATAATTATCGTTTGTCAACAGTAATTAAAACATAATTAATAACTTGTGAAGTGACACTTATCACTTCTGTTGTTGTATCCGTTTGAAATTTTTTAACTAACAAGGTGTTAGGTGGGTTTCAGAGGTACAACAAAAAAGGTATTTTTACGTTTTTTTAAATATAGGCAATCATATATTTGAAAAATATAATATGTTATATCAAAGGTACATATTTGAACAAGATCTCCTGAAATTTCGATACAAAAATATTGAAAATTCAGCCGTTGAGACCTCACTTCCCTAGGTGTCCCACAAAAAAGTGCTCTCGCCGTGGATAGCATAACTTATTAGTGGTTCATTTAAAATTAAAAAACTAAGCATATTCCGTTAATATAGTACATATTAAAATCTCGATTTTGAACGTAGAAAAAGAAACAGTAGTAAAATTTTTCTTTTTTTTTCTTAGACTTTGAACAAAAAATCTCATTTTTTGGACAAATTTTCGCCATTTATTGGTAAAAAAAAATAAGGTGTAATGAAACAAGAAAAAATCCTTCATTCAATAACTAGATAATGTTGTTTTAAAATCGTGTACACAATACGAACTCAATCGGTCTATAACTTTTCGAGAAATCTTGTCCACCGCCTTCAAAAACACAGTTTCAAGCACTGCGGCGGGGCACTTAGCGCAGCTAGCCTCGAACGCACACGTTTTCAAGGCTGTATCTCCGAAACTATTTCCCAAATGAAGTTTAAAATTTAGGACAATATTCTATAAGTATTGTAAAATTTAATAAAGCAAACAAAAAAAAAATCGATTTTTTCAACCCCACCTAACCACTTAAATGCTATACTATAAATTATTATTCTTTATGTAATAATATTAGACAGGCGATTTTTATTCCTTTTGCTGATATTCACCTACATCACAATGGTAATCACATTGCATGAGAAATTGACGTTAAAACTACCCTGAAGAAAACAAATTTAATATTCTAATTAATCTTTTCGTGGAACAAAATTTACTAAAATATCTTGTGCACTGCAAATAATATTATTTCACTGTTTGCGAGAAGCAATTAGCTATTAGCCATTTTATTAACATTTGGAATAACAATGTCATCCTTTAATCTCCAAATCGTCAGCCTAACCACTTATCAATAAACTCCTTGCTTGCTTTTGTATATTGCCATGTTGTTCAATATGTTTTGCCATTTGATAAGAAAAACAAAATTTTATAATTCAAAATATACTTCATTATTCGGTATAATTTCCCTGAACATTAATACACTTGCGCCAACGGTCCTCTAATCTGTGGATCCCATCCCTGAATTGAGATGGACCAAATCTGGTGAATATGCTTGAAGCGGCAACAATTCGAACTTTAATTCATGAATTTTAGCCATTTCCAAAATGCTCTTGTGACATGATGCATTTATGCAACTGGTCTAAAAGGTTGCAATAATGTTCATAATTAATTGTTTTAATTTAATTGTAAGTAATCCACAAACAAAATTCCTCTCGCATCCCAAAAAACTGATGCCACATCACACATAAGCCAAACAACCAGATTCACACCACTCTTTAGCTTCTTGTTTTGATTCAAGATCAAGATGATAGACCCAAGTTTCTTTCATAGTGATTAAACGACCCACAAAATCCACTTTATTCTTTTTAAGACGCTCCAAATAAGTATGTCTGTGAAAGTCGTCTTCAAAGCTTGAACGACCACGTTTAAATTCAGCAACCCATATTTCTACTGTTCTAACTGTAGGTGAACAATCAATGTTCATCGTTCGTGATTTTTTTCAGTGCCTTACCTTCCAAAAATAAGAATTTTATCAACGAACGATATTAATTTTTCGTTGTAAAAAAATACTGTGACACGGCGACACTACATGGCTTATAAACAGAGAATGAATTGATAGATTAAAATAAAGTTTCACATACGTTCATACGAAGAGTGTACTAACAAAACAAAAAAACGATCTCTCTTATCGAACGCAAAACTTATTAAACAACCTGGTATGAACATATTTTCGTTCTTAAGTATGTAAACTTGATATGTGTATACAGCCAACCATTGTATCGTTTAATATTCATACATAAATAAATAATTAACCGACCATTTTCATAAAGCCCTATTCTCCTTCTAATTTTTGAGTGATCTCCCTGCTATTATTATTCTTGCTATTCCAGCGTAATATTTGACAAATCTGTGCTTGCAATAAAAATATATTGAAGTTTTGATTATTTCAATGACGATCGAGACACCAGCAAGGTAATTTGTAAGTCACAAAATAGCAAACAAATGAGAACAAGTGAGAGAACATCATCCTGCGATTATCTTAGTAAAAGTAGTTGTTATTTTTATTAAGAAAAAGCAACCTTACCGTTATAAGCAACAGGAAATTACGGTCAATAGCCATCATAATGGTGAATGCCTAAGATATTAAAAATCTTCGGCAAGCAAGCTAGGCGTACTTCCCTTGATATTTCTCCCAACGTTTTTTAACTTGTTCACGATATACAAAACAAATGTGCGTTGTGAAAAATACATTTTTGTTTTAACGAAAGGTATTGCGAATATTTGGAATAACCTATTGATTTAAATAATATTATATATTATAAAAAGTATCCGGAAATTTTAAAGTAATCCCCACCAGATGTAATACACATATGCCAACGATGTTTGCAGTTTTCGAAACACTTTTTATAAGCACCGGGATGGTCTTCAGATCTTTCAGCCAATTTGGTTTTATCTCTTTGTCGACTGAAAACGGGTTTCACCGAGCGACAATTTCAGTTTGGGGAACAAAAAAAAATCACACGGAGCCAAATCTGGTACATACGGTGGTTTATGGAAGGTATTCATTACGTGTTTGGCTTCAAATTCGGTTCATCGTGAAAATCCATGAATTGCTCTTTCGCATTTCCGGCCGTTTTCGACGGATGTTCTCACTTATGTTGCACCTAACTACGATTATCTAAGGAAACACTGAGGATCCCCTTGATTTTTGTACGGTTTTGACGTAGTGTTTTTGGTTTCAGCTCGTTTCTTTCCCTCCATTTTGTTACTTCTGTGGGATCACATTTTTTGTAGAGGGTGCTGATCACACTTAAACTCCAATCGTCGAGTATGCTTTCATATTCTACAAAGAAGCTGATGCATGCTCCTTATCCCTCTTCGCATCCGTATTTGAATAGCTCAGTCGATAATCCAACGGCCCCTGCCGCTTTGTTGTTCCTCCGACCGATAGTTGCTTTGATTTATTGAATCAGGAAAACCTTACTTATATATGAACCCTTGATTTTGAATTTTAAAAATCTACTTTATCAGCTATTACTTATCAAATCTTAATAAAATAACATAATCTGAAGAGATTAGCAGCATGCCATGCAAATTAACTCTTTAAAATGTGTTTGTTTTTTAGTTGTTAACTGAAATACAGATATTGTTCGTTTTGATAGTGGTATAAGTCAGTGTGTTCACAAAGTAATTTTGTCATGTCTTCAGATAGTGGTTCAGGTATGGTGAAGTAAAACTTTTAATGTAAAAACCTACTATTTAAAGTTAATTGTAGACATTTTACCGCGAATAAATAAAGGTGATGCTCCCATGAAATGGAAACGAATAAGAATGATATCGTCTTTTGATGAATCAGCTTATATTTTAAAAGTGAATTCAGAACCCTTACAAAAGGAAGAAAGCAAAATGAAATCAAGAAAGTGGACACGCTATCAACAGAATTATGCACAAAATATAAGAAAAATAAAGAGAAATCGTGGAGAGGAATATGAAACAAAAAACTCTAAGCCCGTATGTACTAAACTTTTCGAAAATATAGATTGTCTTTGTTCCAAAAAGTGTTTAAATGGAATCAGATATGAAGACAGGAAAGCTAATTTTGATTATTTTTGAAATTTAGCAAGTTAGAAAACAATCAATAAAACAAAAACGCCCCAGAAATCACAAAGGATATATGAAAAAATGGAGTCTTAAGTTTCATCTATATGTATGTATGAGTTCGGAAGTTTCTGTTTGCAAAACTTTTTTTGGATGCTTTCAAAATATCTAACGGAAAATTAAGCCGTACCTTAAATTCTGAAACACCTGGAATGGATGGTCGTGGCAAAATGGCTAGTTCATCTAGAAAAACAGATGAAGAAAAAATTAAAATAGTACGAGATCATATTCTGAGTTTTCCAGCATGTGAGAGCCATTACACGCGATTACATCACACTTCAGGTCGAAAGTATCTCAGAGCTGACTAAGATATTCGAAAAATGTATGGGCTATATGTGGAAAAATGTGATGAAAATAATACATCATGTGTAAAGGAGTGGACTTATAGAAAAATATTTAATACTGAGTTCATCCTCAATTTTCCTCGTAAAGACACGTGTCAAAAGTGTGATTCAATAAAACTAAAAACTGAAGCATACAGTAATGAATACGAGAAGTCACATCTTATGGAAATTCATGCTTCACATCTTAAAAGTGCCGAACAGGCTAGAAAAAGTTTAACAGATGACATACAAAAAACAAAAGATTACCCAAGTGAAAATTACGGATTCACATTTGACCTTTGAAAGCGCTTCCTTATCCAAAACTTTCTGTTTCGATAAGCGCAACATGTATGTATACAATTTAGGTTTTCATAATTTCAACAATGGAAATGCTAAAATGTATACATAGGATAAACAATCGCCTCAAGAGGATCACAGGAAGTTGCGTCCTGCATCTTAAAGCACATTCGGGACATTACCACTCAAAATCATATAACAGCTTACAGTGATGCCTGCTTAGGACAAAATCGAAATATTAACATAGCTTTAATATGGTTAAAAATTGTTCATCATCATCTCATAATAATGTTGAAACAATTGGTCATAAATTTATGGTATCCGGCCATTCCTTTTTGCCAAATGATCGCGATTTTGCTTTGATAGAAACTAAAGTTAAAAAATCGAATTATTTATACATCCCTGAGCATTATTAAAAATTAATAAAATCATGTAAGATGAGAAACCCATTTTCGATAGTACAAATGGATCAAAAAGATTTTATTTCTACAAGATAACTAAAAGAATCAACAAATAATAGAAAGAAAAACGTCTATAGAGAAGCTGTGCCTTGGTTAAGAATACAATGGATCAGATTTCTAAAAAAAATGCCCACATAAGATGTTTTACAAAACTTCCTTGGATGACAACCCCGAATTCAAAGTATTAGACCTTTCACCTAAAAAAGGAAGATTTAGAATATATGGAAATATTGATTTACTTCCATTATACACAACCATTAGACCAATAACAAAAGAAAAACATAAAGATATGATGGATCTACTACCCTACATTCCATCAATTTTTCACAAACACTTCATTTCCCTAAATACTAATGAATAATTTACTTAGTCATAATGAAATGAGTTTGAATAAAATGTTAATTACTAATAAAATTGTTTCATTGGTGGTATAAGTCATTTATAAAGTCATGCCGTTTATTTTGAAAGTGGTACAAGTCATTTAAACCTTTCAAAACCACATTTTCTTTTAAAAATGGCTATAAATTTCACAATCATAATATATACTTGTTTGTTTCTTTACTGTCGAAAGTTCATAATCCAATGCAATCGAATTGAATGTAGGAATATTTTTTTTATATTTTAAAATTTTAAATATCTCGAAACAAAAAAAATATGACTTATACCACTTTCAAAATCATGGGCACATATATAACTGTACATATATGTATTTATAGTCAGTGTTTGTATTATATTTGCAATATTTTTGGCGTTTGTCTTGAAGCAGCTTTTGAGCTTATTATGCGCAGATTTTTGAGTTTCACGAGTATTCCATCTGTCGCTAACTGCAAACAGTGGTAGGCGCTGATAGTTAAGAAGATATAAGTCCTTGTAGATTGGTGCAAAATCGGAGATAATAGCCAAAAATAATTAAATAAAACAATTTTGAAGAAATTAGCTATTAATTTCGGTGTGTTTGTATTACTTCAGAACCATACGAAATTCTAAAACTATACTTAAAGAAGGTTAATAAGTTAGATCAAGATAATTACTTTTTTAAGACACACATATTCCTTTACATAAAATTTTATTATATGTACTATATGTATATTACATATATATACAATGTGCAAAAAGCTCCTCGAAAATTCATGGGTAAATGATATTTTGTTAAGTTGGTAAAACTATCTTTACTGATTATGCCAAATATGAACGCTATCTGTCAATCAGGTTATTAACAGCAGCTGTTTAAGTCGGTACACATTTTGAGTATGAAAAGCGTTCTTGTTCGACCCAACCGATAAAGATGATTGTTTTTTTTCAAAAATTGTACCGTAAACTGGTCCAAAGTGCTCGATCGTGCGAATTCCGATCCCACATTCATGGAGAGCAACTTATGGACAGGAACGATGAGTTTGGCATGTCAACAAGTCGACAAACATCGAAATGAAAAAAAAAACACCAAGTCCGCTCAAAAATCAAGTTGATGCGCATTGCTTTTTTAGATAATAGTGGTTTGGTGCATCATGAAATTTTTCAGAGCGACTGTCGGGCAATAAGAAGTTCCATTTAGCCGTATTGAAGCTTTTGTGTGAGAACATCTGTCAAAAATGGGCGTAATTGTGGAAGAATAATTCATGGACTTTACACGATGATAATGCCATTACATCGAGCGGAATTTAAAGTAAACAAGAAAAGACCTTAACTTCGATTGCACCGAAGCTAAAGACTCTTCACAGGTGCATTTCTGTTAGTAACTATGTGTTCAGTTTGGAAGCTATATGCTATAGTAATCCGTTCTGAACAATTTTTTTGAAAATTATATTGTTGCCTTAAAAATTAATCTATATTAAATGTCAAATGTCAAAGTTATCCATACGAGAACTTGATTCCGATCGTTCAGTTTGTATGTCAGCTATATGCTATAGTTAACCGATCTGAACAATTTCTTTGGAGATTACATTGTTGCTTTAGAAAATAATCTCTACCGAATTTCGTGAATATATCTGCACAAATGTGAAAGTTGTCCATACAAAACTTGATTCTGATCATTCAGTTAGTATGGCAGCCATATGCTATAGTTACCCGTTCTGAACAATTTCTTCGGATATTACTCTGTTGTGTTAGAAACTAATCTCTACCAAATTTCGTGAATATATATGGTCAAATGTGAATGTTTTCCATACAAGCATTTGATTCCGATCGTCCAGTTTGTATGGCAGCTATATGTTATAGTGGTTCGATATCGGCCATTCCGACAAATGAGCAGCTTCTTGAAGAGAAAAAGACGTTTGCAAAATAATGAAATGATATCTTAAAAACTAAGGGACTAGTTCGTATATATACAGACAGACGGACAGACGGGCAGACAGACGGACATGGCTAAATCGACTCAGCTCGACATACTGATCATTTATATACACTAGGCTTCAAATGAAAGTATAAATTTCACAGTAGTTATTTCAATTAGATTTATTTAAAAAAATAAGTTGTAATTCATACAATATTGTTCTATTTCTAAACGTATTTGGATAACAAAAAAATGTAAAGTAAATCTTATTCCATTAATGGAAAGAAAAATATTTTATTTTTTATTTGAAAATCTGATACTAAAACAAAAGTCGTCAAATGAAAGTATAAATTGGCAACACATATAGAAAATTTTCTTTTGAAAAGAAATTTAGTAATTGGTATTACCACCTTTATTTTGAATTACTGCTCGAAGACGTTTGGGCATACTTCGAACCAAATTCTCTAACATTTCCGACGAAATATTAACCCATTGGCGGTTCATCTCTAAGAAAAAGGACGCCAAATTTGTGCGGCTGCTTTTTGGAATTTTAGAGTCCAAAATTGCCCATAAATGCTCAATAGGGTTTAAATCTGGCGATTGAGCTGGCCAGTTCAGTTTTTCGATTGCGTTTTCTTCAA
Organism: Bactrocera correcta; assembly: GCA_027475135.1. NCBI lineage: Eukaryota > Metazoa > Arthropoda > Insecta > Diptera > Tephritidae > Bactrocera > Bactrocera correcta. The sequence continues at coordinate 91,111,186 of CM050323.1, forward strand.
AAAAGTGAGTGGCAAGTCGGGACGTGTGTTTGAGGTTGTTATCTTGTTGAAAAATAAACGACCCCAAATGCATTTTTTTCGCGCTTATTGTCAAATTTTCGCTTAGAATGTCAACGTATGCAGCTGCCGTCATTCTTCCATCGACTTTTACCAAGTTGCCCACACCAAATTTAGAGATGTCTTCCTTTTTTTAAAGTTTTCGAAAATCTTTCTTGCTCCTCCGATGGAAATAGAATATTTTTCAGAAATTTTTGCGTATGTTTTGCCTTTCTTCCTATCTTCTTCAATTAGGTTTCGAATCTCTTCAGTTTTTCGCATTTTGCACTAAGAACAGAACAAAAATCAAAAGAAAAACCATTAAATTTTAAAAAAGTTTTCCTAATCAGTGGAAGTTTAGTTAAACTTTTAATCAACTTTAAATTTACCTTGTAAAAAATAACACAAATTAAAATTATACTTTCATATGACGCACGCGCATCAAACGACTAGCACAGACTAATTACTTTTATTGATAAAAAGACTTTTTACGTATACATAACAAAGCTTACATTATGGTCGAACGGTTTATTTACATAACGGTGCCTCTTCATGGAATACTATTCGCATCAATTGCGGAATTTGCAAATGTAAGAAGTGAACGAATGCAGTGAAGTTGATAAGTATTAAATTTTTACTTTCATTTGATGCCTAGTGTATATACCTTATAGGGTCTACGACGCTTCCTTCTGGGTGTTAAAAACTTCGTGACAAACTTAATATACCCTGTTCAGGGTATAAAAATGCAACGCACTACAAAGGTGTACCGCGTTAAGCAGCTGCTGTAAATACTCGTAACTGGTTGACAAGTCGCGCTTATATTTGGCATAGCATGTAATAAAGATTAGTCCTACCAACTTCGGAAAATAAATTTTTCCAATTATTTACCCGGGAAATTTAAATTACAATTCTCCAGTACTTTTTTAAATTTGTTAATTAAGTTGGTCTTTAACAGTTAAATATCAGAAGAGGAATATTGGAAGAGAACAAGGAGCCAAACACATCGGTGCACAGCGCAGTAAAACTTTCTCGCTATCCCTGTCACAGAATAGTAGCTGGCATAGCACCAGCAAACCAACAAAGCTATGAAACTTTTGGCTCTTACCACAGCAAACAGCTGATAGGACGTACCAACTCTAGGCTCTAGTGCAATTCACTTTTAACCCAAGCGTTTGGTAGCACGGCTCAAGGAAAACCTACGTATGTGTATTAACCATTTGGAACTGCATAACGAGAGTGCTGATTTGGCTACCCATTACAAGATTATTATGGCGCATAAAGCGGTAAGTGGTATATACAATATAAATAGGGTTTCACACACGTTAAAGTGACGCTGTTTTTCAAAAAAATAAATGATTTTGGAACCATCGTGCTTTAATTTTTTTGAAGCCCAAATGATCTTTTAAAATTGTTTTCACTGATCCTTTCCATATTCCAACGATGCAAGAAAAATCCCTGACTGTTAATCGTCCAAGCACCAATTTCTTTATTTTATTGACGTGTTGATCATCAGTTGATGTTGATGGCCGTCCTGGATATGATTCGTCGTCAACACATAGTCGATCTTTGAATAATATATACTAATAAAAATACTTGTTCGCGACGAACAATTATTTTCGATGGCCTTTTCCAATATTGTGAACGTTTTGGCATCAGAAACTTGATGTCGCACAAAAAATGTTATGGAACTTCTTTTTTGAATATTTTCATTTACAGTAAATCGTCAAATGCACTTTATGTACTTCAGAAACCCGACCGTACTATAATACTAAACACACTCAAATCAGTTTTGATAAATTATGCTACTACCTGGAGTAGTTTAATATGAAATTAGGCTACTTAAATTTTAATAAGTAATTAATGAGCTTTCGTTGAAGCAGTTCGTATGACAAAGAGTTTTACTGTTATCATATATATAGAAAAGAGTTACATTAGAAAGCGAAAAAAAATATCAGTATATTTATGTTAATTAAGGATAATAAAAAAGTCTTCAAAGAAAATAAGAAAGCGTGCCACAGATGGCGAGTTTGTATACCCACCAATCTAATAACCGTTATCACCATTAACTGCACTATTCTACTAATTATTCCAATAATGATATATCTGCGACATAACCGTTACGAACATGCCGCAGAAAGTGGAGCAACACCACTGCATGTACCATCAGCTTTCTATCAAATAGCAAGCAAATGTAAACAACATATCAACGATCAGCAACCAACAAACGTTGAGCCCATTTACCCCATTTGGTCCACTCAGCGCCTCCAAGCATATTACGGTCAAAAACGTGGATCGTCTATAGATTTCATACGTTCAAATAACCAAGTGCTTGTATGCCAGTAGCAACATATCTCATATCGTTAACACCTTGTCGTATTACTAACAGCTACACATACTGCCACATTGGTATACGAGTAATTTGAGTATATAGTGTGGTATGTAGCAGCATGAAAGACATTAATCAGCGGTGTGGTCAACATGTGCTGGGTGTGTGCTCCCAATCAATTATTATCTGATACTCATCGGCATCATGTTCTAATCGGGAAACTTATTGTCCTCAGGAAAAATTTAGTCGAATCAACCTAAAAGTTTGTTAAAATTTTTACAACCTTTCTTTAAATAAGAAATATGAAACTCTAAACTATTACACTGCAATAAAATAGTGAATGTCTTTGACATTTTTCTAAACATTTCAAAAGCTTATCACCTTGTATAAATTTTAACCGTTTTTCTACTCCAGCAAGAATTATTTTAAAAACAAGTTTCATATTTCCTGTAAAGTTTTGTTTTCTTTTGATAAACGCTTATTATCCAATGAAATGCCAATTTGGATTTTTCAGATATAAAGGATGTAGTCCAAAGTGACAGGGCCCCCTGATGGCGCCATCTCAATGTCGACTGGTGCGTTAAATCTGCTATCTTTATCGATTGTCCTTAGCATGGCATTTCATTGAATGGAAGTGAATTTATTCAGTTTTAAGTATCAGTATATTTGTGTTATTGATGCGAAAATAAGCTTTGAAAAAAGAGCCAACATAAAATTTTGTTCTAAAATTTGTAAAACTTTTACCGAAACGTTTCAATTGATGAACCAAGTGCTGGTTTCAACGTTTTCAAAGTCGTCGTGAGGACATAAATGACGATCAACATGTGGGCCAATCAAAATCCGTGATCACCGAAATTCCAACGAAACTGTGCTTGAACGCATCAAAAATTAGCCGAACATCTCCAGAACATCGATTTATTGCATTTTGACTGAACATATTGGCTTACGAAAGGTTTGTGGTTTTTTTTCGCATAAATTGACTGACGACCAAAAATTGCTCAGAATCCAACATTCGAAGGACATCATTAAAGAAGTCAAAAAGGACAAAAATCACATTTTAACTATTAATCACTTCCCGTATTCACCTGATACCGTGTGACTTCTTCCTTTTCGGAAAAATGCATTTGCTCATGAAAGGAAAGCGTTATCCAGACGTACAGGCCATTCAAAACCCTTGCACCGGCATGCTGGCGGACAACGAGCTAAAACACTCGTTCGACATGCTTTTGAAGCGTCCAAAGAGCTATATTGGCAGAAGGAGACTATTTTAAATAAAATAAACTAATTTTGCCGAAAAAAAAATTTTTAGTCCAGTCAACTGTGGAATGCACCTTGTAAACCAATATCTGCCACATGCCTTATTTTTATGCGGAACTCGGATTGTAGGCTAACAGATTACAATAAACACAATGTTTATATTTATTTGGCTTTACCGGTTTTGCGGTTGACTCTCATCGCTCAGTTTTCTCAATGACTAGTACTTTACAAACCTTTCTTTCCTGATTTCGTTAGCATCAAAGACCTTAAAACAACTCTAAACCATATATGTACATAACCTGATTAGGTAAAACCACAACCAAACACTTGTTAACGTTGGTGACAGTATTTCGTCCCAGAACATATGGACATACTCGTATCTAGGATTTTGCTTATAAGGAGTAATAAATTTCAAGAGTCCCTACGTTTGTAAAGGAATAACACAGAAATTTAATTAACTAGAGAATGTTTATTACCATTCGAAAAAATACTCTTTGGCTTTTTAAGATTTATACCTTTGAAATATTGGCCGTTTAATCCAATTTTCGATTACTCGTTTTGCTCCATGGTCTGAATCGAAGCGGGGTTTTCCGCATAGACATTAGAATTTTCACATTCCAACAGGAAAAAGGCTAACGGTGTGATAATACATGATCTTGGTGGTCAATCGATCGGCGCAAAACGTGAAATTATCTGCTATCCCAAGTATCCTATCAATAAATTCATTTATTGATCCGATGAGTGGGAAGTTGTCTTGTTGAAACTAATCGTCGTCGATATCATGAAATTCAATTTGAGGCATCAAATTGACGGTCACGTTCTCACTGGCATCCGATGATTCCACCGGCCCACAACTCGCACCAAACCGTTGTTTTTTCTAGATAAATTAACAGCTTTGAACCTCAGAACAATCTAACTTTGTCCTAGAATCGGAAATTTTGTAAATACCCATTGAGCTAGAAATGGGCCTCATGGCTTAATAAAATTTGCCTTGAAAACGTCGGATCTTTTTGGAACTTTACAAAAGCCCATATTGCGAAAGGATAGCACTTGGGAAGGTCGAATGGCTTCAGTTCCTGCACAAGCTGAATTTTGTGTTTAATTTAGTTTAAGATCTCGACGTTAAATGTGCCAAGTTGTTTCATACTTCAGCCCGAGGTGCTGCGGACGATGTCAAATTGGTTTTTCACGGTCTTTGATTTTACATTTTTAACTACGGCCGCAATTTTTTCTTCCCAACTTAATAGACGTGGTTTATTCGGTCCAAGATTATCTTATAATGAACGCTGGGTCACTTTGGGTCTGCATGATGTTGTTACGATTATTATCCTCAGTGGCCCAATTATGTTGATCATAGGTTGAGCGAAGCGCACGAAACATATTCTTTACAGAACGTGAATTTTCGTAATAAAGTTGAACAATTTGTAAACGTTGTTCAGGCGTAAGGCGATTAACTGGACTGCATAGAGGTTTCAGGAGTCGTTATTGTTAGGTAGGTTTTTGCTGCCAAATATTTATTTTTTTTATTTACTAGATTAGTACCATATTTAATTTATTTTTAATTTTTTTTTATTTACTAGATTAGTATCATTAATAACAAAAATACGTACTCTGTTCCTCTGTAAATGCTGTGTTAGTTTTGAGTCCTGAACCTCTTTTTTTAAGTCAACCAGACATTAATAGCACAATATTTGTTATCGATATATTTTATTTAATAGTTTTATTTAAATTTTTGGAACTAAAATGTTATTTATTTTCACATGAAGAGCTCTCTATATACATATATACATATATGTAGATATTAAAGGTAAATAAATTTCCAAACTTAAATTGGTTTGTCGAAAATATTTCGCCATTGTCATTCTTGTTTTCCCTGCTTCCGTTTCCAAGCTATGTAACTAGTTTTGATTTTGATTGTTCTTTTTGTGTAGTAGGTGCTTAATTAGGTGATTACATCTGGGTAGATGGAAAGTACACTTATTCCCTGAAAGTCGTAAACATTTATAAGACTAAGATTTCGGCTTTAATCACAAAGTTGAATGCAAAGTGTTATTAGGTTTTTAAGATACAATTAAGTAAACGCAGAAATATTGCTTAAGTTGGTATTTTTACTCATACTCTGTGAATTTTCAAAAATGAGTTTAATTCAATACTCTCTAAAATAATTATATAATAAACTTGTTTAATAATTTTAATAAATTTTTTATATTTATTGTTATATCATCCAAAAATGACCCTTCAACTGACCATCGCCGTCGAGTTCTACATATGCATAGTAAACTGTTTTAAATTCTTACTATAATAAAGACAGGTATAGGCTAATTACCTTTTCAATTTATCATGAAATGCGAAGATTTAATTTTGCGTTCTCCTCAAACTTTTAGTTATTTAAAACGCATATTTTACCATGAAATGAAAAAATTAAAAATTTTTTTCCAACAAAGAACATTCACAGGAGCTATTCAACACTGCTCAAATAATTTAAGGAAAGGTGTGCTGTGCAAAATAAAGAGCAACAAACGCGGTTTGAATTCAGTAAAATTACACTCCATTCGACTCCTTTAAGTATAGTCAGCCAGCCAGCAAAACTGTTAAATCTCTGGCTTATGCCATGCCAAATGGCTAGGTCGGAACTTGGTCTTTGCTCAATTTGCTTTCAACTCAAGCATGTGACAGCCAAGCTCGAAAAAAAACAATATCAATGCGCCCATTGAAATTTCATAACGGCGTAAAAATTTAACGAGCTAACGTTTGAAAGTGGCGCGGAAATGCGCCGATTTTGCTTGCCATGCCAACGTCGTAAATGACACACCGAAGTTGGTGTTTTACGTATACATAAATATATATATACATATAAATATACTCTTTGTCAATCTGTTGGTAGTTGTTCTTCAAGCAAAGCGAAAAGTCTATTTATAGCTACTGTATTTAATAATGTTTTTTTCGTTTATGTACCGAAAGCACAATTTGGCTTACGGAGCAATCAGACAATATTGCTGGAAGAACGCTTCGTACACTAAATAGAAGTTTTGTGGAGAATATCGTGAAAAATATTAACCCGGCGGACTTTTGTAATTAGTATTGATTAGTCGGTACTACTGTCTCCCTACTATCTTATATGTAAAAATGAATCGCAAAATGTGTTGGTAAGCGCATAACTCAAAAACGCCTGGACCAATTTTGCCAATTCTTTTTTTAAAATGTTCGGTGAGGCTCAAGGATGGTTTTTACGGCAAGAAAAATTCGAATAATTGCCGGGAACCACCTAAAAACAGCTCTTTTCTCTTTTCCATACAAACGAATGAATGTTTGTTTATTAGTAACGCTAAGGGAACGACTGAACCAATCTTGATGAAATTTTCAAATTTTCATTTGGAAATAAAAAAACCATATGCTTTTCGTGAGGAAAAGTCGGAAAATTGGACAATTCCAAAAAGTTAATTTTTTCCATACAAGTTTTTTTTTTATTTTTTTGTTTTGTTTTTTAATTATTTGAATCGTTTGTCGTTTGCTTCAAAAATTTTTGAAAATCATTCAGTGAAAACGTTATGTGTGATGCACACAAAGTGATAAATTACAGATTGAAATTTGTTAGGATGCCACGAAGTGGTCGCGCTAATATTGGTCGGCGTCACACCAAGTCACATAAACGAGAACTCTCAGGATGCGATGACATACATGTGGAATTATGGATTTGCGGTCAATCAGCAAGCGATCGTCCCGATGTCACAGCACTACCTTTCAAACAAAACTTGCGATGTTTGATTGACTTTATCTTGAAGCAACGTATATGTGGTGCTGTTAGATGCTAGATGTACTACGTGCTTTTCTTTCGCAAACGCAAATTAGAAATGATGGATATCCACTCTATCGGCGTCGCTCACCACTATTGTGCGTCTCTCAGTTAATTTGGAGAATGACGAAAGAGTTTGTTTCATCGCAAAGAATACAATACAGCGAGAGAAAACCCCGCCAGCAACAAAATTAACATTGACGAGTTTTTCTCAAATTTCGTCAGTGATCCGTTTGCTAGAACATATATTCGGAAATATCTTGATATTATACATGGAATGCATCGTCGAAGAAATAGTTACGCAGAAAGCAAGGCCAACCAGTGGATTGACATCCAGGTGTCTTATCAGCTAATGCATTAGGATGAATTTACATAATCCACCCGAAATACGCCGATTGTTTCTACCTTCGGTTGCTATTGATTAATGTACGCGGTTCAACTTCATTTGAGCCGTTGCTTACTGTGAATGGTACGGTTTGAGCAACTTTTTGAGTAGCAAGCCTGCAATTACAATTGCTGGAACATGATAATCGCTGGAATCAAACGATGGACGATGCGATAGCTACTTCGAATGCAAATGAAGATCGCCATATCAGCCTTCAAATCCGCGTCAATTATGGGATATGAACAAAAATTACATTGCCGAAGACATTTTACATCGTATTTGCCAAGAATTGGTCAATTCCGGTTGATACTTCCGGTGGTTTATCAATGAATTTATCACGAATGTTCGTAAATTTGCCAAATTATCGTAACTATAATTCCTTAAGTGCACGCACATTGTTAACTGCCAAAAATACAGATGTTGTTGACTTATACTGGAAGATACAAAGTCAAATTGCGAGAGACTTGCGCTCATGCAAATACCGATCGTCTTGGCAATGAAGACGTCGCCGTGAATTATCCAGAGGAATTTCTAAATTCTTTGGAGATGCTTGGTATGCCACCGCATTATTTGCGTCTCAAAGTTGGATCTGTCGGTATTATGTTTATGCGCCGAAATCGTGTAATGGGACCCTACTGATTGCGACGCAGCTATCGAATACAAGGGCCGAATACTTGATTCAACGAATTCCCTTGAGTTCCAACGATTTGCCATTTCAGTTCATAAAGATAGTCGCTAGAAATCTGTGGCATAAATTTGGAAATGCTATGTTTTTTACACGGCCAGATATACGTGGCGTGCTCAGGAGTTGGAAAACCATCTTTTCTGTACACTGGAACAGAAACCAAAAATTGTTGTCTATCAAGCTGTGTTACATTGAAAAAAAAAATGAAATGATAAATTCAAATTTTTTTTCGTCTCAAAACACATTTCACGCAGAACAATGGCTGCAGGACCAGCTAGTAATCTAATACTTATAAACTTTTTGCTTGTTAAAAAGGTCTTAATTTTCTATTTACTAAAGTCATCGTTATTTTGTTATAGTTTTTATATATTTCTGATCTCTTACAATACAGTTTCCAAGTGCAATGCTAATATTGACATTATTTTGCTATATACTATTTACTATTGAAAAAGTGATATTTTAATAAAGAGTTTTTCGCACTAGAAAAAAGTCCAGATATTGGTGCTTTTATAAAATAGTTTCTTTAAAAGTTATTCGCAGATATATTTACACACCAAATGTTCTGTATTGACATAGTATGAGCAACCCAGAAGGTATGAATGCTTGGGTCATTTGATGCACAACTTTAACTGCATATAATTTTTAACGGAACATTTTTAATAAAAAAAAATTATTAGAACTTCACAGCGGGAAATCTTGACTTACATTGAATACAACTTTTTAAAGTTATAGGTTAACTTATTTCTGCAAAAAATTCCATGTTATATCCATGGTAAAGGAAAAATAATTAATGACTGAATTAGAAAGTGAAAATCTATTACTAGATATTAAAACGAACTCAAACTTGGCAAATGGGTATTGCCACTTCAATTGAGTATCAGTCTTTATTTATTAACAATATTAAGAAAAGTTAGTAAAAACAGGCAAAAATTTTAACTTCGACTGCACTAAAACATTAAGACCTTTCTCAGATGTTGTTAGTTTTATGGCATAAAGGCGTATAAAAAGATCTTTAACTATATATTTTTTGCTCAGTTACTATACGTACGCTTTAGTAGTCCGAACCGAACAATTTCTTCGAAAATTGTACTTCTTTTACTTTTCCTTAACTTCTTTCAAAATAATCAATTTTTAAAACAATCAATTTTCATGATTTATCTTGCCAATTGGAAAAGATTTCAATGCAAGCACTAAATCGCCTCAACTCTTTAAGCTGGCCAGTTATTATACTACCGTTTGGGTGTTACACAGGTCGTGGATATAAACCCTGTTCAGGTTAAAAGCCAATACACATTGGAGGTCGATCAAAAACAACAACCTATGACAACAGCCTGTGACCGACGTCATTTACTGGCTGCCGTTGGCGAGCGGGTAGGCCAAAAAGTCTATTTCCCTATTTGATCTCCTTCCAGTGTCTGCCAGCATGTTATGGTCGAAAAAGTGAATCGCCTATAGGATATATACACGTACAACATTTCACAAGGGTTAACAGCTTGTTCATTGTCTGCCCACAAGCTGCTGATGCTGGGTGCGTTCATGTGTAAGCTGGGTTCAAACCACGTCAAATGGTCAAATAGCAGTTCATTGGGAAGGGGACCAGGCGCATACCCCGTGATATAAATATTTCGTAAAAAATTTTTTTTTTTTTTTTTCTGAAGGTTGAAATTTAGAGGACGACAAAATTGAATTGTATAACTATATAAAACTGATTTATTGCCATGTCAGGGTAGAGTCTTCAGATTTTTTATTGCTTCTGGAAATTAAAATAATTTGAACCAGAAGGTAGCAGATTTCCCAGATATTGAGAAAAACAAGCGAAACTGCATATGACTAACCGAACTAACGTTCAAGATGCGGAAATCGAGAAAATTGAACGCTCTCAAAGAGTTATTCAAAAACTGAATTTGTACGGTAGCTATTATATATGTATATTGCTATAACCGCTTTTAACATCAAATATTATAAAAGAAAAACTTATATGCAAACACTTGTGATTTAATTTTATGGTGCATACAAAAAGCTAATAAAACAAAATTGTAATATAAAATGAATAATATTTTTTTCACACCCATCTCTACATTAATTACAACAGTTTTCACTAATATTGCTTTTCAAAGCGAATACTTAGGCATTACTATTTTTAACTGGTTTTACTCGTTAGACATTGAAAAATAACACAACTATAGGTTTAAATATGCCTTTAATTCTTCTTCCTATATACCCGTAAATAAGTTATGGTAGTAAGGTATGGTAGCAAACTTAACTAACCTTATTTTAAAAAACTTGAGTTACTTTGAAATATGGATTTGCTGTACTGACACATGCTATACGTCTAGATCGGCATAATAATTTTCTTATAAATTAGCAACTTATTCTTCAGATTGAGACGAGATCTTAGCCTAAGAAACCAGTATAACTGCGCCAACTTTAGTTTTAGCTGAGTTTTTTATTTTTATCCCTGAACAGGGTATATTATGTTTGTCACGAAGTTTGTAACACCCAGAAGGAAGCGTCGGAGACCCTATAAATTATATAATCAGTATGTCGAGCTGAGTGGATTTAGCCATGTCCGTCTGTCTGTCTGTCCACATGTTCGTCTGTCTATCTGTCCGTCTGTATGTATGTATAAGAACTAGTCCCTTAGTCTTTAGGATATCGTTTTGAAATTTCGCACACGTCATTTTCTCTTCAGGAAGCTGCTCATTTGTCGGAACGGCCGATATCGGACTACTATAACTAATAGCCGCCATATAAACTGAACGATCGGAATCAAGTTCTTGTATGGAAAACTTTCACATTTGACAATGTATCTTCACAAAAGTTGGCACAGGTTATTTTCTAAGATAATGATGTAGTCTCCGAAGAAATTATTCAGATCGGTTAACTATAGCATATAGCTGCCATACAAACTGAATGATCGCAATCAAATGCTTGAATGGCAAACTTCCTTATTTGACGATATATTTTCACGAAACATTGTATTAGTTATTTTTCATAGAAATAATGTAATATCGGAAGAAATTGTTCAGATCGGGTCACTATAGCATATAACTGCCATACAAACCGAACGATCGGAATCAAAGGCTTGTATGGAAAACTTTTGCATTTGTCGTGGTATACTTTAAGATAATAATATAATCTCCAAAAGATGTTCAGATCGGATTACTATAACGTATAGCTTCCATACAAACTGAACACATGGTTACTACAGGAAATGCACCTGTGAAGGGATATTAGCTTCGGTTAACGTTTTTTTTTTTTGCTACAATTATTAATTGTATTTCAAAAATATTTTGCGCATGTATTTGTTGGTAACGACTGATCATATAAAGCCATTTGAGGCCAATTTTTGTACTTTGGGATATATACTACTAGTACGAACTTTTAACGTTTGCACTTGATGCTAGCAATGCAGTATCATCGGCATTGTTTATCGTAATTGTAGAGCCACATTGACCACTGAAACCATTGGTAGTTTTTCATTTAATTCGAATAATACGAGGGCTGCTATATATATTTCTGGCCTAAAAATGAAAATAGACACATTTATCAACGAAAATGCTTTTTTTGTTTTGTTTTTTTTTTTTTTTCATTGGATTTGGTTCGTCTTGGAAAACCCACAGGTCGATTGCTGTTTTGTTTCGGGCTCATACGCATAGATCCATGATTCGTCACCTGTGACGATCTTATAACCGTCTTTTGAAGCACCGCGATCGTATTTTTTCAGCATTTCTTTACACCAATCCACACGAGCTTTTTTTTTAGCGATTGTCAAATTATGCCGGGGTCCAATGAGAACAAACTTTTTTTACGGCCGGGTGTTCATGCAATTCGAATGTATGCTGGTGGGAGAAATGCATAGGCATGCCTCTTTCTGAAAGTATGTTACATGACGGTCTTGCATTATCAGTTCACGTACGACATCGATGTTTTCTGACACAACGGCTGTTTTTGGACGACCTTCACGGAATTCGTCTTTGAGCGAGCGTCGGCCACGATTGAATTCGTTGTAACAGTTTTTCACAGTGCTATAAGATGGTGCTTCATAGCCGTACAAAGATTTTAGTTCATCGATGCACTCTTATTGGATAATCCACGTCGAAAGTTGTGAAAAATGATCGCACGAAAATGTTCACGAGTTAATTCCATTTTTTGGCCGAGATGAATTTTTTAATTCCCTGTAAATAAAACAATTCACGATTAAATGACAAACACTTAGTGTTGCCTAGTCCAGAAATATATATAGCAACCTATGTAGGCCTTAGATGCCAGACGCTTGTTCAACTGTGACAGGAAGTTTTCGGATAATTCGAAATTAGTTGTTTGTTTTCTAAAAACGGCAAAAGCCTGCGGAAAAGTATTATTTCGAATACTTTCGAGATAATTACCTGAAGACTAATTTGACAATAAGAAATAACCAGATTTCAGGTTTTCCGGGTTTAAGAATTAAAATAACCTCAGAACATTTCACTTATGATGGGAAATGACAAAGTCTGAGCATTAAAAATCTTGACAATCAGACTGTATTACAGATACCGCTTTAAGTAAAATATAAACGCATTAATTCTGTCATAACCTGGTGACTCTTTGTTTGCCTATGCTCTGATAATATAATATTATATAATATAATATTAATTTCGTATACTTCAAACACCTTAACATATTATATAATATATAACGTTTGTACAAGTGTCTTTTAAACAATTGCTGAATGAAAACATATGGAGGGTTTTCCAATTAGAGTGATTTCTTTTCAAAAACACTATTTGTTAAGGAAATTTAAATCTTTATTTCATGTGAACTACAGTATAATTGTATTTGACAATCTCAGGCATCGAGACCTATTATTTGAATTAAACATTAACTTTGTATGTACGTTAGATGCCTTGAATCGTTTTTGGAGTCTTCCGTTCTGAATATAACATCATTTAAATAGCATTTATGATTTCTTTTCAAATATTCGAATTCGATGAACCTAATTTTCGAGTACTTTTCCAGTAAATCAAGTCGAATATCGTCACTAGCACTTTCAAGGTTGACAATTAAAGCTTGAAGGGAGTCTGGTTTATTGATAAATACCAATCAAAAAAATTATTATCGTTTTCAAGTTCAAAGGCAAAAACAGCAAGTTCACGACGTTTACGGTGGTTCAATGCTTCAGTTATTGAGTGAAAAAAAAAGAAATGATAATTTACGTTGCACCGAAGCTAACTAGTATCACACAAATACAAAATAAAAATAACTCCATTTTGATACTATGCTATATGATATAGTGATCCAATCTAAGCAATTTCTTCCGAGATTGAACCATAATCTTAAGCAAATAAAAAGTAGTATACAATATATCTAATATAAAGACTGATCAATGAACGAAGAACTGGCTAAATTGACTTTGCTCGTTATTCTGATTTTTTATATACGAGTATGTATATTCCATAAGGTCTGTGACGCTTTCTTCTCTCTGTTACAAACTTTGTGGCAAACTTAAGATACCCTGTTTAAGGTATAAAAACAGACAGTTACATTTACTAAAGCATCAGTCGAAACACTTCACCGTTATTTTATTGAAGACAACGTTTCATTTCGCTAATATGCTTCCTATTTAAAAATGCTTAGTACTGCTTTTTTGTTTTAACGGGCAGATCAAAAATTACGATGAATGTGCTAAATACAGTGATGTAATAAAGGCAACAAAAGAGGTTAAGAAAGAAATTTCTATTAAATTTTTATAGCGCTTATTAGATTTTGTATTTTTTTTGAAAATGTTTTCAATCAATAATCTAGTTGACATATACTCATAAACTATATTAATTATAGTTAGGTTGGGTTTAAGGGATGGGCTCACCAAAGATCCCACATAGACTAACAATTAGTCCTTTGTGATGCCATTGAAAAGGAACTCCCGTGTTCGGACTTACAGATTGGCGAAGCGCTTTGTAGCCAATACATAGTTACACAGACGCTTAAGCTCAACACCCGCCAGTTCGGTGGGGTGTCCAAAGGTATGCGCCCCCAAGTGTCGGAGTCTTGACCTCACAAACGCGGGACAGTCAAGCAGGAAGTGCTGGCTTGTTTCTACCGCATCTTCTCCCATACAGCTTCTGCAGTCGGTATCCGGTAAGATACCCATTCTCACCGCATGTAAGCCAATAGGACAGTGGCCCGTTAAAAGACCCACTAAAAGTAAGAGGTTAGCCCTACTGAGGACTAAGAGATCATTAGATCCCTGCGATCTATTCTGGGCCAGAAGGCTTTTGCAACCGCACAAGTGCCGATGCTGACCCAGCGTTGGACGAGCATCCGCCTGGCCCAGCTATCTAGTAATAGACCACAAGAAGCAACAGGAACACCGATCCCGTTCTACCGATAGTGATTCCAGGGTACCTTTCCTTGCTAACTCATAAGCTTTGCAATTGCCTGCAATTCTGTTATGGCCGGCACCCACACCAGTCTAATCACAAAAACTCTAGCTGCTAGAGATAGCGACGTTAGACATTCTTCGACCAACCCTGAACGCACTGTGAATGAGTTCAAGGCTAATATAGCCACTCCACTATCTGAATGAATACTCACTTCTCGGAAGGTGGATGCAATCCGTAGCAGCAAATCAGCTGCTACCTTGATGGCTGTGACCTCAGCCTGGAATACACTACAGTTGTCGGCAAGTCTGAAACAGGAGTTGATGGAGAGCTCCCGACAGTAGACCCCTCCACCAACCTTCCCCCGAAGCTTTGACCCATCCGTGAAGAAGCTTGCTGCCCCCTCCTATAACGGCTTCTTCCCACCCACATCTCCCTCGTCGGTATATGGGCAGAGAAGGAGCCGCCAGAGTTCGATATGGCGACTCCATGATCCAGATGATCCGGTATGCAGTCAAAATTTTTAAGGATATCCGAATGACCAGATGCACGTTCCTTTAAGAAACCAGATTCTCTGAGTCTGATAGCCACCTTCGCGGCTATGCACCTACCGGCAGTGTCCACCGGCGTTATATTCAAAATTGCATTAAGTGCCATGGTTGGGTAGATCTTAATGCACCACATATGCTAATTAGCGCAGCCCGTTGAACGCTTTCGAGTTTCTGGACCAGTGTGGTCTTCCCTAAAGCCCTCCAGCACATAAAGACACTATAGAACCAGATGGGCTTTACTATGGTGTCATAAAGCCAGAGAACCACTTTCGGTGAGAAAACCCATCTTTTGCCAATAGCTCCTCTGCAGCAGTATAAGGCAACAAACGCCTCTTTTGCTCTCTCCTCGATGTTCGGCTTCCATGAAAGCATCTTATCCAGGATGAGCCCTAAATATTTCACTGTATCCGCCGGTTGCAGGGGAATACCTCCCATCTGCGCCAACGGTGCCATCGGGATTTTATATTTTCGGCTGAATAAAACCATTTCTGTTTTGTTTGGATTTATGGCGAGTCCACTTCCGACCGCCCACTTTGATACAACGCTGAAATATCCCTGCGTCAACTCGTACACGGTGCTAAGGAACTATCCTTTGACCATAAGTGCTACATCGTCTGCGTAGGCAATCACCCGACAGCCGCGATCCTCTAGTTTTTTTACCAATTCGTCAACGACTAGGATCCATAGAAGAGGAGAGAGACCCCACCTTGTGGTGTTCCCTTACTTACACTTCGCCTCGCACGCGAGAAATGAAAAACAACCGTACACTTCTATGTCCAAATTATTTCTGAACTTTTATTGAATAAAACTGAAATTTCTTAGTCTAATTCTTAATTTACAAAATTTGTTTAGTTGGCATTTCATAATGTAGAGCATTATTGCAATTTTCGTAACATGACCACCGTAGGAAAGCGATATGCAAAAATATGAAATTTAGTAGGTATTGTGTTACTTTTGTTTAAATATGCTTTGGTTGCATTTTATGCTTTGGTTATATTAGGGCATACCAGTCAATGTGGAAGTGGGATGACGGCGACGTCGGCAGCGATTTGGCGTACAACGACGGCGACGTAACTCGCGCGCTGCCCCATCCCGTTTCGATTACTCTGTCGCATAGAAGACTGAGAATGAGGTACTTGAGGTTCAATTCAACCCCAAAACCGTCAAGAGCAGTTAATACTGCTTCTGGCAGGACATTGTTGAAAGCTCCCTCGATATCAAGGAAAGTCCTAACAGCAAAGTCCTTGGCTTCAATGGCCTCCTCAAGCCATGACACGATAGTATGCTTATATACCAGTCCATCAGCCGCTCCAGAGTCTTTAACAAGAAGGAGGAAAGGCTGATTGGCCTGAAATCCTTGGCCGCGACATGGGAGACCCTGCCAGCCTTCGGGATGAACGTGACCTTGACTCGTCTCCAGGCCCCCGGGATGTAACCTAATATGATGCAGTTCGCATAGATAGGTGCCAACCAGCTGCATGACACCTTAACAGCCTGTTGCAGCTGCGCTGGTATGATGCCGTCTGGTCCTGGGGACTTGAATGTCTTGAACGAGTTAATCGCCCACGTCAAGTGGCGCTCATCCAGAATGCCGACAAAGGCCGCACAGTCGTCATGCGGCATCCCGAGAGATCCCCTCACAGAGGACATGTTGCTCGGGAAGTGAGCGTCGAGAAGCGTCTGATGTGTTTCTTCACTACTAAGGGCCCACTTCCCATTAACGTCCTTGAGATACCCCAGGGACACTGGGGTTTTTGCGAGAATACGCCTGAATCTCGAGGACCCGTGACAGCCTTCCACTTTTTCACAGAAGCACTTCCACCAGGTCCTCTTGGCCTTTCTTAACTCGGACTTATATATTGCA
This sequence comes from Bactrocera correcta, assembly GCA_027475135.1. NCBI lineage: Eukaryota > Metazoa > Arthropoda > Insecta > Diptera > Tephritidae > Bactrocera > Bactrocera correcta. The sequence continues at coordinate 91,128,442 of CM050323.1, forward strand.
AGTCCTACTTTATACAAAGTCCATTCATCAGATAACCCACTTCTGCGGGCCTTATTGAATAGCCGTCTACAAGACGCCCTGATCTCTGAGAGCTCCGTAGTCCACCATAGAGGTTTCTTTTTGCCCTTCGGTGATCTCAGTGGACAAGACCTCTCCAGCGCAGCATTACACGCCGAGCTGAAGACTTCGACCCACTCCTCCACCGCATCGGTATTGGCCAACGAGTCCACCCCCGGTGCGCGTGGGAGAGTTTGCCGGAGCCTCCTGCGGTAACCTACCCAGTCCGTGTTCCTAGGGTTCCTAAAAGATTTCCTAGGCGGACCTTCACCGACTAGACTAAACTCGATGTACCTGTGATCCGAAAAGGAGTGATCACCGAGGACCCTCCAGTTCGACATCAGCAGGCAATCGTTTGTGAGGCAAGGGTGAGGGTGAGGACCTTCTCCCTGCCTGCGGTCACAAATGTAGGAGAGTTTCCTCTATTAGAAATGCGAAGATCTTCGCCAATAATGAAATCAAAAAGGGACTCACCTCTACTGATAGTATCCGAGCTTCCCCAGATCTGGTGCCGCGAGTTAGCGTCGGAACCGATGATGACGTCAGTGCCAGTCTTAGACGCTTCAGCTAAGTCCCCCCTCAGCAGTAAGGGAGGTGGCTCCACCACATCATCATGTGGCATGTATGCGGAGATAAGCTCACGCTCCAATTTCGCTGTCACTATGTCAGCGCTGCTGATATTAGGTAAAAGAAATACCGTTTCTTACCAGCATACAGGCTCTGTTCCTACCTGCATCCTTGGCCGTCAGGAGCCTATGGCTCTTTGTCCTCAATCCAGAGATCCCGTTGCCAGTCAGCCACGGTTCCAACTCGCAACTCGTGAGCTTGTGCAGCCCCTGGTGCCAACCGGCACTCACACATTTCGGGGGTGGTCCCGGGTTTTCCTTGACCACCCTCAGGAAGACCGACAAGATAGCCGCCGCTACCCTCTTCCATTCATCATGGGAGATGGCACCGTTTTCCCTACTACGGTCGAGCACCCCCAGTACTATGGCTCCAGCGCCTTTGGCGATTTCGCTAAAAGTTGGCGCCTTTCCCGTTCGCGGTTTCTTAAAAAGGGAGGTTTCTCCCTAGTGTGACCTCTGCCGCTTGACCGCCGGTTCTGTCCTGCTGGTTTCCGGTCCTACCCTATCGTCCTCGCTCAGCACTTTCTTGGCCCACTCAAGTGTACTAGCGTGTTGCTCAGAAATCTGACCAACATCCACGATTTTGGCCGCCAATCGACGGTCTGACTTTAGCTTTCTAGCTAAATCTGGTTTGCTTTTACCCCCTTTGGATCCCTTCATAACTCTAGCTGAGGTTCCCCTCCTAGTGCTGGCGATTCCGTACTCTGAGGCCTGCCAGGGTTTTAACGGGACGGGGGTAGTTGCGACATTAGCCTGTCAGCCATTTCTGATGAGTGTCACCTCACCGTACTCAGGTGTCAGAATGCCGCCACCACCAGCCCAGGGTTCTACCAAATCCAATAAAAAGTTTCTCAAAAACCAGTCCAAAGCCAAAGTCGTCCAGGGAGTTGTTAGGCCGTGAAGGCCGCAGGTCATTTAGCGTTACCCAGGGTGCACCAGCTTGGAGGCGACCTTCCTTACACCCCCAAATAATAATATTTATAGTAATACATAATATTATTTATTATTGTATATGGGGTTTTCCATAGAAAGGTCTACCGGGAGCAAAAATTAAAATAGTGATAAACAAATAATTTTTTCTGATATTATATAAAAAAAATATATATATTTTTATAATATAATATGATTTGCAGCTTATCTCAAGTGTTTTTATTAGAAAAATTACCTAAAAGTTGAAATATCGTAGAAAGTAGCATTTGTGTACCTTTAATGCCTTTTTATTTTTGTATTTTTTGATAATACGTAAATTCTTATTATGTTTGCACTAGTCTTATTAAATCTTGCTAGGAACAAATATGAATACAAAAAAATCAACGAGACCAAACGAAGCTCGATAACGGTAAATTTTTATTTTGCTTTCATTGATATTGTTTTGTCGCGTTCTTGACCGTAAATCATTATTTTTTATCAGTAGTTTGCGATCGATCGTAACTCGCGGCTGAAAATTTATATTTAAATCAATTTTAGTGACCTAAATTTAAAAAAAAAAAGTTTCAATATCTTAGATTCATACAAAATATTTTAATTGGTTTTTGAAGTGTGTCGCGTTCGCTACCGTAAGTATAACTTTTTGAAAAATATTTTTTTTTTTTGCTTTTTTTAGCATGTATATTTATTTATATAGATGGGTAAAACATGTGGCTTAGCAAGAAAAGAAATATCAAAACGCTACTTTGACAAACTAAGCACAAATCCCGTTAAGTTTAAAGAATATCGCGATAAAGTAGCTGAGGGAATGCGAAAATACCGCGCAAAGCTATCGAAACTGAAAAAAATAATAGCAAGCTGTGGAAAGAGCAAAAAGAAAAAAAACCGTTTAAGGCAGAAAAAGTTGCGCGAAAAGAAAAAAAATGCTGAAGAAAAAACGCGATGAACCTTATAACTGCAAACAAACATTTGGAAAAGCACTAAAGAAGGTGGAAAATGCATTGCCAAACGATCTAGCAAAAAAAAAAAATAAAATTATTCAAGCATTATATGAAAAGTATGTTCAACCAAGAAATGTTACAGAAAAAATATCTGGACTCAGTTTTGAAATGGAATCGAAAGTGAAAGTGGTGAAAGACTTTTACAATCGTGATGATATTAGCGTCCAGTCTGCAGGCAGAAAAGATACTCTCATAGTCTATGGAGAAATTATTTCTAAGCGATTTATGCTGATAACCGTTTCAGAAGCCTACGAGGTTTATAAATACGAGGTAATTGAAGAATCTGTGAACATTTCAACCTTTTATTAATATCGGCCCTGGCATATCCAACTGTCGAGCAAAACGCGACATAACATGTGTGTATGCATTTATCATGCAAATTTCGGGTTTTTGTTAGAGGTATAAATAGTATGTATATTAGTGATGACGCAATTAAGGAGAGTTTGTCAACTTTAATGAAAAAATGGAAGGATATAACAAATATTCCCGGCATCCGAAAACTGCATTCGATCTCCAGTGACGATCATTTGAAATTAAAAGTAGCTCAAACCACATATTCATTGAAAAAAATATTTCATAAAAAAAAACATTTCTCATTTAATTTACTTATTTTCTTATATGAATTTTTATTTTTGTTTTCAATTTCATTTTTTGAATTGGAATTATTATAGTAATCGTCATTAGAATCATGGATGGCAAATATGTCGCGTTCTAAATGTCACGTGCTAAATTAGATTTAAGCTTGTAAAAAAAAACCGATGAAAATATATCAACAAGAAATGTATCAAAAGAAGCCCTTTTTAGTCCTTTTTAGTTTAAATTAATCATTCTAAAATATATTGTTGCATTTCGCAGAATCTTGCATTTTTCTATATGTAGTCGAAAGCAAGTTCTATTTTTTGTCGCGTTCTTGATCCCATGTTTATTGCTAATGAATTGGAAACAAATTATCGAAAGCTCCTACATTATGTACTATACATAGTGATAATGAAAAGCTTTCGAATAATAACAACACATTTTTTTGTCAGTTTTTTTACTTTTGGTTTATGCACTTCAAAGGCGTACGACTGTCGCGTTCTCGACCATGGAAATACCCATATGCTAACTTTTTAGAGGACTCCAGGATCAAATGATGTTTCAAATCAAAGCTAAATGCAGTTAACAAAATTAAATTTGATCTATGTATATGCTTCTTATCTTCTAGTAATTACAAAATTGTTTTTTAAACATATGACTGATGTTTATAAGTTTATATTTAATAATAAAAATAAGTTAT